>JAVDPK010000327.1:1172765-1185903 GCA_034780415.1 Cichlasoma orientale | reverse complement strand
TGTGTGTGTGTGTGTGTGTGTGTGTGAATATCTCATGGTTAACTCTTCTGTGGAATCTCAGCCTCCAACCTGCCTGCAGTGACAAGAGAGACACATTCCTCTTTTTTTCTCTCTCTCTTTGAGTTAAGACAATAATGTTTGTTTTAGTGACTTTGTTGGGATGATCGGCCATTTTTCTGGATGCTATAGCAGTGTAGTTAAAAAAAAAATTTAACCATTTAAATAAGTGTCAAATAATGAGGTCATCGTATTTAAGTAAGTCAATGAGTCAAAAGCTCAGATTTTTTTGTTCTACTTTTGTCTGTGTGTCATCAGAGAGAAGGGATGTTCCTTAATATGATCATCTCAGGCACACAGTCCTCACTGTGAGTGCAGAAACCCCGCCCACCTGCTATTTAAGCCTTCTGTTTACAAAGGGCAGCCAATCAGAAGAGGGGCAGTTAAGAGTGTTTTAGACAATGGATGAGCTAAGGGGCTGCACCAAGGCCCAGAACGGGATAAACGAGGATTCTTGGGAACTGCAGGCCTACTTAGAATAGAATGCCTTTATTGTCATTATACAGGATGTACAATGAGATTGGAGTAGAGTCTGATATTTTCTTGAGAGATGATCACAAATCATAACAAACACCTATCACATATGTACTGTTTATTTAATTTTACTTTTCATGCAAGTAAGCAGGCAAGCAAACTTTATTTCTATAGCATACAATGACAGAATTAACAATAAAAACTGCACAATGAACATCTGCCAATAACAGCAGGGCTCAAGAATTGTGTAATGGTGTAAATGCAGACCTGGCACACTCATACCACCCAAATTAACTTCTAAGCACACGTGTATTTAGCTCACTTTTAAAAGCATCCAGTCAGGGCCGGCTTAGGCTGCATAAAAGATAGATGGAGCTTTTACCGTGATGCCATCCACTTGTTTCTGAAATCCCAGTTTGAAGCCTTGAGATGAGCGTTTCCACCGTCGCCATCTTCTATACAAAAAGCCAGACGTGACGAGAAGGTTCGGGTGTGACTGTGACTCGTGATATCGCAGCTGCTGTAGGGGGGGGCAGCTGGTACACCCTGGACAGGTCGCCAGCTGATTTTTTTTAAATTGTTTTTTATGTAGCAACTGGTCGAATCTTCATTATCATGGTTTTTAGGGAGTATTCAAGCCCTTTAAAAGTTCTCCAGTGCACACCAGCTAAAGTGGGTGAAGACCCCCACATGTAGATGGCATTAGGGTTTGCGCCATAGCACGCACTGTACCAGAATCCTCCATAGCACAACCTGGCACAGTTTGAAGGATGTGTATCTTGATCTTTGTCAATGGTGGTGAATTTCATTCCATTGTGACCACTTAGAGAGTCTCCTAAAGGAAAAATACAGAAAACACTCATTCAGACACGCTCCATAGATTTGGTTTGACCTAAGGAAAAATCCTAACAGCGTAGACAGATTGTAAGTGAATTAAGTGAAAAAAATTAAAGAGACAGAGACAAAAAAGTCTCACCTGCTGCACCCTTGATGAAACTTCCCAGAGTTAGTTTATAGCCATCTGACTCTGGACCAACAGAGAAAGAGGAGAAATGGGCAAAGACCTTCTGGCCCTCAAAATCCTCCATGTCGACCCTCAGCTCGTAGTTCTTGGTTTGGGTCAGCAGGTGCATTGTCTCCAGGCCTTGAAGATAAAACAGTGATAATCTGAAATAAGCTGTTTTAGACAGATTGAGGAGCTTGAGCTGATGTTATTGTTAGAACCATAAATATGTATGAAGCTCAGACAAATTTAATGTCATTCAAAGAACTGCAGAAAATAAATTTTACCCAGCCAGTACTCTCCAGCAGCGCTGCCAAACCCAGTTTTGTAGTGATGCCACTTCAGGTAGAAGTTCACTGTCCCGTCTTGTCTTCTCTGAATGACCTGGATTTAGCAGAAGGTTAACAAACTGTCAGTAAAAGGCCAGTTACACACTGCCCAGCCAAAAGAAGACTCACACACTCTTATACTTCCTTTGACTGCCTTTAACTTTGCTAACCGCACACATTTGCGGTGGAACTGTTTCTCTGTAATGTCGCAACCTTTATTTTCATCCAGAGTCGCGTTCATTTTTTACCATGTAAAGTTCTCTCAGCACTTCCCAAATGTTCTCTCTGGGGTTGAGGTCTGGACTCTGTGGTCCTGAACCACTCTGATCAATCCTGGCGTTGTTATCTTGGAACATGTTTGTGACTTCAGGAAATAAAAAATCCACTGATGGAAAAACCTGGTCAGCTGACCTCATGGTCCACCTACCCCAGATCATAACACTGTCTTCATACGGGGGCACTATGGGTGCATCACTTCATCTACCTCTCTTTCCATTGGACAGCTCTTAACCGAGTTTTGGGTTTTTCAACAGTCTCCTTGGTTGTTTTCTCTGCATTACAGAGGCCAATGATTTGTACCTTCTGAAATGAGTAACTTCTTCTTCACCCACGTGGGATCAGTCTTCCTACATGGTTGTTTAAGCAGTAAGAAGCCACTCAGTGCATCAGTTAGGGTTAAATAACCAGGTGCCAGCTGAAACGTATTAATTAATGCAGTAACTGAAGTCTGGATAAAGAAGGATGAACGATCCTCACCGTCCACTTATCTGCAGAGTTGTCAATGTCATCTCTGCTCATGTCACAGTAAACCTGCACAGCAGAGGTGGAGCCGGCTGGATAGATGGTGTACACTCCATCCAGGCCTGCGCCGCCTCTGTAGATGTCACTACAGTCTGTGGGCAGAGGGGACTGATAAGCTGCTGCAGGCAGCAGCACTGCAAACACAATTCTGATCTGCAGCAAAGACAGAAACACAGGATTTCTGTCAATGTTGAGGTTTGTAACTATGCACATTTCAAATGATTTACTTGTAGACACTTTGATAACACAACAGGCCAGTCTTTGTTAGCTCAATATCATTTATTTGCTTGACTTAGCTATTACTGTGAAGCTGTTCTAGAGCTAATTTAAAGATTACATCATTTTTATATTATTAACCCTCAAAAAGCACCTCTGGAAGTCTGTATTTGTCACACCGTGTGGACCGGTTTGACATCAAGTGATTAGTTGAAGATTTAGTGTGGGGTTCAGGGAGACTTTACCAGGAGAAATGATGGTTGCTGAGATTGAGCCTATAATCTGTTAGCCACGAGTCAGGCTCTGGTATCTCTATATTTGACTGCTTGGCTGCCCGGTGGTGCTGAATAGATCTGTTCTCATATCTCTAGATCCTCTGGTAATGAGTGCTCTGCTCTTGCGGTAGACTCGGATCTACTTCATCACGCTGCCCGCTCTCGTTTTAAAGGAGAAGGTGGCAGGGAAGCCATTTAATGATCGTTCTGGGGTAAAGCTCCACTGAAAGGCTGTTTCGTGACTTTACACATTTTACAGATTTGCTCTTTTAAGAGGCTGCAGACAGAGGCAAATGGTGCTCATATCAGGCAGTCACACACTAAATTTCACTTAAAAAATTAAAATTCAATATTGTATCTGTCAAGTTATTAAAACAGTAAAAACATTAAATCTACTTGAAGATTAAACTTTACTTTGTGAAGCAGGAATTATTCTAGAATGAGGTTATTCAGGCAGAGAAGCGTCAGCGTCATGTGTTACATACCATCATTCTGTTACCAGCTTGAAGTAACCTGCAAAGAGAAGTCAGTGCTCGGCTCCTGAAAAGAAAGCAGAGACATTTTTTAACATGTAACAGATTCTTTAAAGTTGGTTATATGAGCTAAACATGTATAGCGGTCAATTATATCCTTACCAGTCAAGCGCTGACACTAAAATGTGTTTCCAAAGCAGATTCTTTTATATTTGAGCAGCTCTGACTGTTGCGACACCCAGTGTTTCCCCGTGTTCTCCCTCGTGCAGTAACAGTGTTTATTGACTCTGTTTTTCTGCTTCAGCACGTTGTGTTAGTACATTAAATACGCTGCGTTATCGTGTTTCCCAAATTGCTCGTCTTTGTTTGTGATTCTGTAATTTTAAAGTAACCTCTGGTTCTGGAAAGCCGTGGTTTCTAAAACCTGGCTGAGATTTTTTTTATATGCTGCACCCCCATAAAACTGTAGCTCGTATGAACCTAGCTCTAGGTTTATTTAACAACCTACAGTCATTCATTTGGACTAACTATCAAAGCTCAATAACTACTGTTCCCAAATAACTAAGTACTGTAGCTGGTAAGGAGCAGCATTACTATAAATTTTGTGCTGCTGGACTCATTTTCACTGTTATTTTAGCGCTGGTTTGGCCTTCGTGACTCCAGCAGTGACTGAATATGTGCGTCTTTGGCTGCTGCGTCCTCCCCTATGTTCATCAGCTAGTTGCCAACTCATGCAGCTCATGTTACACAGTCTCTGTGTCAGATTAGGCAACAAATCTTGCCTTTCTGTGATTGAAAGACGGGATGAGCACTTGTTGCTCCCGGATCACTGGTGCTTGCTAGCGTTTACGATGCTAGCTTTTGTGATGTCATCGGAAAAGACATCAATATCGATATCTAGGAAAATGATGTAAGCAGACTGGAGTGGTGTGTGTGATGCTACGTCAGCAGCATTACGTCTCTTTTGTTGCGCCACGTTTGCAGTTGTGTTATAAAGAAATTCACTGTTTGATGGAGGGCTGTGTGCTCATGTTGGTCAACCTCACAGGAACCGGCCTCAGAGACTAAGACTGGAAGACACTTGATGTTTCCAAGACTCGAATGCTGCTTACTTCACTCTCTCGTTAGCTCGAGACTTATCGGTAACATAATTGTCTCAGGCTTTATTGACTTGCTTCAGAATAACAGAATTTTGTCTTGTTTACCTGGTAAATTCCTCTGCCAGGTTAACCGTGGCTGTCTGTCTCTTTAACACGAGTGGAAACGTCCAGATCCTGCTAATCTGTCTGCTGGACTTTGACCCGTGGAGCCTCATCTGTTTGTGTGCACTTGTGTATGAATGTAGCTGTGTCGATGAAAAGGAAATGAGACACCTTTTATGTGAGTAGATAAGAATCAAGTACTTGACTGCCAAACTTTTTGCTGCACTTTATATTGCGTGCAGTGGATTCTGTGTTAACCCTTCAACCTTTTCACACACACAGACTCACAGCTGGACAGAGTGTTGTGCTCTATTTACAACCTTTATTTATTGAAAGAAATGTGCAAATCTTCTACTTCAGTAAAAGTGTCAAGATCAAGTCCGAAGAATGTACTCAAAAAACAAAAGATGGTGCATCAGTGTGTAATCAGCACATATAGGGTTCGATAGTCCAGTGGGTCCCAGCCGATGATCACAACAGAACTGTGAGGGTTCATGAGGAACAGGATGAGATATGTCCCTATTTTATTAGTTATCTCTCTTTTTTCCACAAGTTTAAAGGGAAAATATCCTAACAGCTCCCTGACTTCCTTTAAAAGCTCCTGTTATGCTAATTTCCAATTATATATTTTTATTTGTGGAGTTTATTCGAGTATCTTTGAATTAATTACAGTTTAAAATGAACTGTAACTCCTAAGTGTAACCAACTTCTCTTTTTGTTATTATACTGTGCCTTTGTGCACAGCCTCACTTCATCCTCCATCTGGACCGAGCTTTTTGTTTTAGCTCCTTTCCATTTAAGCCAACTTTCTTGTTCTTTCCTGCTATTGGCTGAAAACAAAACAGCTGAATAGCAGGTGGGTCGGGCTTCTTTTGTTTTTTTGTTTTTTGCTTTTTTTTTTCTATTTTTGCTTCTAACAAGTAGCTGTTGGTTGTGTTTGCACCACATTGCATTATTAGAAACTCATAAATTAAGGCTAGATATAAAAATATATAGGCTAGACTTGAGAAAAACATTTTTAGTCTTCAATTTGTTGACATTTGTCACCACTGCCAGCGTGATGAAGTGTCGCTGCATGTGTTTATTGTTTTCTACTGTAAGATCTGTTTTGGACATCTTAAATTTTGACCAATTCTGAAACTTATAAAAAAATAATAATAATAAAGCTAAATGTTTTTAAACAATAAAAAATAACTGAAACAAACCAACCCATTCTGGAAACTAGATGAAACCAAAATTTTAACCTGAATAAAACTTCAAACTAATGAGACACAGGAAGCTCTCTCTCACTCTTTGTCCTCCGCCTCAGCCAGCGCCGGTCTGAGATTAACGCCGGAAGTCTTCTGCCTCCCCCGTCCCTCCCTCTCGTCCTCCTCCATGCTCTGGACTTTCTCACTGCGAGCCAGGTATTTTTAGCTGTGACATAATGCCCCTATCTCTCTCTCTTTCACTCACACCCTTTCACTCTCTCTTTCCCTCTCTCCCTCCCGCTCACTCAGTCAGACAGTCCCTCCCCCTACTCCCTCTCCTCTCTTGCCCCCATCCCTCTCTCCCTAGCTTCCAAGCTAGGGCTAAGCTGCTACAGTAATTGACTGCTCAGGTTTCACACTTTCAGCTGCAGGCTGAGAAACATGGCAGTGGAGGAGGCAGCAGAATATTTGGCAGAAGTAAGTCTTTACTGTACTTTACTGTAAAGTCACTGAGCTCACAGACTTAGCCTCCTGTCTCCTGATATGCTGCTGTAATACTGACAGGACTGGAGATTCTATAGCTGGTAGGATTTAGTGATGTTGTGGCAGTTTCCAGTCCAGGCGTGAGACACTGTCGAATGATGAAGATGGCAGATTATAGGCTGGGGGGGCCGTTGATGGGACGGGTCGCAGTGATAACTCTGCTGCACCACTCTGCTGCAGTGCGTGTGTGTGTGTGTGTGTGTGTGTGTGTGTGTGTGTGTGTGTGTGTGTGTGCGTGCACTCCTGTGTGTCTTGTTTCAATCCTAACTGCTTCACTGTGCATGTATAAATCCCTCTTTATTGTGGTTATGTGTGTCTGTACATACAGTTTACAGTGGATACAGTTTCATGTTACAGACTGATGTGAATGGGAGCACCTGACCTTGGATAGTGGCGCATGCTCTGTACTGTTTGTGGAAAAGGAGTAAAAAGGAGAGCTAAAAAACAAAGAGTGCTTAAATTCGTTATTAATGTTGCTTTCTTTCAGCTCTATTTAGTGAGGCAGAAAGATGGCTTGTACACTAATAAGTCTTCCATACCTGCTGATATGTGATATACACTATGCAGCATATCCCTATTTAGCTCCTCCTTAGCTTAACACAGAACCCAAGCAGCAGTTTATTGGTGGTTAATCTCAGATATAACCTGCAAAAACAGTGCGAGGGTGCAGATCTAACTGTTCGGGCTATAAAAGCGTGTCTATAAAATAAGCTCTACACAAAAGCTAGCTGGCGATGAGTATGAGATGCTCTCGGCGTCAGAGGGCAGCTCTCATTTTGGAATGTGTGTGTGACTGTGTGAGTGTGAAGTGGCGTGTTGTGGATTAAGAGCGACTGAAACATTCTTTTCATATCTCTCTCACAGATAAATAAAGCTGCACTCGACTGACAGCCAAAGCTGAGCAGGTCTCCGCTCAGATGGTAGCGCGAACTTAAGTTACATCTTCGGCTTAAGGATCAACTTCACACAATAAAACTTGCAAAAGATCCGGTTGATTCATCTGTAGCTGAACGTGTGCCTAATTACTTTTTCATTGCATATCTATTTTCTGGTTGTTTCATTCCAAATTACAGAAGAGGCCTGTGAGTAATTATTATTTTTATCACTGGCCAACCTGCAATCACTTTATTGTTACTACAGGCCTGAACTGCCGTCTTCAAAACGATTGTTTTGTTGATCAGACATCACTCAGTTTCCCGTAGCGTCTGAAAAGACAAATAAATAACCAACTGAATATTCCAGCTCCACCGTGGACAGAAATATTGTGATGAAAGTGACAGCTGCATCGGCTCACACCGGCCAGTCTGGCACAGAATCAGAGCGGAGAAACCGGAGAGCGATGACAACAAATATATTGGAAGTTTGTGGCAGGAACTGCAGACATGAACATTCATTTGAAAAGGAAAACATGATTATTGGTTCGATCTCTGTAGCTGAATGGCCTCGTGGGCTCACCTTCCTGATGCACTTTGTTAGGTACACCCTGCTTATGCCCGATTGGACCCTCGTTCTCCTTCAGAACTGCTTTAATTCTTTGTGGCGTAGATTCAAAAAGCTGCTGGAAACATTCCTCAGAGATTTTGGTCCATATTGACGTGACAGCATCACACATTCCACCTCATCCCAGAGGTGCTGTATTGGATTGAGATGGCTGGCGGCTGTTTGAGTGCAGTGAGCCCAGTCTGAGATGATCGGAGCTTTGTGACATGGTCCTGCTGGAAGCAGTCATGAAGATGGTCATAAAGGGATGGACATAGTCAGAAACAATACTCAGGTAGGCTGTGGTGTTTAAGTGATACTCATTTCCTACTAAGGAGTATAAGTAAGTGGATATTTGCTCTTTTTTTGGACCATTCTCTGTAACCCGAGAGGTGGTTGTGTAGGAAATTCTCACCTTCTGAAATACTCATGCCAGACCATCTACGTAGCTCTGATGCTCGGCCTGAACTTCAGCAGGTCACCCTGATCGCGTCTGCATTACGAAATGCTTTGAGTTGCTGCCCTGTGATTGGCTGATTAGGTATGGTGAGCAGGTGTACTTAATGAAGTGGCCTGGAGAGTATATGCATGCCGGCACCTCGCTGTCACATTAATGTCAGAGATGGTCAGTGGATGTGTTTATTCAGAGCTTAAGTCTAGCTGTGCATTTGTCTCGCTAACAGAGGCAGAAACTAAGAGTTTACATTTAAAGAGTAAGAATATTATCACTTCTGTCTCCATCTAGATTATCTGCCACGCACAGCAGTGCGTGTGGTTATTTTCATTGCTGTGAGCCGACTATCTGCTGGTGTCAACTTGACCAAACTGGGAAGTCCTCAGCTGGACTCGCTCTGCTCTTTGGCTGGAGTACTTTTCCAGAGGAGAATGCTTTGAACTGGAACTCTGATAATGCTCAGCCAAGCCTGCCCCCACATTAAATTTGAAATGCTTGGCACTGGGCCTTACAACTCTTCTCGGGCTTTTAAAAACCTCCACGGCACACTGCCTCCAGACATTCAGTCAGTGGTAGAAAGAACTCTTACTAAATATTTTACTTTGAAAGATGCAAGTCTGTTGTGGAGGTGGAGGTTTCGGGTTCTAGGCAAACACTTTAATTGCTAACAAAGGTTTTGTGTGTATTTACTTGCAGTACTGTATTCTGTATTGCAGATTTTTCCGTCACATATTGTTTTTTGGATTCAAGACGGTTGTTTAAACATCCAAACTACTGGAATCATTTCTGCACGATTCCCCCAAGAAAGAAGAGCGTATCCTGTCATTTTACAAAAATAATATGGGGACACGATTACATGGGACTTCTTTATGTTTGCACACAATCTATGAAAATGCAGTGGCTTTGATATAAACTGAATTATGTCGGGGCTGTCTCTGGCAAACAGGATGCTATATGGCCACTACTATTCCTACTGCTGTGTTACTACTAGAGTGTTTTATATTAGTTGGAACAATTTAGTAGATCAGTGTTATTGAGGTAGTTTCTGTTTTGCTTGGTGAGGTCACACATTTGCAGTGTATTGTCTTCAGCAAGGTCGTGCAAAAAAGGCTTCAGAGATCTGAGTAATGAAATGACATTTACAAAAGCTGCAATGCAGCAGCACCATTAGCAGTAATGTTGAGCCCTATTAGAGAGGTTACTCGCAGTCATCCAGTAAACTCCTGTGTTTGACACGCTTTGAGCTCTCCTGTGTCTGTGTGTGCATGATCATAGATAAGATCCGTTCGCTGATTGGGAAATGACCTCAGCAAACGGCTTTAGCCAGTGATCTGTCCACAATAGCAGAGATCACAGAGCAGTGAGCGTGACGCGATTGTCCGTGTCGCTGGAAACACTCTCGTTCCTTCGGTTGACGTGGAAACTGTGTGTTACTCCGAGTTTAAAGCACGGGCCTTGATCCGTCGCTTCACTCAGTTCAGTGATGTTTATAATGAAAACATTTAAAGCTGCTATAATCTGTATTTTTGCAATAACAATGCATCAAAGGCAACGTTGAAAGAGGGAACTTGTTTCAAAGTGAGTTTCAGCTTTGCTGCTTTAGTTCACTGTTGTTGGTCTTTTGTCGTAGCAGGCGGCTGTTTTCAGTGAACAGCCTCAAAGGAGCAGCTGAATATCTCCCCCCCCCCCCCCCCATCCAGAGGACAGAGAAATGTAGCTGGAGACTAGCTGGTGAGCACAGCATAGCATTTAGCAGGTAATGTAGCAGATATTTCTAGCAGTACAAAGAGGGGGAGAACAAAAATGGAGGTAAACGAATGTGAATATTCGACTCTTACATTCACCACCCAGTGAAGCCAGGGGGACCGTATTATCCACAAAACTCAAACACATAATTTGGCTCGGTGGCCTCAGGACCTTTGATTTTTGCAGATGATGTGGTCCTCATGGCTTCATCCAGCTCTCACTCGATCGGTTTGAAGCCGAGAGCAAAGCAGCGGGGATGAGAATTAGCACCTTTTTACTCTGAGGCCATGGATGTCAGCCGGAAACGGGTGAGGTGCCCACTCTGAGTGGAGAATTTGCTGGGTGAGGTAGAGTTGTTTAAGTTGGGAGGTTTTGTTGATGACGTGGCAGAAATGAGCTTCCTCTGAGGGGTGTCTGCGCTCAGTTAGAGAGAGGGTGAGTTCAGTCAGTTGGTAGGAGCTCAGAGCAGAGCCACTGTTCCTGCACACGTTGAGTTGAGAAGGCAAGGAGCACCTGGAGGTGGTTCAGGCATCCGACTAGCACGCCTCCTGGACACCTCGTACAGTAGGTGAGGGGTTCTGTGCAGAACCAGGACACACTGAAGACATTATGCCTCTCGACTAGCTTGGGACCGCCTTCCCATCCACATACAAGAGCTGCAGGAGGCGGCTAAGGAGAAGGGAGTTCTCTGCTTAGGCTGCTGCTCCCATTACCTAGACCCAGATAGGGACTAGCCAGAAACAGAGGATAAACTGAAGCTGTAAAAGTGAGTCGGGCATTTCCCCAAATCCTCAGTGGAAATCACTCCTACTGTATTTCGTCTACTTTAAAGACACAGTTTAGGATTTGCTGTCATCCATGTCATCGTAACCAGATTCTGCCATTGTCAGTGATGCCTGAATAAAATCTTGCTTCATGAAGTGAATTCTGCATCAAACACAGTATGTGTGTGAACGTGGCTTTGCAGATGAGCCCAGACGCAAAATGAAGATCATCTCCTGAAATCATAGCATCCGCATGATGCCAACTATGAATCCCTTCATTTGCTTTGTAGAGAATATTGCAGGTTAACGGGCACATGAGCAAACAGTAATTCGAGAGCGCCTATCCTGTGCACTGTGTAGGCATCCATTCAACCACATGGGTGTGGCAGGCTGAAGCATCACAGCACTGCAATCACGAAATCAGATACACACACTGCCTATCTGCACGCTGTCTGTCTGTTTCTCCAGTATTTTCACCCTTTCTGCTGCCATGGGACACTCTGTTTCTGCGCTGCCTGAATGGGCCACGCCCTGAAATCCTCACGCACAGGCACAGACATGAACATGCGCATACGGCAGGTTCAGTTCGCTCGTTCAGACTCCTCAGCTCGATAATGACACACGTTTGCAGCTGTGACAGGTTAACTGCGAATAGCTGTACAGCTGCTGCTGCTGCTGCTCCCCTGAGAGAGGCAGTTAGTCATCAGAGGTGCACGCAGTAGATGTTAGGGTTGACTCTGTGTGTTTGGCATAATTACACTCTCTGCAAAAAAAAAGCACTTTACTTTTCAAAAACAATAATTTTGGATGCTCCCACTAGTTATCCTCTGTAGCTCAGTAGTCAGTCCAGTCAGCTTAAAAAAAAGTTGTTTTTTTTATTGCTGTTAAGATGGCTGTGATCATCTTGGGCTAAAGCATCCTGCCTTCCACTCACTTTTTCTTCCATACTTATCCTAACTATTCCCATCATTTGATTTATAGTGCAGCATTAAATCTATGCTATAGTCTGATGTCGCAGTTTTATAGATGCCAGCAACTGTGATCAGCCCGTTTGGTAGTAATATGTGGTGTATTGATTAATAGGAGAATATTATCTCTGTGAAACAAAATGCAATAGACTGTAATTGTGTCTAGCGTGCTCATTATGCTAATAGCTGATATTCTGCCAGTTAAGATGTGCCATTTTTCTCATTTTCATAGTGCTGACAGTGTGTGTATAGATTGAGTTGGTACCGGTCTTCTCTCCTTCCTGCATTCAAGATTTATTAGTTCAGAGTCCAGAATAAGCAGCTCATTTACAATAGTCATTGCAGAGCAACGCAGACACTCCGGCACACGAGCATGAACGCAAACAGGGAGCTTTAGTCTTCCTCAATGTGGTGCCTTTTGCTCCTGCACAGGCACTAATATACTTGTTTGTGAGATAGTACGATCATGTGCTTCCCAAGGCTGCAGTGGTGAGAAAGTATTACTACTTCATCTGAAAATGATCAATGTTGTATTTATTAGTTTCTGAAAATATGCTTTAATATAATGTCAGTCAAAATAAGATAGGAAATTAAGTTCTTTAGATCCAATTAATTTCATTTAATCAGGGCTGTCAAATTCAGTTGCAGTTTGATGTTTAGCTTAATCCAGATGTGTCACTGAATCTTCAAAAAGCACACGTTGGCACCAATCAAACTTTGATATCAAACAAATCCGCTGCTTGTTGGCTTGGATTTGTTTTCCTGGCTTGGTTTAAAGCACTTTAACCCAGCAGCCATGTTGAAGATGGTGTGTTCCTGCCTCTCTGTCAGACCTGCTGTTAGGAATCTTTTCTCACCTTGGCTCTCAGAGGGTTTACCGCACAGCATCGAACCTATTCGTTTCAGCTAATAACACAGAAGCCGTGAGGGATTTACTCACCTTATCTGGTTTCATAAGTAAGCTGTGACGCAAAATAATCGCCCCGGAGTTGCTGCATTTTTTTTTTCAGCATATTTCCAAAGTATTGAATAAGCTTCAGACATTAAATATTTTTGCTGTTTTAGGATAATAAATGTTTTTATTTTATATGTTCCTGATTGTTTGTGCATTCATTTACGCCGCTTTTTGTTTTCTTTCTTTCTGGTGTTTGTGTTTTTTGCTCA
>JAVDPK010000327.1:1132081-1150651 GCA_034780415.1 Cichlasoma orientale | reverse complement strand
CCCCCCCCCCCTAGCAAGAAAAACTGATACAAACTGACATTTCTGCCATTTCACCTCTCTACTAACCAAAAACCGTTCTTTATTAACGCTTACTTGTTTTGCTGTGGAATGAAATGAATAGAAACAATGGATTTTAATGGAAACATCTGAGAGAGAACATGAAGAAAACAAGTAGAATAAAATAGACTTTAGTAACCCGGCCGATATCTTGACATAAGACAAGCATCTCTGTTCTGTAATGGGAGCATGGGTGTGGTTACAGCACTGGGACTTTATAACCGGAGAGAATAAGAAGGGAAAAAACGGAGAGGAGAGGAAAATGAAGTCATAGGACTGAGCCTGAAACCTCAAAGTCAGGAGAGTAAAGAGGGAAGAGGAAGCGTGGGGGTGGGGGGAGCAAACAAGTTGGCGAGAGAAAAGTGAGTTGTAAAGAAAAGTATCGGTTTCAGTGGAGAGGAGTTTTTAGTTTTTTAATAGCTCACAGTCCACTCGATTATTTCCACACATGCTCGTCTGGTTTGCAAACAGAGACTTTTGAGAGGGAGAGGGTGAGAAGGAGAGGGGGATAAAACAACAGTCCCCCTTTGTGCTGCAGTTTCCACTCGTCGTTCCAGATTTGTCTGCAAGGCCTACAAAGCCACACACAAAGACTGTTTGGACTATTTTTATACCTTTATGTATTTGTTGCCTGTTTCCTAGAATGGTTTCACTCCCCTGCACATCGCCTGCAAGAAAAACCGACTCAAGGTGATGGAGCTGCTTCTGAAGCATGGAGCGTCTATACAGGCAGTCACAGAGGTAAGTGTGTGTGTGTGTGTGTGTGTGTGTGTGTGTGTGTGTGTGTGTGTGTGTGTGTGTGTGTGTGTGTGTGTGTGTGATGCAAGCACTAAGGCATCATTTACTTTTTGTGGATTTAGCTGCTGCAGTGGGAAAAAGTGATGTTACGGAGTCGTGTACAGTTGTTTGAGATACCTTGACTATATGTATTTTAATTTCTTGCTATTGTATACTTGTAATCCATCACATATATCTAACAGTTATGCTACAGTTTTTAAGATTTAAGACAGTATCATTTGCACATTTGCATTTAATGACCTGCAGAAACATTTCCATTTCTTTGATTCATTTACTTTTGTCCTCTCCTCTCTTCTCTGCGTCTCCATCTCCAGTCCGGTCTGACGCCCATCCACGTCGCAGCATTTATGGGGCATGAAAACATCGTCCACCAGCTAATCAACCACGGGGCTTCGCCAAACACAAGCAACGTGGTGAGTTCAGGAAGTTCATCATCATCATCATGTGATAAGAGAGGGAGCAGGGAACATTCTTTCCTCTTTAAAGTTTACAAACTGCTTTCTCAGAGTTTGTAACGAGGACCCAAATACAGGACACGAGTAGACTGAGTACCAAAAGCCGGGATGTTTTATTAAGGCTGGTGATAAACCTGAAACAAAGCTCAGGAGGCAAAAACAGAATCAAAATCCAAACAGAGATAAGACTGTTTATACACTGAGGGGTGAAACAGGTGAACGTGATCAAGACAATCACAAAGAAAGAACTAACACTGACACAAAGGCATGCATGAAAAGCAGCCTTTAAAGTAAAACAGGAAATACCCTAAAGACAAATAGTAAACACGGAGACAGGACATGGCAGAGACGGTGGAATACTGGACGATGAAGGCATAAACACCAAAAAACAAACAGGAAAGGACCAACTCAAAATAGACGCTTAATCTAAGGACTCAAAACTAAGACTAGAATCTCCCTAAATTCTAAACAGTAACTAGAACTCACACAGTGCAATAAAACCGAGCACCAGTATTGCTCGAATGAGAGGAAATCAAAACAGGAACCAAAATTCAGCCGATAAAACAAGAGAATCAAACCTTCAAAGACTAAAATACAGAAAAACCTCAACAGAAATTCAGATATTTTAACTGAGGACTCAAAACTGACGGGCAGCACAAAACCCTGGGACCATAAACTGTCATATTTTAAAGAAGTAAAAGTGTCTAATATTTCCCCCAAAAAGAAAAAAAAAGAACGATATACAGTATTTTGGGACTGTTTGTAAGGGAAAGTATTTACTGATGTATACAGTAGCTAATGCTAAAGTTACAGTCTGTTATCAGCTTGCGATTGAATGGGTCCAGTTTGTAATAATACGGCGCCTGACTGCGATAAATCAGTGAAAACTGCAAACCTGTTGCTAATCTGTTACCAGTTACAGGCACAGAAATGCAGAGTCCAGCCAGAACCTCATCTGAGGCAAAAATTCAGAGATTCCTCCACATGTAGTTACATAGTTGCTGCAGGACGGAGACAGAAAAATGACGCGGGTGCTTGGCAACCTTACTGTGTATAGGAGTAGAACAAGAATACAGCCGCTTGGCAGCCAACGGAGTTGAGTCCCCGATTCCAAAGAGATGTTTTGCAGACAGGTTGCTCTCATTGGTGCTGACTGACTCAGACTCACTGCAAGTTGTTGGCAATCTCGCTGCATTTATAGATTAGATGGCAGTTATTTGCAATCATATAACTTTTGGAAATAATACTTTTGTTTATTCCAACTATACTATCCATCCATCCATCCTCTTCCGCTTATCCTTTTCAGGGCCGCGGGGGGGCTGGAGCCTATCCCAGCTGTCATAGGGCGAGAGGCAGGGTACGCCCTGTACAGGTCACCAGCCTGTCGCAGGGCTCACACAGAGAGACAGACAACCATTCACAGTCAACAGTGGCAACAGTGCTAACCACCATGCCACCATGCTGCCAAGTATACTACATATAGAAAAATATACAGACTATATTGTATATAGAAAAAAGGTGCTGAAGGTAATTAAGATGAGAGTATAGAATGTATACTGCAGTTGCCGTCTGCTTCATGGAGTTTTGGAGTTTCACCTCATTGTTCAGTTGCCAAACTGAGGAAATAGTTTGTTACACTTTCACCTATTGATTTGTCGTTCCATGTCCTGCCTCCTGCACACCCTTATCATGCAACATCGTCGCATATAATAGTATTTCCAGAGTACTTCCAGTTGTGAGAATGCACCTCAGGAGCACTGTCTACTTTGTGCTGCATGTGAAAAAGCGCAGCCATGTCCTGACCCGATTCCCTGATTCTCACGAACCCTTCTCAGACTTGATGTATAAAAATGGCCAAAAACACAAGTTTGAATTGGTAATCTTGTTGCTCTTTAACTTCAGGATGTGTAGGTAAGAATTTCACCACGTGGCCAGAAAACGATGAATAACTTTGAATGAATTCATGTATTTTTACATCGCTGTACTGGTGCCTATGAAACCCTTGAGTAAAGCTGAACCTGCAGTACGTGAAACAGTTGATTGCACAGACAGAGAAATGCAAACACAGAAAGTGACTTAACACTAACTGCTCCTTAGAGTAGTTCATCCACAAAATCTAAATGGTAATTGGTGCAGACAGCAGAGAAACCCTCTGTAGCTGGAGGGGAGCTTTTTAATGCTATTTGTTCACACAGAAAGGATCTCTAATTCTCATCTGGTCCATCAACACTCCTCAGGAGGAGCTACAAACTTTACCACTGACCTTGTTAACTGTGCAGTGACATGAAAGGAGGAAAGAGAGAGAGAGAGTAAACTGAGCCAGAGAGAGGAAGAAAGAAAGAGTAGTGCACAGTCAACTCTTCAACCCCGAGTGTTTGGTCGCCCACGTCGTGTCTGTGGCCAGGTTACCGTAGTAACAGAGCATTATGGGACGTCATTATGGTGGATTGGGTGTGGAGAGCGAGCGAGGGGGGTCCTTCTGTCTTTCTCTTTTTCAGCCACTCCTTCCCAGTCTTAACAAAAAGGAACTTTTTGTATGAGGGAGTTTTCAAAGAAAGAGAAACATTCGAAACTTTGGAACAACTATCCATCCCTCTTTCTCCTGCGTGTGTTTCAGAGGGGGGAGACAGCACTCCACATGGCAGCGAGGGCGGGACAGTCAAATGTGGTCCGATATCTGATCCAGAATGGAGCGCGAGTCGACGCCAAGGCCAAGGTACGCCGTCGCTCTCAACCACAACAATTATTACCTGTGTGTGCGCGCGCATGTGTTTGTGCATTATAGCCACAACATGTGAGCGCAAATGTGTGCGTTTGCATGTTTATGTAGTGTGTCTTTGCACGTGTTTAGTTACTGAGAAGTTACAGTCATGGGTTACAGTGGGACAGAATTATCCAGAACACTTTTCTGGCACTTTGATTTAATAAGTCAATAAATCTGATGGACATTTAATACATAATCATACCAAGTGAGTTTGTTTTTCACGTGCTGCAGTTCAGAACAGCGTATGGTCTGCTCTTCATCCCTGTTGTGCATTCATTGGCTGCAGCAGCCTACTTGTATTCAGTGTGTAGCAATGGAGTTGGAGCTACAGTCATGATACACAGTTACTTTTATTGGAGAGCAAACTTTGCTCAGCAAATGTGTTGCTAAAATGATCTGCTTATTTACCGTCTCATACGACATATTGAAAGATAATCAGGCTGTGTGAGCGTATCCGACAGTAAGTGCATGTTAAACTGGGCCAGTTGCAGCATTGTGGTGCAGTTTACAGTAATGGATTGTGTTGGACTGGTGCAGAGAAGGTTGTGGTGTCTGTGGTCACTGTTACGTTAGGTCAAAAGTAGAAGTCATCAATTCCCAAATTCCAGCTTTAAACTAGCTTCATACTGGCAAGGGGTGGGAGAGCGGCCATATTAGTGTGTGTGTCTGCTTATTGAGTAGAATCCAGTGAAGTAAATCCAGAGAGAGCAGAAAACCTCAGAGCCAGCAGCAACAGCACAGGTCTGCTGATCACAGCCTGTCCGCAAAGAAAAATCTCCTCCGCCTCGTAGTACAAATGTGTGCTCTAAGTTATCCCCCCGCCCTGCGCTGCTGAGAGAGATAATAGCTTTTAACGCTTTATTACAGCAGAACAGTGCAGAACCACTGTTCATTTTGTAAGGAAAAAACATGAGGAACTCTCACAATATAATAATCAAATAAATTCTTTACACTGATGTATTCTTTGGCTAATACTATCAGCCGGTGTGAGCCTGCCACAGATACGTAGCATGCTGTATGCTCTGCCCTGCCTTCCTCCTGGCCTGTTTGTGTGGCGGGTCGTCTGCAGGCGTTGGAGGTGCTGGCATGGCTCAACACTGGGATCACCTGGGCCCAATGTGTGCCAGAGTTGTCACAGATCAGTTGATGTGGGGTTCTCCTCCTTGAGACACTTCTTTGGTTTTTGGTTTGGCTTCTTGCACGTGACACCATTGCATACACTATTTCTTCACTCGTGCACTCACAGATACTGCCGACTGCACTGACGACACATGTCATGGTTTAAGTTCTGCTTCTGTTCCTTTAATTTAAAACAACCTTTTAATCAGCATTTGTGTGCATCTCCTTCTCTTGTCATGGCCGTGCGGCCCGCTTCCTGACAATTTATAGATAATGAATGCAGAAAAAAGGCACTTGCTTTCTAACATACTTGAGCAACTCGAGACTCTTTGTTGGCATGTACTGTAGCAGAGTACGCTTTTGGAGATGGGGTGCCAGGAGAAGTATTGTGTTGCCTTTAACTTGTTAACTAGCTTATGAAATACAGGACATTGCATTAAAATAAAAAAGGAACATCAGGGAAGAAGAAACGTTGTGTAACGCATAGAAGCTCATTCAGATTACACTCATTCATTCTTTAATGGCAATGCATGAACAATGTGAGAATATAAAAGGGTCACTGAAGAATGATCAGCTGAGTCTGTCTCCTCTTTGCTTTCTGTAGCTTTATAGCAGGTTTCTGCTCATTGTCTTGCTGTTTAAGTTGCTAATGTGTTGTTTTTGTTGGCTGTTACTGTTAAACGGCAAAAAGACTGGGTGCATTTAGCAGACCGAGTCGGAGAGTTCCCTCAGGAGTCTGGAGATACCAGAAACATTTAAGATGGCTACACTGTGTCCAGAGAAATGACTTCAGATGAATGTTTCTGTTGCTCCAGGAGGTGTAAATAAGCAGCTGTTTGCGAAGAAGAAAATCATATCAACCTAAGACATAAGTTAATGTTTGGTTTGCTTCTTTATTTTTTTAAGTCGTGTTTTTTCCTTGATTTTTTTGTCAGGATGACCAGACTCCTCTGCACATTTCAAGCCGTCTCGGTAAGCAGGATATTGTGCAGCAGCTGCTGGCAAACGGAGCATACCCAGATGCCACGACCAACTCTGGATACTCTCCCTTACACCTAGCTGCCAGGGAGGGACACAGAGATATAGCTGCAGCATTGCTGGACCATGGAGCTAGTCTGGGCATTACTACTAAGGTAAATATCAAGCTTTCACATAGAGGAAATTAGGATGTGCGCTGACCAGTGCACATATTGCGCAGGAATACTGATGGATATGCTTACACTCATAAAGTGGTCCAGAAATCATAATTGAACCGAGTGGGTTTTGCGCAGCTGCAGATCAGCTGGATTTGCATCCTTGCTCCTCGTGGCCTGATGTCGTGCCTCAAGCAGGACGAGTTTGGATGAACGTTGCGGGGATGTTATAACATTTGGACTGAGCGAAGTTACATGACTGGGGAATACCAGTTACAGCTGACAGTCTGCCAGTGGAAAAGATGTGTCATAATACGCTCTGGACAAAGTAAGAGTGTAGAGTCTGAAAACACTGTTGCCAGAGGAGCTTTCTGTCCACTTTTGCCTCCGTTTTCCACGTCAGGTACTCATTTCGAAAGCATCAATTTACATTTCAGAAGAGCATTTTGTGGCCACACATTTTTAACACATGTAGGTCTCCAAGACGTATATAGTTCATTTTCCAGGTCATTTTTAGCCATGTCCAGAAAATATATTCGTTTTAGAACTGGCTTCAAATAAACATTTTGAATTTGATAATTTATCAATTTCATGTCATGTTGATTAAAAAAATTACTTTGCCTAATTTACATTAATAACAGTAATTATGTCATAAATCACTGTGATGTACTGAAATGTGCTGACATAATCAGTAATTTGAGGCCATGTTGCCCCTACATTTTTTTTCCTTCATACTTTTATACCATGTACACAATATGGTGTTCATAGTCTTAATTGGTGAGACCTGCAGAAACCTGTACTCAATGTAAAAGACACATGAAGCACAAACATGTCCCAGCAGTTTTGTGGGGTTTGATTTAATCAAGTTGCAATATTCTGCTTATCTATATTCAGCTGCTGAGTGGTGGTTTTAGACTCATGCAGCGTCTCTGCAGGGATCCCATCCTCCGTGTTTGCACGCAGACATATACAGCCCTGGTCCTGAGCCGTGATCCTGATAATGAATCGGTGTTCCCTCACAGCTAAAGAATCTGAAACAACTCACACCAAGTTTCCCCACCCTGAGCGGATTTGTGTTTAAGCACAAAGGAGCCAGTTCTCCATGTTGTCATGACATAAACTTGAAGATTGCTGATCTCTTTTATGATTAAACACATATGGTTCTGTGGGGCTGCCATGTGTATTTTCCACACATGGCAGGGAGTCAGTGAGAAGAACTAACTGTATTAAATTGGGTGTAATGTTTCTTTATGTTTCCCCAGAAGGGCTTTACTCCTTTGCATGTTGCAGCAAAATATGGGAAAATCGAGGTTGCCAACCTGCTGCTGCAGAAGAATGCTCCACCCGATGCTGCCGGGAAGGTAACGCATGTTTGTGTGTCTCACACGCGTGCACAATATCACCTCAGCTGGCAACACGGTTGTTGCTTTCACAGTGCTTTCCAATCACCTCTGCTCTTGCATGACATGTACAATATATCACTGTCTAACAATTGTTGTGTGTGTGTGTTCAGAGTGGACTAACTCCACTGCATGTGGCAGCACACTATGATAACCAGAAGGTGGCGCTGCTCTTGCTCAACCAGGGAGCCTCACCGCACGCTGCTGCAAAGGTGAGAGTCAATCAAAACGTCCAGAGGGGTTAAATCGAATGTTCCTTAATGCACTAAAACCTTTGGCTCAGGATGAGTGCAGGCTGACCCAGATTCAACCAATTACATGCAAATACACTGTGCTCCACACGCTGATTAGACGCCCCTTCCACTCTTGCATCGTCTATTTAGGAAGAGCTCCTGCTGAAGTCAAGAAGGCTCCATTATTACCTGGTAGAATATTGAATGAATACATTTTAGCTGATCCTTTCAAGCGAATATCTTCAGGTTCTGGACCTAAATGAAGCTTAGAAATATTGCTCTTCACCAATAGGTAGTTGTAGGTAGATGTGTTGAGGGATACAACATCTCCATCAGGGCTTCTGGACCCCTGTACTGGGGATTTCTATTGTTTTTAGGCAAAAGCTACTACCTAAGTTAGCTAGTGTTTATTATTAGCTTACCGTCTCAATAGTGTCTTTACAAATTAAACAAATGCTCAAAAAACAGCTGATATCCATTCACTTATGTCCAGTTTTCTTTGCTGCGTGTAAACAAGGCTCAATACGATTCATTCTTCTTCCTCTGGTATATATACGTTACTTTCTCTTCATGCTGGAAGGGAGGACATAAATAAAGTACTCAGTGGATTTTCTGTCTCCCTCCTGTGATCAGAGGTGCACATACACAGCTCTGCCTTTTGTCTTAGACACTTTGCATTGTTAATTGTTACAATTAACAGCAACATTACATTGAACCAGGGTTACAGATTTTGGTCTTTTTCAAATTTGCTGCATGTGAATGGATGCTGTTGTAAGGAAAAAAGTTCTCTGCTTTCCAGAATGGATACACTCCGCTCCACATCGCAGCTAAGAAGAATCAGATGGAGATAACGACCACCTTACTGGAATACGGTGCGTCCACAAACTCCGTGACGCGGCAGGGCATCACGCCGCTGCACCTCGCAGCGCAGGAAGGAAACGTGGACATTGTGACGCTGCTGCTGGCTCGAGACGCTCCCATAAACATGGGCAATAAGGTGCGCGTTCCACGTGTGCTGCTGATGGTTTTCTCTTGATTACTGTATAAATCTCACAGGCTGACATGAGATTAATATTTGCAGAGTATTTGGGTGTGTCGAGCGGCGAGGCTCTTGAGTTTGCTTAGAAAAAGAATGTGTTTGTTAAAGGCTGTTATTTCTTTTAACATTCAGTTTTCTGTCGTTCAGCTTCATTTCAAGTCCTCTCAGTTAAACTGTGCTGTATTCAGCACTCTTCTGTGCTTCTGTCATTTTTGTGTACTTAACTGTCTCTGTATCTTCAGTCTGGTCTGACTCCACTCCACCTGGCTGCCCAGGAGGATAAAGTCAACGTTGCTGAGGTGTTGGTTAACCAAGGAGCCGTCATAGATCCAGACACCAAGGTAATGATAGCCTCTTCGTGCCTTAGGATTAAGTTATGAAGTCATTTGCTCATCTTGTCACTGCACCACTGTAAATGAAACATCATTTGGGCTTCGGTCCGTCCCCGTCCTCTCGCTGTCTGTGTTTTTGAGAAGGCAGGTGCCTACTGCTGTTTGTTTGCATGCTGTGACCTCCTTGGCTCAGACGTGTCATCAGCAACTGGAGGACACGTCATGCAAAGCTTCTGCTGTCACAAATCAACTCGACTCTTCTGTTTACCAGCTCAAATATTTCATTTGGCCTATTTTTCCTCCTCCATTTGGCTTTGTTGTGGAGATGTAGGCGGTGCTTTGTGAGAATTTCAGATCTTATGACAGCATTTGGACTGCTCATAGCAAATCAGGACCTCTGTTTTGGGCCATTTAATGTTGGACTGCTTAAATTTGCACAGTTTACATCCAACTTAATTTCTACTGATAACAAATCATCTTCTTTTGTCTGTTTGCCATTAAACACCACATGTAGATGCACAAAGGAAGAGTGCAGGTGTGTGTGTAGGCCGCTGGCTCAGATTAGGAGATCATGAATTAGTCTCAGGGCAAAAATCCTCATTTAGGGGTTCGTCCTCCTGCTTTCTGGCTTTCACTGATGCACAACATGTCGTGCTGTCAGCATAGTGGTGCTGACAGGAGTTCCATTTCTGTGTCATCAGCTCGGATACACTCCGCTTCATGTGGCCTGTCACTATGGCAATGTGAAGATGGTGAACTTCCTGCTGAAAAATCAGGCAAAGGTCAACGCTAAGACGAAGGTAAGCGTTTGGTGTCTGGATTTGAGCAGCTCCATATTTTCGTACAGTGTGTATCCACTGCGCCTCTCTGCTGTTATATTTAGTTTGCCGTGTGAACATCTTCTGACAGTTTCTCTCATCCCTCCTCTGCAGAATGGTTACACACCTCTCCATCAGGCTGCACAGCAGGGACACACACACATCATCAACTTGCTGTTGCACCATGGGGCATCGCCCAACGAGCTCACTAATGTCAGTACACTCGGGAAGAAAATGATAACTCTTGCCTCTTGTTCTGTGTTCTAGTAAATATATAAAATGTTACAAAATAATATATAAAATAGATTAGACAATAAAAATAGCACCAATTCACACCAAGTCAACTGGAATAAGCTCCTTGAGACAACCGCTGTTGTGATTTAGCGCTACGTGAATAAAACTGAACTGAATCTCAGGATCGATCCTGAAGGACTGAAAAAAATAAGTATTTATGATTCTGAGTTTCAGAGCCAATAATCTTAAACTTTATTGTCTGTCCAGAATGGAAACAGCGCTCTGTCCATCGCGAGGAGGCTCGGCTACATCTCTGTGGTGGACACGCTCAAAGTGGTCACAGAGGAGACTCTGACCACTCAGGTGTGTATGCGTTTAAATGTGTGTTCTAGTATGATGTATCATGTTTAATATGCCCTCCCAATCGTTTAGTCACATTTAACTGTAGAGGCTTGCAGGAAGAAACAGGTTTTATTCCCAGTTTCTCCTGTTAGTGTAACTTCTGATGCTAGCTCAGTGAGACGTTTTTCCTATTTTGTTAACTGCACCTTCAACAGAAGTTGATGCTGCTTGCTCATTAATGAAGCTCAACACTTTTCCATGCCTGATAAACTGAAATGATCCAACGCAGAGGGGCAGATATGTAATGTCTAGGTACAGAAAGGGCTTCAATGCTGCATTCCCTCGAATGGCCCATCCTGCAGTCAAGGCGGAAATAACAACACCTATGCATGCTCTGCAAATAACACCATCTGTGTGGCGATTAAGTTGATTTGGGAACAAAGTGCAAAGTCACTCCAACATTTTCACAGTAAACAACGTATTAACTGAAACATAATGAGTAATAATAATGAAATAAAATTCTTTGTTTTTCGACATCTGCAGGAAGTTTTGAGTTTCTGGCAGCAACTTTAAAAAAACAAGCGGTAGAGTAGAGATGTTTTAATGAGATAGAAAAAGTGTCAGTGTATTAAGACCGTGTCTCTGTTCAATAGACTGTGATCGAGAAGCACAAGATGAACGTCCCGGAGACCATGAACGAGGTGCTGGACATGTCCGATGATGAAGGTACGGTTTCATTTAGCAGCTTTATGGGTGAGCTAATATCAGGTTTTCCCTTTGGAGTCTGAACAGGGACAAATTCTATAAAGCATCAGCCTGAATCGCATTTACTTTTGGAGCTTGAATAAGTTCCAATTCTAGCGCTGGATTCTGATTTTAAGATTTCATATTTGTTATTGTCAAGGAAACATTTTGTGTTGTTGCTACTGCTGAGTAATTCAAAGTAATTCAAATGAAAAAGCCCGCTGCTGTTTTTACACCATTGTTTTGTTTTGTTTTTGATCATTGAATGGAAGTTTGTTTCTAACACTGGAAAATTTTTTTGCCATCCACAAGTAAATATTGGATATATTTGATTTACGTTTCTCAAAATTTCAACTTGCCAACTCAAACATGTGAAGAAATAACTTGAAATTTTGAGTCATTAAGTCGAAATTTTGACTTTTCAGTGGTGGCAAAAAGCTTCCATATAATCATTCCAATTTAGAAATTGAGCTAAAACATTTTTATAATAATCACGTTCATATTCAGTTCTTTGCCTATGATTTTGATTTGAATATGATTTCTCCATCTATTTTTCCTCCATTCAAACACACAGTTCATAAAGCCAATGTCCCCGAAATGATCACAGAGGACTATTTTTCTGATGTGGAAGAAGGTATTTTTTTTTATCTACATTTTTTTGTTCTTTAAATTTTCTCCTTTTAATAACTCCTGTGTCATTCTTTTGTTCTTAACATTTCCAATCTCTTGCTTCTCTTGTGCTGTGGCGGCGTCACGATTCGCTTGTACTTTATTTAAATACAAGAGCCGGTGTTACGCTGCAGAGTCGTAATGTTATTTTGGGGTTCTACAGAAATAGCTTTGCACGCTGCAGGACTCTTTTTGTCCCCGTCTGAAGCTCATCATAGCTCCTTTCTCTGTCTTTAAGGCCCACTCCTGGATCATTTGTATGAAGGTGTCTCTTTGTCAGTTATGTCTGCTTGCAAAAGACTGGTAAATGTCTAAAAGTTGCAGTATGGTGGGATGCACTTGAAACTAAGTTTGCCTTGCAGGAGATAGATGTGGATACCAGTCATAGGATGTGGGGGGAAATGTGCTTATCTTTGCCTGTGTGTGTAACAAGTGTTGTTTTGCTTATGGAAAATGTCCAGATGTTTTAAGCTACTATGTTTCTTTAGGTGAAGCTGGAGTTTGTGTTTATGTTACAGTGTTTAAGCCAAAAAAGGCACCGTTGCTAACTACAGTAGCTTGTTAACATATAGCTAAGATTAGCTTTCAGCCAACTAGACATCATTTGTTGAAAGAATCCTCTGACACTGTGGATGTAGCAGTCACAGCACTGTGGATGTCTTTTTAGGAAGGGTGCTTTTGTCAGACGACACTATTAAAGTGTTCTTTTAGTGTTCTGGTCTAATGTATTTGGGGGGGGGGGGGTTGTTCAGTTATTTACAACAAAAACAGAAACGTATGTCAATGGGAACAGCTTTATTAGCACTAGCATACCACGATTATTGCTATTATTTGTTGGCTTTGCGAGCTGTGACAGGCTGATCGAGAGGAGCGCACACACTCCTTTGATGCCTTCCCTCTTCCACACACTCACACTGCGTTTTTGTGAAGCCTCCTGTACTTTTGTGCATACAAATGCAGGGGATGTGCCTCGCCGCTGGTTGCCATGCCAACAGTCTGGATATGGCGCTTTGTGAAGTGTGTAACAGATTTCTTTTCACACCGCGAGCAGAATCACATGCACTTGATCCTTTGTCTCTGGGGGCTCGTCAGTGACGCTTCCATTGTAGTTTCACACATTCAGGCCAAAGCAAACACACTAAAACAGCTGCTGCAGTGTGTGTGTGTTTACTTTTTTCTACTCTTTTTTTTGGGGGGGGTGGGGTCTTGTATGTCTCAAAATGAGCTGAACTTGAGCTCTTGACCAGTAATGTCCAATGACAAACAGACAGGGAATTAATGATCAAACACAGACCGGATAAACGCTGGCTGCACCCTAACAGTTAAGTCTCGAGCTTTTTCGCTTTTGTAGTATTTTGAAATAGGATGTGACGAGCAAAAGGTGCCTCTGACTTGAGAATGACATGTCATTACCCAGTGAGCATACCCTAGATAACCGTTCTCTTAATAATGACCATAATTAACATAATGAACTACATATTTCATTTAATATGACCTGAAACTAGCAAATGAGCCCATAACATCATCAGGAAAGTGTTTACTGAGGTCACAGAGCAAGGGAGCTGAGGGCCGTTTTCCTATTGAGGTAACTGCTAACCATGTGACGTTAACGTTCCTGCCATTTCAGACTGTAAGTTCAAATGAATGAGGTCCCAATCACACGGGCCTGAGACCGGTCTGCAACCACTGGTTGTGAGGGAAAAATGTGTATTACCAAACAGTTGGTGAAATCCTTCTTGCAATTGCTTTGGTTGCTAGCAGATTGTATGGAAAACACAGGCTTGTGTGCAGACACTTGACAGCTACTCTCCAAGCATCTTTTTTGTGACTGATTTCACCTAGCAACAGCCAGGAACCTCCAGCAACCACTTGCCAACCTGTCAGATCAAATCACATCCAATAGGCCAGACAACTTTCAGCCATATGAGCGTGACGTGACGCAAGAAACGTCTATAGACGTAAAAGAGTCGCCCCCTGCTGGTCAGGCAAAGAAGCTTCCGCTTTTGTACCGTCTGTGTTCCCAAACGTAGACTGAAGAAATGCTAAAATGTAATTCTGCTTATGTTCAAACAGAAATGGATGTTGGAAATATCTGCATCAGCTATTCCTGTAAGTCAAACAAAAGTGATCTTGCTGTAACTAACTCTAATAACCGGTGTGAAGTGGCACAGCTGAACTGATGCAACTAAACTCTGTGTGTGATTTGTTGGTATTTAAAAATAATATATGCATAATTATGTACATGTTTTGCCTTCATGCTGATTTTGTGTAGCGCTTGTTTTGGTTGTAGAGCTTCAGCAGAGAGTGCGTGTTTAATTTTTGATCTAAAAATATAACGGGGGGGAAACTCAAGGCGCACAAATACACACTCACAAGCTTGCATACCAGTGGAGGAATGGTGTTTAACATCTCCAGTAACACGCTCAGTCCATGATCTAAATCGGGACAGCCCTGTGCCGATTGTAAACTGTGCCCTCCAGAGACATTTGCCAGACCTGTGAAGTCCATTTATATATGGCCTACATGGATGTTAACTCTCAGTCACAAGGTAAAGAAAGGATTTAAAGTTTAAAACATTCACACAGCATGTTAGTCTCTGTCTCCAGTAACCAATCGAGTGACTGATTCCAGTGTCTTTTTTTCCATCCTTGGATCTTTGTCTGAAGTTTTGCCATTTTACATTCTAAATATAGCAATCTGTCATTTAAAGAGGACAACCTACTCCTTTATGTAATAGAACTGATCAAAAGGCTGCAAATAAGATGAGCCCTTTTCAGACATGCCGTGACTAACATTGCTGACCTTATCAATGTGTTAAGTCACGTTTACATTATTGAGCTTCACAGCTTCACTCAAACATTCCTGCAAAGTGACCGAAAGAGTTTCCTTTAGAGCCGTTTGTTGATGGTAGCTCTGATCATCTGAGAAGACGCGTTCTACGTGGAATTATGGGAACAAAAATCCAGAAACACTGAAAATTTAAATCCAAGAGCAAGCAGGCCTTGCACAGTCACTAACCCTCAATACTTAATTATCTCAACATATTTAACACTGCCTTAGATGTGTTTGGATCTTTGGCACATTAATGCTCATTTATTTATTCAATGGGATTTTCTGGTTTTAAAAGTTAGGAATGCATTTGTAGAAATGCAAAGGTGCATGCTAGCAGACGAGTGTGAAAAATAAAGATTAGAAAATGAAATATGGTTGATTTAATGTAAGAAAAACATGATTATATCACTATCTGGGTATATCATATCACTATTGCAGATATACAGTGCACAGGTATTGTATCAGACTGTGTGATGACTGTGTCATGGCACTAGATAGTAAAAAAGTATCCATGCAAGCAGAGGCATGTTTCACATTCCATGACGTGAACAACTATTCATCATACAGATAAATACATGTATGTTCATGGGCAGCTAACACGTTGAGTCAGCATTGGTGTTTCATTATTCTGATGCGCTGCGCCAGAAATGACATTGTTAGAACTTTAAGCTAAATTCGGCACAGGTTGCTTTTAGTCACCAAAGCTCACTGACCCCACGCTGGATCGCTGCAGTATTATCAGCACATTCTGCTGGAATGGCTTTTGCTCTACCAGGCTGCATGCTCTAATACAAAATGACCAGACAGATACATTTGGTTGTGAAATCTCTGTTACATAAAAGCATACGATTTCTGAAAGATGTGACTTTCATGGTGTGTAAAGCAGCTGAGTGTTATGTGTAACTGACACCAAAGAAATTAGATGGAGAAGCAGGAGAGACACAAAAAGCGGGCAGACAGGTAGAGTCAAGAGTGTTTATATGAGATACAAACAAACCAGTACACAAATAAAAGTCATAAGACTGAGAAATGGAACTTTTATTCTATTCTATGTTCTCCTGTAGATGCAGAGTTTCAATGTTAGACAACTTAGTCTGAGTCACACACCCAATTACTATTTCTGTCCTGCAGTGAGCTCTAGGTGTCTGTTTGGAAACTCACACACACACACACACACACACACACACTGGATAATCCGGGAGTAGGGTGGGTAGGCGGGAGAAAGCCGATCTGTTTGTGTGAGTGTCGGGCTGTGAAAGAGAGACAGACGGTGTGTGCAGGAGAGAGTGACAGAGCTGGAGGGAGGTTACAAGTCGAGGAAAAGTTGGTTCGGGGTGAACTCCTCCAAACTGGACTTGTAGCTGAATGAAGTGCTTTAAAGCAGGAGGTGAGTTTCTGGGTTGTTGAGGAGATTGGGGGGGGGGGGGGGGTTTGCTCGTGTTGAAACCCTTGAAGAAGGGTTCCCGGAGAGGGTTGGAATGTCGCCAGATGGGGTCTGTAAAATGTGTGTGAATATGTGAGTGTGCAAGAAAGAGAGAGAAAGTTTAGGGGGGAAGGGTGCTGTAACAGCAGGGGGTGAGGGGACACGAGGGGCGGGGGGGGTCTCCATTGCTTTGTGGTTGCTGGAATGCCTTCCTTTTCTTTCTCCTCGTTTTTCCGCCTGCATGCACTTGCTCTCCTCCCCTCGCTTTTTTTTAAGCTCTGCAGTCACAGGTTCATCCTTAGGCTAGGAACTACTGTACCTCTGAGGGGATAACATGCTGCTAACGCTTCTCCTGCAACACCTGTGACGTACGTTTCAGCTCTAACCACTTTTTTTATCACATATTTTCCGTGATGCCGTGGAGCTGGATGCTGTATTGAAAGCGTTTCCTCCTGTGGTCAGTCAAACCTGCTAGAGAACGCTGTGACTTTACATTTATTTAGATATAAAAGTTAGCTCTGCAAGTGGAATTATTTGTTGTTTCCAAGCTTCCTTGTTACTGTTACCATTTTTTTGTCATCAGGAGACAGAGACAAAAAGCTTTTAGTGACAGCGGGACTTTTGTTTGTGTTTGTTGAACCAAAGCTGGGCTGGAAAACAGCCTCCGGGCAGAGGCTGCATTGATCTGTCTGCCTAAAAGGGCGAGTGCGCGTGTGTTATGGTCTGCATGAATGAGAAAAGCAAGGCCGACCGACTAGGCAGCACAGATATGTGTTAACTTGCTAAAGGAAACCTGGGAGGTAGTGAGAGGGAATTCCTCCTCAAAGTTTTGGTCTCACCTGCTGCAGACGAGAGAAACAGATGGATGCGCAAACCTTTCTGTAAAGTTAATTCCTTCTGTGTCTTAAACCACCAGGTGATGATGCGATGACGGGGGACACAGACAAATATCTGGCCCCCCAGGACCTGCGGGAACTGGGGGACGACTCGCTCCCTCAGGAAGGCTACATGGGCTTCAGCATTGGTGCCCGATCACAGAGGTAACACACAGCTGTTTCCATTCATGCTGTCTGCTCCTAACTCATGTATGTATTCTACATGTAGCACTGTAACATCAGTCATTGGGACATATATAACATCGCACTGCCATAAAGAGGTTGTCTGAAGAATGCATCTGCGATATCCAGAGATCTACAAAAGTACAAAAAAAACTAACCATGTTTGCAGTTAGAAGTCTTGTGCCACCATTTTAATGGGAGCAGTTTTCATAAATCTATGGCTCTGGCTTTATTTAAAAGACCGGCGGAGCCTCTGGGTTTGAAATGTGAAGCCGTGTCTTAACCTTGCAGTCTTGCTAAAGGCCAGCAGGGGGCGACTCTTCTGTTTGCGAAAAGATTAAAACTCATAAAAGTCTATGAGAAGCTGACCCTAATTCTGACTTAAATTATGACCTTATAGACATTTTCACAGTGATTTTATGGTCTCATCTGCAGTTTAAAGTCTCACTGAATGCATTATATCACGATAAAGGGTGTAGCTGTGTTGTGATTAATTTGTTGCTACACTTTGAGTGTGCAGTGTCGCTCAGTTTCTCAGTCAGAGACGCCTTTTTGTTAGTCTGGTTTCAAAAGAGCAAAATGGTGACGACCAAAAGGCTCAACTCGTGGTTGTAGTTGTCCACAATCCAGTGGACAGTCGAACCTCCGATATCTGACCTGGGAACAGGCAAAAAAAAATAAACAAAAATTCAGGAGCTCGTTATCAGTGTTGCGCCTTACATCCTGCTTTGGATTTAGACTAGTTAAAGGTGAAAATATCTTTGAATAAAGCAATTACTGCCAGCTGCTCTTTGTTCACTCTACAGTGAGGTTTAGATGTTTTGGAGGGTCTTTTTCCGACACAATTACTGCCTGATGCATACAGTCCTAAACAGAACAGGTTACACTGCAGGCACATGAACTAAAGCAGTTTCACAAGAAATCTTGTGATAGCTCATGATCTCAAAGCACAGTGTGCACTCAGAAAATAGATAAACTCACAGAGCTGCAAGTTTTTAACTGTTAAATATGAGTTTGTTTGTTTGGTGTAAAATGTTATTCTGATCCATACACACACACACACACACACACACACACACACACACACACACACACACACACACACACACACACACACACA
>JAVDPK010000327.1:1113574-1131895 GCA_034780415.1 Cichlasoma orientale | reverse complement strand
TGTGTGTGTGTGGGTGTGTGTGTGTGTGTGTGTGTGTGTGTGTGTGTGTGTGTGTGTGTGTGTGTGTGTGTGTGAGATCAGCCTAGCTTAGAGGTAGTTTAACAAACTGGTTTCCCTGCAGTAATGGGGTCAAATAACTTCCAGTTCATTTAGAAGATGTATTTTTTTAAAAAAAAACGTTAAAAAAAGCCATTCCAGGTTTTTATGTTTTCCTCATAATGATGTCATTAACAACAAAACACGAGTCTCCCGGATCATTTCTGATATTAGAGGTTTATGTGATACAAATCCAGATCCTTCATTTCAACAGCAGCACACTCAAAAGAAGTTACATTTGTCTTCTTAAAGCTGCATTAATCGTTTTTATATTAAGAATGGATGAAATATAAAGTCTTTCTTAGTGTGATGAAATGGAGAATGATCCTCTCAGCTCTAGAACGTTTAGCATCTTACATTTGGTTTGATGGCCTGCATGCTGTGCTGTTTGCCTGCAGTCTCTACTCTTATTTTCCTTAAAGCTCTAGCAGATAAAACTCAAATAAAACCAGAGGTTTTTTATGTGCAGAGCAACAAGCAAACTTAGCTAACTGATGAGCGCAGTGGAGCAACTATAGAGGCAAATGTTCGCCTACACACAACTAAGACACTCTATCACATCACACCTCCTTTTGACTCTTTAATAAATGGCTGGAACTGACACATGTGGACACTAAGACGTAGCTGCTCTGATTCAAGATTAGGAATTTACTGTTATTAATTGGACTCATTAAGTCCCAGTGACTTACAGTAAGTCAGCTGTCATCAGTGTAGCAACCTGTCAGCCTGTTTCTGTCCTCTGGCTTCTCGCCTCTCTGCATCTTTCTGTCCGCTCCTCTGTTTGTTCATGATTTTTTTTTTCTCTCCTCATGTCCGTTCTTAATGTTAGTCCCAAAGTCAGGTAAGGCTCAAGGCATGAAGAGGCTTCCCTATACCTCCCCCAACCCTCCCATCTCACCCCTCTCCCAGTCCCTTAAACCTCCTGACCCCAGTTGCTATCAGTACCATGACTCTGTGGTACAATGTTATGCACATTGACTGTATTTGTTTAACATATTTGACTACTAACATAATGATTTTGACCAGTCTTTTTTTTTTAACACTGTGTTTGTGTACTGTGGTTCACCTGTGCGATCTCTGTCTGATTTCTTACTTTCAGTTGAAAAGCGTCAGTTGGTCACAGAGAGTAGTGCTGTTTGCATTTATGTTTGACTGCCTTGCTCTTTGTGGGTTTGCCACAAAGGTTGGAGCTTTGCATCATTTTGGTTTCTGTGTTGAGAACTCCATCGAGCTTCCAGGGACCTGAACTGATATCTGTAGGCAATAGAGATGTTATTGCCTTCATCAGTTTAGAGTTTATCACACTGTACTTTGAAAGAGATACATTGTGTACTTCATGATAAAAAACAAAAAATAAATGTGACTTCACATGCATAAGTAGTTCCGTAGCAACAAAGAGCACAATGTGAAATTGCAGTGTTGGTGTTGGAGAAACAAAACCATAATCAGTGTTGCCATGGGACCATCGCTGCATCTGCCAAGTGGCATGTTTGCGATATCATAACTTTGCAACTGTAGACTGTAAAAAGATGGAAATAGCTCCTGGATCTGAAAAGTGAAGCCAGTGTGGAAGTGGATCCTAAACCTGCTTCTTTTTTTTTTAATGGCCAGCAGTGGGCGGCCACTCCGTTACTTCTGCTGCATAGAAGTCTGTGTAAAAGCAGCCGTCAGCTCCCTTTCTCTGTGACCTCATTAAGCACTTTCCTGATCATTTTATGTGCTCAGCTGCTACTTTTAAGTCTTTTTTTTTACATTTTGATCACTATCAGAATGAGAAAGGAGGATTATCCAAGACATGTTTATAGAGGAATTACATGCCTGTCACAAGCTGTTAGTCAGCGAGAGTGCAGTGTCATAGTTAGATCCACCCCTTGTTTATCACGCCCAGTTTTAATTCACCAACATGGAAGTGTTTGCAGACCAGTTGGTGTCCTCACTGCTAACTGTGGGCAAACATGACAACCTGCTGGGGACCAACACAATCGCAAGGAGGCAAACCTCACCTGCAATGTCCCACAACCACTCACCATCCAGTTGGTGGTTGTGGGTGTCACAAGGTCACCAACCCCTCTCTTGGCCTGTGTGACTGAGGAATATGTATAAAATAGTCTTTAACAGAAACCATGAACTTTTCTCAAAGTTATTTGTCTGTTTTTTTTGTTTCTTTGTTGGTTGGTTTGTTTACCAAAAAACATTTAAATGAATACACAAACCAGTGTGTGAAAGTGCTGAGCCTTTTCCCTGAGCTGCAAAGCTGTGACATCATAAATTTGATCAGTTGCGATGATAGTCCTGGAGCAGCATTAATAAGAAATTGCAACAATAAGAGATACACCAGTGAAGTTACATATAAACGTACATTTGGAGTTGTGGCTGTGCGAGTGAAGCCCATTCTATTTGGATTACTAACAAGACGAGTGTAACTCTTCAGTACTGAATAGTTTCACAACACAAGCCTGATTTTTAACTAAAGGCTGGAACAAGAATCAGATTGCATCTAGTCTTTTGTGAGATTATATCACTGACTTTTTATAGAAGCCAAGAGTCCCAAGTTTGCTAATTATGCCCTCATTAAGCTCATTAAACATTGTTGCTGCAGTTTCCTGTAGTTTCACTGTATTTGTCTCCCTGAAAATTATTCTGCTGTCTTGAAATACCTTTTTTTGTTCTTCTGGCATGATTAGATTTTGAAATTACCCCAGCTATAATGTCTATTTATTACATAATTTCTTAGATAATTAAATGAGTAAAGAAATCCGTTGCAGTCGCATCTGCTTCCTCCCATTGCCTGCTAATTGGTTCGCATCAGTTTACTCGTGTAAAGCTGTTGTGACTGCTGTTGGGATGTTGCAGGCAAACATTCATCATGTCATTGCTCAGGAATGCTCTTTATTTGCCTCATAAATGTCTGTGTCGGATCTCCCATCACAAACAATATTACAGCCTGCAGAAACTGACGGATGTAAACAGACACATGAGGATGAGTCAAAGCTAATTATCTGCAAAGTTGTTCTTATGATGGCTAAATGCTAACTCCCTGTTCCAGCAGTGTCTGTTGTCAGTCATGTAGCTCAGTCACCTTCACGTGCGACCCTGCTTTACTCAGTGTGTTTATTACGTGTGCAGCGTGAGGTCAAATACCAAAGAGGCTAAAGGAAGTGTAAGAACAGGTGTAGACAGTGTAGATGGAACATCTTTTTCCTTTTATTGTGCGCTGATCACCCAAGAAGTATTACTTCTTGATGTACAACCTCATTTGCATTTCTGGAGTTTTCGATTTTTTTTTGTTACTTCAGTGAAATTACACACCAGTCAAATGTCTCTGCCTCTAATCTTCTTTCTTGGCTTGTGGTTCTTGTTGTCACTGGTGCCGTACAGTCAGGTTCCTGGAAGCTGCATGCATTTAATGTGTTTGTGTTTGTTTTTTTTTTCTGTTCACTTTCATACCCCTTTGCCCCCTGCCCCCTGCCACCTCCTCCTCTTCCTCTTCCTCACCTCCCCTTTCCATCATTGTGACTGTTGTCTCGGTAATCTACTACGACAACCACACCAAGCCTTCGTTCCTTCAGTTCTGATAGGTCCAACATGCTGAACCGGAGCTCATTCACACGGGACAGCATGATGATAGAGGAGATGCTGGCGCCTGCTAAAGAAATGGTACGTACACTGAAAGTGGACCTATTGTGCTTTTGCTTCTTTTCTGTCATCTGAATGCTGTTACAGTGAGTTATCTTTACCATAACCAGGGCCAGAGTGACAAATACTGAGGTCAGTGTATTTACAAGGAATCCAGAGAAGCCAACAGCTCAGACTTAAGACCGCTCTAAACTCTCATGTTCAGACTATCCCTAATATGGTCATCTGACATAAAAGCCACACCCAACTGCTGTTCAAATCTTTTGTTTGCGAGGGGCAGCCAATCACAAGAAAACTGTCCTAAAGGAAGGGTGCTGGGCCCCGAATCAGCTTGTTTCAGATATTGGATGCAGTGAGAGGCTGCTCCAAGGCCCACTGAACTGCAAATCATGCACAGCTACTCTAGTAGGAGCCAGAAATGAGCATTATAGGTCCCCTTTGAAGCTGCTCGTGCTATGCTTCATGCTTTTTGCTGGCTGCTCCCTTGGTTTCATTCTCTCAGTCAGTAATCTGCTGGTCATTAACTTCACAAGTGACACAGTTCTGTCTCCAAGCTGTCTTGGTGCTGTGCTTGAAGCTCTGCAATACACCAATCCTCTTACACCTGAGTTCCCACTGACATAAAGACGACCAATCCAGTTGCATTTTACTGAAAGAGGAAATGAGATTAGTGCTACCTGCTGCTATCTAAGAGGGATTACTGTGATGCCCCACTTCCTTTAAAGATGCAAGAAAACAGCATTTAAGGTTAAGCAGAAATTCAGGTAGAACCCGTTCATAGAATACCCCCCCCCCCCCCCGGGCTCCAGGACAGTGCGGCTTTTTCAAAACCAGTTCTGCCATGACGTCTGTCAAAAACGTTCATGTGACAATAAAGTTTGTGCTTGCTGAAGCCTGTGAAGTGACGGGTTTGTTGTTTATTTATCTGTTTATTAAAATGTGTACCTGGAATCAAACACGGGTCACTGAACTACTTGGTTTGCTTTCCAAGCAGCACAAGACCAGAAAAAGGTTAGAGAAGTTTCCAAATTGAGATAATTAAATACGGATACATGGTGGTTGGCAGTCAGTCAGGTCTTAACTGTGGCTTAAAGCCACGCCCCTTCACACACGGAAGAGAATAAACAAAATTCACCTGTGTTAAATCTACTTAAGCTTCAACACAGAAGTGTAAATCCCACTTACTGTAACAGTGCTCAGCCTCTTAAAACCTTTATATTTTTTTATGAACGCCTGGAAGGCAACGCTTGACTGTAACACAGTTACTCTGATTATTTTTATTAGAATTAAAAGAATTTGGACTGTTTGAAACTCTCATTAATTGATTAATGTGGTTAACTCCGAGTTAAAAACTGTGCTTCTTTGCACTAATAGTGGCCAAAAACTTCATTAGGGGCTCAAATGCAAAATTACATCAGAGTCTATGTGCAGATTTGTGATACTGGGACACTTGATTGTGCAGCTAGAGAGAAGAGATTTGTAAATGCAGCAGCTGTTGAATAACCACTTGTTTCCTCTCACGCTGCTCCAGATGCTTCGTAAGGAAAAGTCTTTCATTGTAGAGCAGCACAATAAGGTAGATGCAGAAGTCATTATGCAGTCTTCATGTCAGTGCATGTCGGAGTACGCATCCACGCTGGTATCATTTAGTTATGTTGAGTACTGTTAAATTTTCTTTTTACATCAGTTATTCCATCAGTTGGATTCAGTTGTTGCCTTATTGCTTGTATTGAAGCATGTATTGATGTATTTATTATATCATGTGTCATTTATTTTACATACTGTTGTAGCCCACTTGGTTTTTCTTATTCATGCGTTTCATATTTCAAGTACTTTTTTCTCATTAAAGTGTTTGCTGAGTTTTTTTAAAGTGTCAGCTTTAATTTTCGATTTTAAACACGAGCGTTAAGTTGTCATGTTGCGGAAACCGAATTCTCCTCATGTCGGTGCACATCTGGAATATAAATCGTGCATCTGGATCTTTCGAGAGCATCCTGTGACAGATGAAGCAGCAGACCTGGTGTCACGTTATGCATCTGTGTGTCTGTAAACATTTTAGTCGCCTGCTGATGTCTGTTTTTCTTTCAGTCCTTCATGTGGTGATTTTTCATTTTGCTCTGAGTTTCTTTTTGAATGACATCAAGATGTCTCTAACAGCTTGATGTCCTAACGAAATGTAACATCTCCAGATTGGTTTTTCCCCTACGCTGAGTGACATCTGCTATCATCTTTCTTGTATGGACATAATTTTGTGACTCATCTGTAAATGTGCAAGAAATATCTGCAAAAAGTAATAATGCCGTTCTTCCTCTGGAGGAAGTGAAACCTGGCATTAGGTAGAAAATACCTGGGTTAATATTTTATGTCTGTAACTCACCTGTGCCTCATGCATTGCACTGATTTTTCTTCTCCACAGCACTTGGCAGCAGCTAAGGACTTTGACAGCGAGTCTCTGAGGAGGTACAGCTGGACTGCAGATGCACTGGATAATGTCAACCTGGTGTCCTCACCGATACACTCTGGGTAAGCATGTGTGAACATATGAATGGATGAAGACAGGAGGAAAGGCAGGGGGAGTAAAGAGAAACATATCTACTCTATTTTCAGGCTTTATCTCAAAGATGGAGTAAAAGGGAGGAGAACAGTTTGCTAGTTTTCTACCTTGTGGAGGAAAAGATGAAGTGGCTGCTGCTGCTGTCTGCTTCTGCTTATTATGTGTTTTCCATGTTTTTCATGCTGATTCTCATTTTCTTTCCCTCTGAGAAAGCAGCTCATACGTGGCAGCGCTTTTTCTCTTCACCCTGACAAGTGATTGTCTTTTTGAGTCTGTAAAGCTAATCATCTGTAATCAAATACTCGAGCAAGTTTCATAACACAATATCAAACAGGTAGAACCAGAAACTCTTTAGAACAGCTGCTAAAGAGAAAAGCTCTTGCAGTAACAGGTAAACTCGATGACCTCGTGGTCCATTGCCCACTGAGAGACTGGTGTTGGAAGTTTTATGCACTGCCTGGCCAAAAAAAGCTTTAGTTAGCTTTGATGATGTCATCACTTCGATATGCAGTGTCACATTTATTTCCATCCAGCGTGGCATTAATCTTTTACCAAAACCTTGTATTATGCGAGAGTCAGAACACTGCGTTTTCCAGCACATCCCAAAGATTCTCAGTGAGATTGAGGATTCTGTGGTGGCCAATCCATGAATATGCCTGTGGGACCAAAATCCTGATAGACAAACCTGGTCGTTCAGTATACTCAGGTAGTCAGCTGACCTCATTTTTTGGGTACATACCGTTGCTGAACCTCGACCTGACCAACTGAAGCAACCCCAGATCAGAACACTGCCCCCAAAGGCTTGTACAGTAAGCACTAGGCATGATGGGTGCATCACTTTATCCACTTCTCCTATTAGCGTAATGCACTCATCATTCTGGGTAACTGTGGACTCATCATGTCCCGATTTACCCCAAAAACCTTCCCATTGCTCCAGAGAGTTTGTATTCCCTGGCAAACTGAAGCCTTTACTTCTGATTAGTCTCTGCTTGTCCCTAACAAACTGTTAAATTAGGTTAACTTAAATTAACTTAAATAAATTCCATTTGTCACTTAAGTAAATGAAGAGGAAGAAGCTGTAATTTTAAACAACAGTTTATTTGACATGTTTGGAAAAGTGGAAATGTGCCTTTCAAGAGAAAGATTTAGACAAGAGCACTGAAAAGAAATGAAGCCACTGCCTGCAGCTGGTTACCTTCAGATTAGTGCAATGACGGGAAACTGCTCGTCTGCCTCTGTTCAGTGGAAAATCCACCTACAGGCATCTCTAAAGCTCCATTATCAACATGCTATATCACCTTTGTCTAACCTAATAGCTGCTGGCTGTTTAGAGAATCTTCTGATCCAAATCGCCACTAAGAAGCAATCGAGACCATTTCCCAAAAAGTTCAAACTCTTGCTTTAAGTTGAGCTGCGTTGGTAATTATCTTCTCAGTTGTATTTCCAATGACGAAGCTCTGTTGCTGACCTGTCGCTCCTGCGTTGCTTTGTCGTCCATCCTGCAGTTTTTCCTCTCCGCTCCCGCAGTACGACAGCAGGTGATTGACTGTGATTGGTCGCTCTCTCTTTATTACCACCTCCACTACCTTTTATTTGTTTTAATTTTCCGATGACATTGCACCTTCCCTTTTATATTCACTCACAACATCTGTGTTTGCCGTTCTCACCCATGAACTGTGTTGTAACAGACGTGACATAAAGTGGTTTGAAGTGCATATTTATTCCTTCTGTTTGTTGGAGAAAATCTTTGAGTTTCTAACTGATCTGAATGAGTCTGTGTTGCCAGATCTGTCCAAATGTGAATTTTAAAATTAATGTTGTTGATGTGTGCTTTAGTCATGTGTTTTTTTGTTTTGTTTTTTATTTTATTGCGCTCTTCAACAGCAAGATCTACGGTCTGACAATCAAGACAGTCACTTTAAATAGTTATTAATAAAACGACAGATCTGTTAAAACTGCAGAAAAGCATCAGTTTGGTGTTCACCCTACGGTGGACCTGTTATGCTCATTTCCAGCTTAATAATCGTATTCTTGGAATCTGCATGAATCACAGTTCAAAGTAATCATTTTATCTTAGACTGCTTTAGTGCCCTTTCCTCTCCCTTTAAGCCAGCTTTCTTCTGATTGGCTCCGCCTTGTAAACAGGAGATTTGACCATCAGGTGGGTGGGGCTTTTGTACTCACGGCCCCTCTTTATGATGTCATATGGAGCCAAGAGTAGAAAAAATGAGTGAAGTTAGTGTTTGGCACAGTCTAAGGAACTACTGATGGATTACTTTTGCAAGCTGAGCTCATTACTTGAAACTCTGGCTACATTTAATATGAGCATAGATGACAGTAATGTAGGTATGAGAGAAAATCCGGAAACACAAAATAGGTCGCCTTTAATCCGACTTCCAACAATTCACGAGCTGTTTGTTAAACAGCAACATGCAAACTAACACCACATTTCAGTTACAGTATTGCATGGTGTGCATCTGTGTGTGTGTGACTTACTTCTTTGTTTGATTTAAATGAGCTACACACAGACGTACACGACCTTCTAATGTGGGTAAAACACGAGACACGCTGGAGGTTCCTGTGTCGGTGTCCTGACTGTCTCATTTACGTATCGTCTACAGACAACAATAAAGCATTTGATCTGACATCGTATGGATTTGACGGAAGTTTTCATTTAAAAAAGTTAACTTTCTCTAAATGGATTTACCAAAACGATGACATCTACACGCCAAAGTTGGTGTTGTTTATATATTTTTTTATTCATTAAATCGCGGTCACAGCCAGTACAGAAACCTCCTTACATTCTAGTTTTTTCTTCTTTGTTTACCTCTCTTTCTCTCTTTTACTCACATTTACTTTGTCAGTGTTTTGAAGATCACAGCATGGGACCTCGACTAAAGCTGGTCATCAGTACTGCTGATAAACCAACATCTATTTTTCTTCTTATTCCATTTCCTTTCTTTACCTTTCACTTGCCCTCTCTGGTTATGTCTTTCTCTCTTCACTTTGTTTTACCTCTTGTCTATGCGCCCTCTGTTCCCCTTGTTCCATCTCCTATCGCTCTCTCCTCTTCCTCCTCTTTCTACCTTTTTACTCACCGTCAGGTTCCTGGTCAGCTTCATGGTTGACGCCAGGGGCGGCTCGATGAGAGGAAGTCGTCACAATGGCATGAGAATCATCATCCCGCCCAGAAAGTGCACAGCACCCACCAGGATCACCTGCCGACTGGTGAAGAGGCACAAACTGGCGTCACCTCCCCCGATGGTGGAAGGAGAAGGCCTGGCCAGCAGACTTGTTGAGGTCGGTCCAGCGGGAGCTCAGTTTCTCGGGTAAGACCTGGTTTCTTTTTAAACATCACATCATGTTTTTGCTGTTTGCTTAACTGCTTATTTTTGTGCACCTCTCTTCTGTATCTTGACATCTCCTTCCTTCTGCTTCTTGCCATTGCCATTTCCAGCCACCTGCGTTTATAGTAGAAAGTGTGAATATGTGTATGTGCATGTTGAGGAGTAATAGTTGCAGTTTAATTTGCAGTAGAAGTCTGATCACTGTAGTCTGCTCACCCTCAAGCAAGTTGTCCAGCTGTGCTTCCCCTTTGGCAAAGTAAAGGCAACATTAGTAATGGTTGCAAAATGTAGATGAGTGTATTTTATAAAGTAGCCATAATTTGGCTTTAATATACAACTATAATGCATGTGAGGCAGTGTTTAAAAACATTTCACTAGTTACTGTTCTCAGATGAAACAAATGGAAGTAGTAAATTAAAAAAATATATTTGGAAGTTGAATAAAGATTTAAATCCAGCTGATTTATGGCAGCAGAAGCTTTGTTTGTATGATGTGTTCTCCAGCTGTTATTATAGCCAAGGAGGACACAGGATGGAAACAAAGTGCACAGAAATAACAGCTGTGCATCTCGGTCCTGACTGAGGAAGTTCTGCATGAACCAGATGTCCCACCCAAGTTTATTCATGTTGCAGACATGAAAACAGGATTATTACGTTGATTAAAGTCTGGACACCACTTTGGCTGGTCCACAAAATCACAATCATAACAGGATTTCAGATTTTCCGATTTTTCAGAACTTTTTGTCAAGCCCGTCCTCTACAGCCATAACAGAGCTTATAATCCCATAGGTTTGTGTTTTAACAGCACAACCTCTTATTGAAATTCTTACTATCTTAGAAGCTTTATCAACAATTTAAAAAAAAAAACACCTGAGCAACAGTTTTTAAAGCAATAGAAGGTTATATAACCAAAAGCTTTTAAATCCTTGTGGTGTACATGGCAGTCATTAAGTCAATAATAGTTCAGTCATACTAGAGTAAAAATAGAACGGCAACCTGTGACTAGGAAAAATCTGTGGTTGCCTGGTGACTGCACTGATTTTTATTTTTTATTTTTTTGCTGTTGGAGACCAATTATAAGTAGCTGTGGGAACCACTGTCCGTCTCAAGGTGATTGCACAGGTCACCTAGTGAGAAGCAACTCGTCTCCAAACAGTCGCGGTGGGACTGGCTGTAATCACTCAGAGTTCAATTAAATTTCCAATTCTTTTTTAAAAGCAGACAGATTGCCAACATGTTGCATAAAGGACTTGACTCGACTGGTTGCCAGTCGGGTGTATTCGTGCTATAAGTCTGTAGAAATGCAAGGTTGCCGAGCATTTTGCAGTGAAATTGCCATCCTACAGTTTCAGATCTGTCAGGTTCTTGCTGGACTCTGAATGTAATCAGATAATGAGAATTTCTATTTATGTAGACGCCAACGGATTTGCAATTTTTGCCAATTTATTAGTTAATGGTTGTTAATCCAAAGAGACTGCATATAATTCCCAACTTGATGTCATCCAATCACAAACTGATAGCAGACTGACTCATCATATTGCTGTTTCTGTCTCAATGCCCTCAAATTCACTTTGAAGATATCAGCTGACTAGTCAGTGTCTTCAAAGCAGCATGGTCACAATAATTTTGGTGGCGCCGCCGTCTCCAACCACTGTTTTCCCCAGTGTGGCTGTAGCGAGACACCTGTTTCTGTGCCACTCCGGTGTAAGTAATGCTCTCGGCCTGCGCACCAATATATGAAAAATATTTCGCTGCAGCCACCTCTGCTAAAAGGGCTGAAATATCTAAATGCAGTGTGTTAGTTCTGTGCGGACAAACTGTATTAAACCTATGGTAGACGTCCAGGTTTATGTTAACAACTCGTGTAATATGGTTTAAGAGCCTAAAATATTCCATTTCTATGTGCTACAATGCAGAAAGCAGCAGCATGGGTTCTTATTTAAGGAGCTATCACCAGCAATCCTTTGCTGTTTCTGCTTGAAAACTTACTAATTATTGTCCCATCTGCTGCTGGTATCAATGCATCACTGATGAGATATGATTGAAGTAAAGAAATCTGTGATGTGCAGGCAACAAATATTGGGCATCTGTCTAATACAGTGTATGTAGTGCATGAACCTGCTAAAAGCTGTGATAATGTGAGTGTGAGTTGTTGCCATTACTGATGCCACGAACTGTACCGCAAACAATAACCGAGATGTTGTTACTGATGACAGAGCTTATTACTGATACAGAAGCAGAAGACGGTGGAGTGTGTGTGTGTGCTTTTACTGACTTTGCGAGTGTGTGTTTTGTGTGTATGTGTGTTTCATTATTTTGCGGATACAGTAAACTACATCTCCCCAGAAAGCTGCCAGCCCTTAATGAAGGCGAGAGCCTGGTTAGTCCCGTGCTACAGCTGGGACCCAGAGGAACTAGATTTATTGGGTAGGAACCAAACATCGCCCCCCCCCCCCCCCTTTCCTCCTCCCTGCTCCTCTTTCTTCTGTACTTCCCACCTCCCCAAAGGAAACAACATGACCGAGGCTGATTCATGCTGATGGATTATTTTACCCATCTCTGTTGACTTTGATTTGATAGGTTACAGCATCAGTATGGGTGCTATGTAGTTTTGGGAAGAAATCAATAGCATAGCTGGAAGATGGGCCCACCAACAGCTGATTTGTTAAAGCCTCAGTGACTTAACAGGCAGCAATTAGGTTTTGCACACAAGTTCTTCCTAAAACTACACAGTTTAACTGTGAACTCCATTACAGTTAATTTCAGCCACTTTCATTTAAAGATCATTGTATTATTATTATTTTTTTTATTTCAGAAGCTTTCAGTGGGCTTCTGACGTCACTGAATGCAAAGGTTTTGATTGGCTGTTTGGACTGGACTGCGCTTGTTGGGCATGAGCCTTCTCCTCCTGAAGCCGAGCATCATCCCGCTTCTCATGACTGTCGTTATCAGTTTTGTCATCCCACAATAATTTTGTATGATGTCCAAAGCTGTTGGCAGAAAGTGTTATACTGATGACACTTATTTGAGCAGGGTGAAGATGTTCACGATGAGCCTCAATGCTTCGGTGTGTGGACAGTCACAACATTTTTTACATAATTTTGACTCTGCATGTCCCACACTAGGTTTGAAATAAGCTCAGGGGACAAATGAGGAGCCAACCAGGCTTTTAAGGGCTTAAACTAAATATCATTTGAACCACGAGGGAGCTGAAGCCACATCCACAGTTAACACACAGTTCCCTATTTTCCAGGACTCAGATCTTTGGTAACTTAAAGCTGTTTCATTGACAGATGTGTGCTGTACTTTTGTTATTTCTTCAAAAATTAATTGGGTTAAAGATCTGGACTCAATTCCAAATGTGGTAAATGAATTTGGATATTGTCAATGTGGACATGCAGTGAAATGAGCTCTATATGGAACTGAAACAGGCCAAATCGAGGTTGGCAGCATAAAAAGGCCTGGACATCCAAAGAAGACAGCTTTGGTGGATGATCACAGGATCCTTTCTATGGTAAAGTAAAACCCCTTCACATTATCCAGCAGACATAGGAGGGAATCTACCTTAAAGAGATGGCTTCACTAGAGAAAATACAGATTGTTCACCACAAAGTTCAAACCATTCACCACCCCTAAGAAAGGAAGTGCCATATTAGAAACAAACCAAATAAAAAAGCCAGACCAGTTCTGGTGCACAATTATTAAAAAAAGATGAAAACTAAGACCAACCTGGAACTGAAGAGAAGAATGCCCATAATCAGAAGCACACAGACCTTGTCAAGGAGGTGTGCTGCATGGTTGCAGGGATAGCTTCCGATAGCAGTGGATCACTAGCATTCATTTTATCAAATCATCAACTATGTGAGTTTTTTTGTTTTTTTGTTTTGCTTATCATACCCATAATTTCATTAGTATTTTTTATGTAACCTGTAGTGTCTTTAGCAGTTCCCTTATTGTTCTTTGATCAGCACAGATTTCAATAAAAGTTGATTTAATAAAGATTCATGAGAACAGATTACTTAATGTGTCTCAAAAAATGCAATCTTTGCATAGATCGCAGTGCTATACACAGACTCACAGCTGAGATGCTGCTACAAAAATGGCTGTTTATGTGTTTCTACCTAAAAGCTAATGATGGCATGAAATCATAAAAATGGATTCTTTAAAGACTCAATTACTGACAGTAACATACTGACTGAGAAAATGGTACCTTTAAGAAATGTGTGTGTATATATATATATATATATATATATATATGCAGTGAGTTTTCCTTTTAATATATACTTCCTCTGACAACTCCACTTTAAACTCAATACTCAGTTTTACTGCTGAGCAGTAGCGAGTAGTGTTTGTTCATCCTTCTCTCTTGTGTTGCCATCATGCCTTATTTAAGTAAGGGCTGTGCAGCTTTCTCCTCGTACCCCTCACTACATTTCATCTGTCTTGTCAAGTTGTGAACATTCACTTTGAGTGTCCCATCAACCCCGCAGCATGGCCACCACTGTGATTATGAAGCTTCACTGTCATCAGCAGAACCATAGTTCATTCCCACCTGTGTGTTTTTAAGATCGGTGTCTCTTCTCTTTATACTTGGTGCAAATCTTACCATATGTAACTGCCAATATATTCTTGAAGATCTGCAGTTTGATCTCTCTGTCATCATTTGTCTTTCAGGTTTAGTTTTGCATTCACAAAATTCCCTCACCATTGTTTTAAGAGCGATCTACACTGTGTGCTCTCCCACCAGCTCAGACAAAGGGCCTCATTTATAAAAATGAGCAAAGTCTTTCCTGAGGGTGTGATTCATGAAAGATTTTGAGCATAAAAAAGTTTGCTTGAGTAGCTCTAAGAATCTCATTTGTAATGTAAGAACCTGTAATCTGCAATTTAAATGGAGGCACCTGCATTGCGATTTCCCCACAAATGAGTGTTTGCTAATGAACGGAAAAGCAGACTGAAGCCGGATAACTGTTGTTATTTGATGGGTCAAATTGTGGATTGACCAAACCAAACATGCAGCTTGAAAGCGTGCTTCTTCCACTGCAGTGAGTCAGCTGTTACAGAGGCAGAGATGTGTAAAGATCAGCATGGGTTTGGATGTTTATGTGTCCCAAACTGCAATGGCCCTACAGAACTATCAGGAATACTTTTTCAATCAAGTGCAGACCTTCTCTTAGATAATTTCCACATCCGCCTAAGGTTCATAAGCAAGTATGTTTTTTTGTTTGTTTGTTTTTTAACTTAAGTCACACTAAAAATGTCGATCAGTTTTATGAATGAGGCCCCAGCTCCTAAAGACAAATGGTAGAGTGGACTCTTTCGTTTTGGCTTACTTCTTACTTGTCATGTCACTCAGAAATGAATAAAAGTAATTCAAGCATATTTCCTCAACATGTACCCTACCAGGCCTGTGATAGTGGAGATCCCTCATTTTGGCTCAATGCGGGGCCAGGAGAGAGAGCTGATCCTGCTGCGCAGTGAGAACGGAGAAACCTGGAAAGAGCATCTGTACGACTGCAAGACCGACGACCTCAATCAGCTCCTCAATGGGATGGATGAAGGTGAAGCACATGTTTTAACTTTTCATGCCACATCCCTTCAGTGGACAAAAAGAACACATTTCAAGGCCATGTTTTAACAAATCTTGCAAACAAAATTTTATATAAATAGATTTGTTGCACCCTCAATAATATGAATTAATTAAAATATGCGCACAAATCCATTCATTTTCTTCCACTTATCCAATTCAGGGCTGCAGGGGAGGGGCTCTGGGCTGTCCATCTGTCATGCTGCCAGAGGCAGGGTACACACTGGACAGGTTGCCAGTCTCTCGCAGAGCTAACACAGAGAGACAGACAAACACTCATACTCACCTTCACACCTAAGCCCAATTTAGAATCACCAGTTAACCTAACCCCTGCGTGACTTTGGACTGTGGGAGGAAGCCGAGTGCCTGGAGAGAAGCCACACAGACATGGGGAGAACATGCAAACTCCACACTGAAAGGCCCAGCCTAGATTAGAACCCAGGACCTTCTTGCTGTGTGCGACAATGCCAACCACCATTAATTAAATCATAGTGATTAGTTGTGTCCACAGAATCTTAATTTAGTTGAACGTACCCTCAAAAAAAAAAATATATATATATATATATATATATATATTTTGTGTGTGTGGCACAGACAGAACAGCAAAACTGCACAGGTGCAGACTGACATTGCAGAGCAGGGGGCTGGGACATGGGTTAGACATGAGCCAGAGAGAAACATGGGTTAGTTTATGTCCCACTCCTAGCATGAAGAGAAAGTACTGTAGGCCAGCAAGAGAGTGATTATAATGCTTTACGTACAGCATTGTAGCCTACCGTAATCTGTAATTAGTGAAAATTGGGGTAGAAATATTAGCTGAAAATGTAAAACTGTATTATGTTCCTAACATTTGCCTCATAATTTATTCAGAGCTTGCGGAAAGCTTGCAGATATTTATTTTTTCTGATTATGCATTTTCCTTCCCTCTAGAACTGGACAGCCCCCAGGAGCTGGAGAGGAAGAGAATCTGCCGCATCATCACCAAGGATTTCCCACAATACTTTGCCGTAGTGTCTCGAATCAGACAGGAGACACATCAGATGGGACCAGAGGGTGGGACTCTGTGCAGCCGCAGCGTGCCATTGGTCCAGGCTTCCTTTCCCGAGGGAGCGTTAACCAAAAAGATCAAGGTTGGATTGCAGGTGAGATCGAGAGGTGTAAACATTTGCTGTTTCAGTTTATCTGCCAGAGTTTATTAGTTATAAACAAATATTACTGTATACGTACAACAAGGCCACAAAAATAAAACAAAAGCCCCTCGTTCACTGTTGACCCTTCCATCCCAGGCTCAGCCGGTACCCGACGAGACGGTGAAGAAAATCCTTGGTAACCGAGCAACCTTCAGCCCCATTGTTACTGTGGAGCCCAGGAGAAGGAAGTTCCACAAGCCCATCACCATGACAATCCCAGTCCCGCCCCTCTCAGGGGAGGGGCTTACAAACGGCTACAAAGGAGACTATACTCCCTCCCTCCGCCTTCTCTGTAGCATCACAGGTATGTGTGGATGTGAGGAAATATTTAAAAGTAACAACTTTGAATGAGAAATATTATTTATTGTTTTAATGAGATGTTTCCATTTGGTCCGTAGAACAATATAATTTAAAAAAGGACATTCTCTTTATTACTTTGCATTCTCTTTAGATTAGAAATAGTGTAATAATCACAACCCCCACCCTCTCAAATTCTGAACTAACTAGCAAAGACACTTGTGCCAACTGTAACTCTAAAATATCTCCATCTGTTGCTGTATAATTATTTAAACTCCCTGATAGATGGGAATTGGAACATTTAAGTAATATGATCTGCATTGGATATCTAATATTTGGGTCGTTAGATTAGTGCAATGTAAAGTTCACAGTGAGAACGAACCTTTCCGTGAAATGAAAAATGAAATTGAACTTTACCTGTAATTGTCGAGCAGGTGGTACATCACCAGCACAGTGGGAAGACATCACAGGCACAACTCCTCTCACCTTTGTCAATGACTGCGTCTCCTTCACCACTAATGTTTCTGCCAGGTGGGACACAGCATACGTGAATTTATATGTATACATCTGTATCCGGGTGCCTAAAGCGTTAATCACTTTACTTGATTCTTGTGCAGGTTCTGGTTAGCAGACTGCCACCAGGTCCCGGAGACGGTGGGCTTGGCCATGCAGCTGTACAGGGAGCTGATCTGTGTGCCCTACATGGCCAAGTTTGTGGTGTTTGCTAAGATGAATGACCCAGTGGAGTCCAGCTTGAGGTGCTTCTGTATGACGGATGACAAGGTGGACAAAACCCTGGAGCAGCAGGAGAACTTTGAGGAGGTGGCCAGGAGCAAAGACATAGAGGTATGCGGTTTATTTAAGTGGATTATTTAAGTTAGTATCCAGTCTAATAGTTAGTTATCCAAAATGAATTCACTGAAGCTTCATCCTATGACAGTAACAGATGCATGCATCACATTATTTCTCTCTAAATAGAGCTGATGTTACTTTAATTATTCACAGAATACTGTGATTCTAATGATAAATGTTATCTCTAAGTTTAGACTGCTGAGAGGAAGGGAGACACTTAGTGATCACTTTCTGTCCGTCATGCTTCCAGTATCTCAGTAAACTGTGTTTAAACTATCTTTTTCTAGATCTGGACATGTAAACAAACTAACAAATATATATTTTTGATCCCAAAACTTTGCTTTAGTGGTTCAGACAATGATTTTGCAAATTTAGGTTTTCTCATATAATGCCAGTTACTAATGGTTTTCATTTAGGTTTTAACTTGTTTAAAACTTCAAAAATTGCCTTTAAAAATGGATGAAAAAAAATTATTCAATTAAAAGAAAAAAAAACAATAAATTAAGAAGAATTCAGTTTGATCAAATCTTTCTTTAACTTTTCAGATCAAACACAAAATTTCAAGAGTTTAGAAGAATTTGCTGAGGTTTCAACAATCTACTCAAATATTGAACAATTTTCAACCAAACACTCCAAGAAAATTCAAGTAAAAAATGGTGACATTCAGCTATTTGGGGGCAAAAAAATGTAGGGCTGCAACGATTCATCGATTAACTCGAATAATTCGATTACAAAAAATTATCGAAACAAATTTTGTTGTGTC
>JAVDPK010000327.1:1097929-1113088 GCA_034780415.1 Cichlasoma orientale | reverse complement strand
TCCGATTACTCGATTAATCGTTGGAATAATCGATAGAATACTCGATTACTAAAATAATCGATAGTTGCAGCCCTAAAAAAATGTTTTCTATTGTTTTACAATGAAAAAGCGTTACATTGTGTTATTCACTGTAAAAATCTATTTGTAAATATTAACTGCTGAGCTCAGCACCTAATCGCTTACTTTTATATACATGAATATACTTTCTGATGCTGATGCTTTGGAACATTTGGAGGTTTCATTTTGGTATCTTTGATATGAATGCTGGTTTTTGTTTTTGTTTTTCCCACTCAGGTTCTGGAGGGCAGGCCCATCTATGTGGATTGTTATGGGAACTTGGCTCCTCTGACCAAAGCTAGTCAGCAGTTAATTCTTAACTTCTACGCCTTTAAGGAGAACCGTTTGCCATTCTGCGTCAAGGTACTTTAACGTGTACTCTGATAGCGCCGTCGCCTTTTGGTCAGGCTAAAAGGTAGTGTTAGATTTAGAAATCCATATGGAGAAAAAAACACAATAAAAGATAGTAAAATTAGGTTATTACAACAGTTTTTTATATTCTTGTTTACTGTCTTTTCTGCTCTTACTCGGTAATCCACCGCCTGGTTCCTCAAATCGATCCTCTTGCGTAATTTGTTGCGCCACTATTGTGACAACTGCACTTCTGTTAGACTATCGTTGTTGATATGTCTTGCTGTTTGTGAAGTTTACGCTTAATTTCAGAAACGGAGGACACGGTTTTTATTGCTGTTTGTTTTGGCAGACGGCACTGTTTTCATTTTTATTAAGAAACGGGAAAATAGGGGAGCAAAATTTCACAATTTCTTGGTAAATTCTGAAAATGGAAAATAATTATCTGATTCCAGGTAACGGTTGTACTCTTCTTCTACCTGTTAGGAGCAAATATTTGTGCGAAACTACCACCATGAGACTACAACTACCACCTTGTTTTGAAGTGCTAAAATATAAATTTTAAGCACTAGAACATACCTGTGCTCCAGTATTGTTTGATCTGTAATTTTAGTCCGTTGTTTGGTGGTTTCTAGGCAGCATGATGATGTCATATCACGCATATGTGGATATAAATTAAATTGTTTTGTGAAATTAAAATCATAGGATGCTTGTATAAGATGTTATAGGTGCATAAAAGCTACAAATGGGCGATTTTGGCCTGTTTGCAGGTGGTTACTAGGCAGACACACAAGTACAAAACACGAATGTCTAAGTGCAGAGTGGTGACAAAATAGATGTATATTAAAGTAAATGTGCAGCAACTACCACCTTGTTAAAGAAAGGCGTTCATAAAGAAGCCATTTTCTCACTCTAGGTAAGAGATCCCAGTCAGGAGCCCTGTGGTCGTCTCACTTTCCTAAAAGAGTGTAAGACCACGAAAGGCCTTCCACAAACTGCCGTGTGCAACCTGAACATCACACTTCCTGCAGTGAAAAAGGTAAGGTAGCGCGAACCCACCGTTCTCTGTTGTCACGTCCATACCCATGATCATGGCTAGGGTAGTTTCAGCCCCTGATAGATGAAAGACAGAGAAAGACTGGCCAAACTGCCGCCACTGTGTCTTTTATCTGTTTAAAGCTTCTCTCTGTGTATATTGGTTATCTGCAGTGGATTCTTGTCATTGGCTGTTTCATTTTGTTCTTACCTGCCTTTTGATTTGGATGCTTTTTGGCTGAGGGCTTGTGTGCAAGAGTTTTTTCATTATCAGGCTGGCTTTTTGTGACTTCATTTTGCTACTGAATGTTGGCGCTTTATGCTTTTTTGTGTTTGGTCTGTTTTTTTGTTTTGTTTTTTCCCTTTGCTAAAGCGGCCTCTCTTCTGAGTTTGAGCTTCTGTCAATCACTCCTTTTTCACCCCCTGTTTCTTTTCCCCCTGCTTTCCATTATGTTACTCCCCCTGTTCCTGCAATGCATCTTGGGAACCAGGAAACGGAGTCAGATGCCGAGGATGAGGTAAACCACACCCTCCCCACCCTGTGATGTCCTTTGCGCTAGACCTATAGCGGCCCTGCTCTGCTCTTCCATAGCCTTATTTGTTCTGCTTCTTACAAGGGCAATACAGGCTTCTTCAAAGCAACTTTTATCTGCTCAGTTTTGCATGATATATGGTAGAAATGAAAAACTACGTGTTTTATGTCCACTACTTATCCCCTGCGTTCTACAGTATGTGATACAAATGGCTACAAAAGGAGGTTACATGTCTAAGATTTAGCATGTATTAACACTAGCTTAAAATAATTATTTTCACATTTAAGTACATGCAGTTTAGAGTTTGTAGCCTTAGCTTGACAAACTCAAGCTAACTTGACTAGCTTGGCATTGTAACGTTTAAGTATTATGTAAGTATTATGAGCGCTGCTAAAATAGAAGGTTGAAGTCCTAAAGGAGAATTTGTTGCCATATTTTACAGTTAAATATGGGCTTTGAGTTATATGACAGTGCAGAATGGAGGGTTTGCTTTAATTTGACGTTACAAGGTCCAGCTGTTGCTCATTTGGCAGCACCACTCAATGTAGGGTGACCTAGAACTGATAGGTTTTTGTGTTGTTTGCTATTGTTGCAGACTGAAAAGCCAGAACGACAGCGTCATACCTTTGCATCCCTAGCCTTACGTAAGCGCTACAGCTATCTGGCCGAACCTGCACTGAGTGAGTTTGACATCTTCACTAACAAACTCTGTAATGAATTTGATAATGCCAAGTATCGTGGATAAGTTAGTTTATTAACAGCTTTAATTAACCTGTAAAATTCGTAATCAATAATAGATAGATGTGACTTATTTAATGTAATAATTGCATTTTTCTCATCCTACATAACATGCACTGTCCACACGCTTGTTTACTAAGTGGTACATATTTTTGCATGGGTCAGTGAGTGATTTTACGTTTTCGTGCCATGCTTGCCCACATTGTGAGTTGTTGTTCTGGGTTGATTTCCACTGCTGTGTTATACAAGCCAATTTTTTCTTTGACTTACCAACACAATGGTAATAGGCATTTTGGATGGAGGTCAAAGCAAAAATTTTCTGTATTTCATTTGTCCCCTCTGAGTTTAAAGCTCTTTTTGGCTTTGTGATGACGTAGCAGCTTTGTGTGGGACAAAAATGCATGTCAGAGGTCTTGAGTTTGGCTTTCTTTCAGGTGTTTGTTTTCAGTTGGTCACAATCTCTGCTTGTCACCAATTTGATGCTGCATGACAAAATGAGCCAAAACTTTAGTCTTGGGAAACACATTTTGTCATATTTGTTTTATGATAAAAAGGAAAATGGAAACTTCTACAGCCCTTGGCTATATTGTACCACAGTGTCTAAATTGTCTGACGAATCTGTCATCATGTACCTTTTGGACCAAACAGATAAAAGGCACTTAAAAAAGCGGATTGAAATTAGAGCCAGAGCCCAGATGCTGATATTAGAGCTTCTGAAGTCCAAAGAGAGAAGTTGTTTTGTGCTAAACCTGGTGCATTTGTCTTGCCATTTTTCTGTTGTCAGTTGTTGGTCTACGCCATTGTCTTCGGAAATTTACTTTGCTGCTGTATGTGCTTTGTTCTGTTTATTCCTTATGTTATTTTTGCTGGTTTTGTTATTCATCTACCAATCAGAAATCACACAGGAACACAACTGTTTCTTTTTACAACTCCATCTTTAGTCAGTACTTGAATATCGTACCTCAGCACATGAAACTGCTATTTTTCCTTCCTTAATACTAGGACTGTTTCACTGACCAACTCTTCCTCCTCTGGTCTCCTCTTCTTTCATATTTTTTTCTCCTTTACCTTCCCCAAACATAATTTTCTGTTATCGTTACTATTCTGCTTTCTTTTGATTATTTTTTGCCATTCCTTCTTCATCATTGTTTCTGTGAATTCACCTGAAGAAACAGCAGTTGAACGAAGCGCAACAACAAGAGCATTGCCTGCTGGTTACCCTCACAAACCTGTCTTTCCAACCAGAACTTGCCCACCATGGTCGACTGCTCCTATTACCGTCCTTGGCCAAACAAGGCCAGTCGGAGTGGGGGGTACCGATTCACCGGCAGCCTCACCAGCTGCTTCTCCACTAAAATCGACATGGCCCCTCTCGGCCCCATCAGCTGCATGTCCCACAACTATAAAAGTTCCACCAGCACTTACCCTGTCATCCCCAGTGAAATCTGTCAGTGACATAGCATCCTCATCCCCCATCAGGTCTTACAGGACTATGCCCTCACCCATTAAAACTGTAGTCCAGCAGGGTCAGTACCCTGTCCAGGGATCTACCAGCCTTGTGTCATCTGGAAGTCCATGCAAACCTGCCACTGATCCAGCTTCTATCAAAAGTCTTGCTTCAGCATATACATCAAGGACTTCTCCACTTCACTCAGTACCCAATGGCTATATACCAGAAAAGTCTCCAGCTCCTGTTCTTGCTACAGCATCACCAAAGACATCGTACAGCATGTACACTTCTAATCTACCTTTTAAAACTGCCCTTGGGTCCACAGTTGTAACAGATGCAGGGGCACATACCCTTTCTTCTGTCAAAAGCATCTCCAGTCTGTCCTCCTTGAAAACCTCTGTAGACTCAACACTCTCATCCCGAGGAGGGAGGACATCCATCTCGTCTCTCTCCTCCACTGGCCAGACAACCATTGCTTCCTCAGAATTGTCTATGATGAATGGATCAGTCTCGCCTGTAAAATATCCATCCTCTTCGTCCACGCCGTCCTCCCCTTCTTCTCGCCTCATGTCAGAGAGAAGTAGCAGCCTTCAAGAAAGGATCCAGGCCACCACCCAGGCAGCAACCTCTGGTGTCAGCGCAGCCATAAATGAGGCTATAGACTCGTACTCTGTCTCGGGCTATGGCACTCTTAGGTCACTGTCGTCCTCGCGTAGATCTGCTACTGCAAGCTCTGCTTACGGGTCTCTGAGATCTGTAGTTGCCACCCCAAGAACAGCAATTTCATCTAATACAATGACTGTGCCTGTCTATTCACTGGTCAACATTATCCCAGAGACCCCGGCCAAACCAGGACCCGGTTCTCTTAAAATGGCTCTTCCTGACCCCTCTCGTGCTTCATCATCATCATCATCTTCCTCTTTGCCTTCCTGTGTTACTGCAACAAAAATAAAGTCCCAACTAAAATCCCCTCCTTTTATCACACCCCCCATTATCCACCCAACTGCAGCTTCCAACCAGGAGATATTGAAAGATGTAGCAGATATGAAAGAAGATCTGATTAGGATGACAGCGATTCTGCAGACAGACACACAGACTGCAGCTAAAACTGTCCAAACATCACATACTGGCACTCCGAAAGAGACTAAGTTAGAAGACGAGGAGCCATATACGCTAGTGGAGAAGGTGAAAGAAGATTTAGTCAAAGTCAGTGAGATATTACAGAAAGATATAAGTGAAGCCAAAGACAGAGCCTTGGAGGACGAATGGGAAGAATTTTCCAAAGATGAGATTGAAGAGGCGCAAAGAAGTACCATCTCAGACTATTATCCTCCTTTTGATGAAAACACACTTTTACTTAAGCACCAGTCAAGCAAAGAGTTAGGGCTGGCTAAAGTAGTAGACTTTTTAACAAATGATATTGGTGCTAGCTCTCTTTCAAAAATGGCAGAGCTGAAATGTAGGTATGAGGAGGAGGCAAAAAGGGATGGGGAAGAGAAACAGAAACGTATTCTCAAGCCATCCATGTCAATACAAGAGCACAAACTCAAAATGCCTCCACCAGTTTCAGGCATGCTCAGATCACCCTCAGAGAAGGACCTAAGCAAACTTGCCGAGTCATATCAAGGGTCGGACACGATATTGGAATCGCCAGAGGACCTGTCTCATGAGCAGGATAAGAGTCCTCTGTCAGATAGTGGGTTTGAGACCAGGAGTGAAAAGACACCCTCTGCTCCCCAAAGTGCAGAGAGCACAGGACCTAAGCCTTTATTCACAGATTCCCCTATCCCCCCTTGCGTAACTGAGACCAGGACTGAAGTGGTCCATATTAGGAGCTATGAGCAGCCTGACGAGCTTTGTGAGCCTGGACTAATGGAGGAAGCTGCATCTACACTTCCTGCTATAGAACCACCTGAAGTAACTTCATCAAGCTCCAGCCAAGTCCTACAGATGAAAATGCCAGAAGAGGACTCAATCAAAAGCATGTGTCTTAAAGAGGAAACCCATATTACTACTACAACTAGAATGGTCTATCACAAGCCCCAGCTGACTGATGGTGCAGAGATGATAGAGGAGGCTATGTCAGTTAGAGATATCATGAAAGCTTTCCAGTCAGGTAGGGACCCATCTAAAGACTTGGCAGGCCTTTTTGAACACAAAACTAGCCAGGATTCTGTCAAAGGTGATGAGCTTACGCCTAGATTTCTTGACAGAGATATTAAATCCAAACCCAAAGTTGAAAGAATAATTGAAGTTCACATTGAGAAGGGCCACAGCACGTCAGAACCAACTGAGGTTATTATCAGGGAAACCAAGAAACACCCTGAGCTTTACGTCTACAAAGGTGATCGTGGAATAAGGGAACTGACTGATTACGATGAGGCCCAACAGGAAGAAGAGGAGCTTGCTGTCGAAGAATCCCTGCCCACCTTCCTGGAAACATCTCGTGTTAATACTCCAGTGTCACAGGAAGAAGACAGTCGCCCAAGTTCTGCCCAACTCATAGCAGATGATTCATATAAAGCACTTAAATTGTTGAGCCAGCAGTCCATAGAATACTGTGACGATGAGCTCTCAGAGATCCGAGGCGAGTCATACAGGTTTGCTGAGAAAATGCTTCTCTCAGAGAAACTTGATCCAATGTCACAGAGCCACTCTGATACAGAGGATTCAGTGGTGGGTGACAGAATACGCCACCTGGCTACTGAAGAAAGTGGTAGGTGTAGCACTGAGGGTGTGAGTCAGCAGCAAGGGAGCCCCAAAAGAGAGTTTTTCTCAAAGTCATCAAAAGATGGGTCTCCTAAATCTGGTAAATTCCTGCACAGGGATGATCCATCTCAGTTTGATAAAGTGACAGTGCTCCATTACTCCACAGAACAGGGTAGCCCCAAACATGCAGTTTGGATGCGTTTTACAGAGGATAAACATGACAGGAGCAGAGATAAGCTACTTTATGAGGATAGGGTGGACCAAACTGTAAAGGAAGCTGAAGAAAAACTCAGTGAAGTATCACAATTCTTCCGTGACAAAACAGAAAAGCTCAATGATGAGCTTCAGTCCCCTGAGAAAAAGCCTATAAAACGAGAGCTAAAGGATCCCAGGTCCTGGCCTAGCTCACCCTGCAGCAGCCCTGAGAAAACACAGCAGAAAGCCAAAACAGGAGAAGAGGGGTTCAGTAAAAGCAAACTCAGGGAGCCTTCAGTTGGTAAAATGTTTGGGAGCACCACAGCAGCTGAAAAGAAAAGCTCTAGTCTTCCAAGCAGCCCACAGAAAAGTGTTCTCTCTCATAGTAGTGAGGATAAAATCAAACAACAGACTAAGTCCTGTGTGTCTGAACCCTCATCTCCTGCTCATGTAAAATCAACATCCAAAGTCAGGGAAGTAAGGATGAAGTTTGAATCGGAAGCTCAGAAAGTTAGTCAAAGTCAGTCTAGTCCAACCAAAATTCCTCCTCCAGTGCAGCCAAAACCTTCCATAAAGAAATTACAGGAGAGCAAACTTCCTGTTTATCAGTTTTTTGCAGGAGGAAAAGTGTCAAAAGAAACATCAGAAGAAGGAAGCCCAAAACAGGATGTTGAGAAGGACACAAACGGCAGCAAACCTGGTTTGATATCAGCATCCCCAAAAGTCCCAAAAGTAGACAAGCTGCCTGACAAAAACACACCAGATGCCTCAGTACAAATCAGTGAAACTAAGATGGACAAAGTAAGCAGTAAAGGGAAAGATAGTCCATCGAGTGTGACTCATGCAATTAAAGAAAGCAATAAAGATCAGAAAGCCCAGACACTTATAATTCATGACACTGCTAAACTTGCAGAGAAAGACAGTAACGGTAAAAAATACCAACAAGTCACAAAACATGAAAGTGCTTCCAAAGAAATCATAACTGAGGTTTTCAAAAAAGATGCAGAAGAACCACTAAACAAAAACCTTAGAAAAAAGACAGAATCTCAAATTCCTGTCAGAACAACATCCCTCTCTTTAGATAGTGACCTCACAAAGAAACCAACAATAACTAGACCCTCACAGATACCAACACTACCTAAAGCTAAAATACAGAGTCATGAGACGGTTCCAGCCAAGACAGAGCTAACCTTTGAAATTCTTGATAATGCACCCAAAGATTCAAACTCCAATAACCTTCCTAGCCCCATAGAAATGCTGGAGAAAGTCATAACCCCGCCAACGGCTGCAACAACCAGAGAGAACTTCAAGGGTATCAAAACTTTACCTGTGTATGTTGGTGTTCAGGTGGGCAGACAAGCAGAGAGAGAAGCTAAGGGAGCACTGTACACTGTCAAACAGAAATCAAACTTAGCACTCAGCCCCATAAGCCCTGAGGATGACACATTAGAGCAGGTTTCTTTCATTGACAGCTCAGGAAAAAGTCCCATTACCCCAGAGACCCCCAGCTCTGAGGAGGTCAGCTATGACCTCACATGCAGGACCCCTGATGGCTTTATGGGTTTCTTGCCAGAAAAACCAAGCCCCATCATGGAGGTATCTGAGGAATTAGAGGGAGATGACCAAGGCAAGGTTTTCTCTTTTAAAGAGGCCCTACCAGAAAGTAAAAATGGTATTCATTCTACCCAAGCAGACATTGCTAATGCCAATAAGGAAGAAATAAAAATTGATAATCAACAGGAATTGAGTAATAATTTAAACCAACAAGAAATAGTGACCGGCATGCATGATGAAATAATAGGGCAGGAGAAGCAAGAAGTACCAAAAGACAAAGGTATTGCATATATTGAGTTCCCTCCCCCTCCTCCTCTGGACTCAAGTTCAGAAATTTCAGACCCAGAGAGAAAAGGTTCCTGTGCCTCTTCAGAGACCGAGACAGAAATGATGGAGGTGAATTTACAGGAAGAACATGACAAGCATCTGCTGACCGAGCCAATTATACGAATACAGCCCCCTTCCCCAGTGCCCCTTGATGACAGTCAGTCAAATGGTGAAGAGGCAGAAGAAGAGGATGATGAATCAATCTTCCAACCCATTCCTTGTAAGAAATTCACTTCTAAAGTTCCTGAAGAGGAGGACAAGAAAAAAGAGAAAGAAAAGACATTGAAATCCAAAAAACATGACAAAAATGGAAATAATAAAGAACTTAATGGTGGCACCAATGGTACCAATGGTTCCAGCAATGGCTCTAAAGGTTCTAATGGCAAAGGCGAGGACTATGAATATGAACAAAATGGAAATGACCAGTCGATTACAGACTGTTCCATTGCCACCACGGCTGAATTTTCTCATGACACCGATGCAACAGAGATAGACTCCCTCGATGGATATGAACTCCAAGATGAGGACGATGGCCTGTGTGAGCAGGCAGATTTACGGCTGTTTGGTCTTCCAGACAGCCGGAGAGACGTCTGGGCAACAGATACATTTAGATCCTCTGATCGTTCTTTTCCCCAGACTAAACTGGAAGTTATTGAAGAAGAAAAAACCCCAGAGGAATATCAAAAGGACGCTATCAGTAAAGACATGCCCTCAAATGGTGAAAAGCCTGATGGTGTTTGTAAAGATGGAGCTAAAAGTCAGGAACAAAAACACTCAGATAACGAGGGATTTTCAGACACTTACTTTAGTTATAAGTTAGAAGAGGAGTTTAATTCTCCTTTTAAGACTGTTGCCACCAAAGGGCTGGACTTTGACCCTTGGCCCAGTAAAGGTGGAGAAGAAATTGTTGATATGGGAGGGACACGGGGAAGCAATGGTGAGCCTAAGCCTTTTGGACTGGCAGTTGATGACCAGTCCCAGGCTACAACACCAGACACTACCCCAGCCCGAACTCCAACGGATGATAGCACGCCGACAAGCGAGCCAAATCCATTCCCCTTCCATGAAGGGAAGATGTTTGAGATGACACGCAGTGGTGCGATTGACATGAGCAAGAGGGACATGGTGGAGGAGAGGCTCCAGTTTTTTCAGATTGGTGAGCATTACTACGCAGCGGGCAGGTACAGGGTCAGGGACACTGAAGTAGATAGCAGGGAGCAGTTTTATATTCAGGACCCCACAAATACCTTATCAGTACCCCAAGTTTATGTTCAAACTACTGCTGTCCAGCTAGAAATACCACATCAGGCTGGCAGTTATAGCACATGCAGAAACTTATCATCTAATACCAAGCCTAAATTTTCCACATTTAGAACAGAATTCAAGCTGTCGTCTGATAACGCCTCAAGTGCTTCAAATAGCACTTCTAAAAGTGGAACACCAAGCACCTTTGATGATTGTAAAGACAAAATCTCAGGAGCAACTGTAGATAATTTTTGCTGTGCAACATCAAATTACACAGATTATTATAATTTTAATACATCAAACATTACTTCAGATAGATCCAAACAGAGGGACCATTTGGCTTGGACCTCAGAATTTCAAAACACAGTTTACCAAAGCACCGATCATTCTTCTGCACCTTCAGAACAGGTGAGCAGTTTGCATACACTGAGTAGCAATATCAGTAGCAGCATCCCTGAGTGCCATTATAGCCATTCAGATGTCCTTCAGGCTGGCAGTGTCCTGTATAGTGTGCTGTCGTCTTCAGGATCCACTCTGCAGGAGGTCAGCAGGATAGAAGCTTCCTTCAGCCAGTTAGATGAAAGCAACAGGAAAGGCAGCGGTTTTTCTAATGTAGCAATAAAAAACACAAAAGCCAAAAAGGTCAAAAGCCAGATATTCAAGTCCAGGTTACCACTGAGGGTGCCCTGTCAAAAACTATGCAGTCATAGTCGACCAGTAGCGAAAGATAAGCCACGAGAAGACCATGATAAATTCTTATTTAGGAAACATGCAATGCTTAAAATCAGGGAACGATTAGATCCTTTTAAGAATTTATTACCCAAGTCTAGAATTCCAGTGTTGAAAGCCATTGAATACCCTTCTTATTTACAAGAGCAGAAGCAGATCAGTACAAAATCTGCAGTTAGGGATAGGAGCAGTAAAACTGCCAGGGGTAGTAAGGAGCTAGCTAAAAGTAAACCCAGTTTGATAAAAAACACCAGTAGAAGTACAACAAAAGAGACGAGGAGAAAGAGCAGTGCAGTGTCAAAGTATTGTAAAGCAAAGACTGTCAGTAGTCAGGTAGTCAAGTCTTTGGACAAAACCATTCCCAAGGTGACTGAAGCAAAGTTAGAGGAGAAAACAGTGCCCACTGAGGATGAAGAGAGCTGCAGCCTCAGCACTACCAGGAACACTTCCTTGTCAGAACCATCTAGAGGCTCTAGAAGTTCCTGCCCTTCACGCACCTCTACCTCCACCTCCACCAGCACCACTACATCAACATCATCTGCTATATATGTGAGAGCTGAGGTTGAGCAGGCCAGCAGTGAGAGGATGAGGAGGAGCAGGAAGAAAAGTAGGAGGACACTTGGAGGGAAGGAGCAAGAGCAGAAGGAGGAAGGGAGTCAGGTTGATCAACCAATCCCCACTCCTGTCACGGAGAACGAGACTAGTTTGTAAACTCTTTCTAAACACTTGTTATACTTTAACTTTATCTCTATGAGATGCATGCAGCTGTTGTGGGTGCTTTGTGATGTGACTTTGTAAGTGTAGCCGTCATTTCTTCTTCCTGTCATTCTCGTTCTGTGTCCTGTGCTGTCTGATTTGTTGAGGTAGAGGCTACAGCATGGAGAATCTATCATAGACTCTGTCAGTAGAGCAGGAGCTTTTATTCCACCCAAGTTAAGAGCTTTAAAATCTGTTAGCAAACAGGATATCACTTCATGACCTCATAGAAATATTGTTGAGCTACTCGGCGCTTTACAACAATGACGACTTTGGATAGAAAAGGGTACAAGCAATAGAATTTCAATATCAAGAAGCACGTTTTAGTTGTCAGATATGGTCTGCAAAAGCAAAGAGGCAACGTTAGAGAGTATGCATTCCTTTCACAATAAGATGAAGTTAACGTTGCACCTCCCCACATGACACAACACCATAGCACTCACCTCCACTCTAGACGTGACTGAGACCTAGATGTAAATGACTGCTTGGGGGAAATATGAAGTTGTGCTTGTTTCGGTCTGCTTGCTTGGTTTGTAGATAATGTTTGGTGGTACTTTTGCTCTGTGAGATCACTGTGAAAACAATACATCGGCTCAACTTGACAATCATTTGAGTGACAGCTGTACAAGGGCGTGTCAGTGTAGTCAGCCATTCGTACCTTGCTGCAGCTGGATTACTTTTGATTTCAAGTTTAAGCCATGAATTGCTTTCATCAGTGAATGGGAATGTTGCCTGATGGTAGATTGTTTGTTGTTAGTGACGTGATAAAAATTTCTCAAACTCTGAACTTTTAATAATGATACTAATACTACTAAACATCGAACTTCTTAGTGTAAAAATGTGATTGATGATTTTTCTGGCCTCACAGATTCTCAAACCTATGATCTGCCTTGATAGTAGTTAATACAATGATCCAATTACATTAATACTTCAGAACTTCAGTCAGAACTAAAGAACATATACTATATATGAAAGAATGGGACTGAAAACTGAAATCAATGTGGAAGTGTTTTAAACCTGCACCCATTCTAATGGCCAGCAAGGTTTGAAGTTAGTGGGAAAATTATCTTTGAATTCCTTGCTCTATGCAAACGAATAAATACTTTCCTGATGACATCATGAGCTCAACTACTCGTTTTAATTAATTTTGATTGATGATGTACATTTTGTAAACTATGCTCCCAGTTAGTGTCCAGAAATACTATAAAGTAGGAATGCATGATTGACAAGTTGTTACCCTATGAGTGTGCCGTTTCCCTCGGAGTCTCAGTCCAATCCAACCATCGCATATCACATTGGGTTTCAAAATACCAAGAGAGAGCAAAAATGTCCAGCTTGAGGGTGATATACAGTCGATGGTGGGTCAGATTTCTCTGAAATATACTCATTGAACATATATTCTTTGAAATTGTTTAATTCTATTCAGATTTATTTTTGTCTATATAGTGCCAGTTCACAACAACAGTCACCTTGAGGCACTTCATACTGTTAGGTAAAACCCCATTAATAATAAAATCCCTGTTAACAAGCACTTGGCGACAGTGGCAAGGAAGAACTCCCTGTTAGCAGGAGGAAACTTCCACATTAGATTACAAAAATTTGTATTCTAATTGGAATAATTTGAGATTCATAATCAAACACTGAAAATATTGTATATAAGACTTTTACAGGTTCCACCAATATTTCAGTGCAAATAAATTTCACAAATTTATTTCATAAATTTTTACAGGTTCATCCTTTATTGTTGGTGCAGTTACAAAAACAGTAACCATATGATAGCACTGGTTATCACAAAAAAAGGCATCAATTTTAAAGTAATCAATACTTCATTATGTTGGTATGTATTTCTACTTCTTTTCACATGTAGGTCTCATTAGAGTTGCAGCTCTGCAGCTGTTTCCCATTGCTGGGTACAGATGCTGTGGGGGTCCACGCTAGGTTTGATAGTGAAAAGAAGAGCAGTAGAATATAGGCCTTAAAATGTTGGTACTCTGGAGAGCTTCAGTGGATTTGGTAGGTTTTGTGCTAAGCTAAGTTAACCATGCACTATATCTAGATTAATACTGAACAGAGAGATAATGGTAGGATGCCTTCTCAGCCAGTCTACACTGAAAAAGCTGAAAAAAGTCTTAAAACTATTTAAACAATCATCTTGTTTCTTTACTGAATGTTGAGGTTTGTCTGGCCAGAAAAGCTTTTATTTTCCTTAGAGGTGAGAGCTGGGACAGTGAGCTAAAGTTGGTCTTTATGTTTATTGCACCAACATTATGGGTTTAATATAAGCACCACATAAAAGAAACTCTTCATGTAGGCATTCATTAAGTAGTTATTTAGTAACAATCCCAGTCTGTTTCTTTGCGTAAATGTCATTGATCCCTTCTCTGAGTCATTTTGTGTGTATCTCTCATTGAGAACCACATGTGATTCATATGGGAATTCAGTCATTACGTCACCCTAACTGTCTGTACCTTGCCCTCCCTTGCTTCCTCGCACAGGCCCTCACAGTCCCTGTGAGAGGACAGACCTCCGCATGGCAATAGTAGCTGACCATCTTGGACTCAGTTGGACTGGTGAGTCTAAACACATCTCCCTTTTTTTTTACTCTACACTGTGTAAAATAAAACCTAAAACAAGCACAAAGTGGTGTAAGAAAGCCATCTGTCATGTAACAAGCGTGGATTTGAAGGGTCCGCCATCTGGTGGACGTGCAGTATAAAAATGTCTTGACTGAGCAGTACTGCAGTAGCATTTTTAGCCACATACAACATCATCAGTACATAGGATATAACAAAAATAGCACAAAAATAGCGTTTAGGAGTTGAAAGGGTGAAAAATATATAAGGTAAATCAAGCATTATTAGTGTTACTGAACAGAAAGCTTGAATGGCATGAAACTTCATATTTGAGTGTATTTTTAGAGGAACAGCAGGCACGTATTTTACTTGAGCAGCGATTAGGGCGTGGCTCCTGCGGCCATCTGCACTGCAGCATTGTGCCCCACGCCTACCAGCATTCGTGTGAGTGGGTGTGAGTGCACTACAAACGTATGTCCACAGTTGAAGTGGCATGCCTCTCTGTTTAGTGCAGCCACTGGATGAGTGCCCGGCTGAGAAAAGGAATCGAATCCATATTTAATGTGTGTTCCTGTTGCAGAGCCGCAGTGAACACACAGACCTGCTGAACATTAGCTTCCCGTGGGTTTAGATTTATAGTCACTGTGCTCATCTTTCTTGCTCCTCTGTAGACTGTGTCTGACACATTGTTTGGCAGTAATTCATTTCAGCGCTACAGTTTAATCAGGTCATCAGCACATCCATCGCCTCCTGCTTTATAGGCAATCAGGTGTAGCCTGTAACACGGGCACAGATCAGTTAGGAGGTAGATGTAATTGGTGCAAACGTAAAATCCATCCATCCATCCATCCATTTTCTTCCGCTTTATCCGGGGCCGGGTCGCGGGGGCAGCAGCCTAAGCAGAGAA
>JAVDPK010000327.1:1082079-1097829 GCA_034780415.1 Cichlasoma orientale | reverse complement strand
AATGCCCCATTCTCCATGTACATTTTCTAACTAAATATTGTTGCTGTGTTTGTTTTTGTTTTTCTATCCATTTCACTTTGTTTGGTTTGGTGTTTTTAATTCTATCCACCAGAGTTGTAAACAGATATTTGCATACATGCAGGATCTGTAGGTAAGGGACGAGGTTCTTGGTATCGACAGTTTTCTGTTTGTAGTCTTGAGTTCTACTGACGGGTTTCAGCAGGCTTTGGCTGCATGCAGGTGAATAGTCAGAGAAAAAAAAGGGAATGGCACTGATGGCTGATCCAACAGATGAGCAGAGATATCTATTGGCTGTGTTGAAAGCCCCCAAATATTGTCCGTTTTCTTCAGAGAACGTGTCTGCCAGTGACTAACGGACAGCGTTTGTGTCCATTTGGGTAAGCAGAGCCTACGCAGGGCGGTGTACAACCTAACAGTGAGTTTATGCTTCTGAGTTAAATCTGTGCCGAAGGTATTTTGTAACTTGAAGTGCACCTCCCTAGAAATGTAGCTAAAGGTCATGTCAACACAGCTTCAATGACTGTGATTGACCCATTCTGTGCTGTTGTTTCCTCCTATGCATTTCTGCCTTTTTTTTATTTTTATTTTTTTTGGATTGGAAGAGAATGGATAAACTTAAAGACAGAAACTCCACCCACAACTAGTGTTTTGGCTGCAGAGCAACAGAGGCACACCAGGCACAGGTATAAATGCTGGCAATGGCACTGGCCTCGTCATGCTCTGAGTTAAGTAGACATGCTTGCGAGCAGTCCTCCAAAAACCCTCCAAAAAATGTCATAGCAGCTCGACAGGGATGATGCTGTCATAGGCCGAATGCCGATTGGCTGAAAAGCAGCCCAGAACAAGAAAGGGAGCAACATCCACGGATGGCTGAAGGACCAACAACAGCATAAGCAGGAGTAGCCCACAGACTGGTTGTTTGTGACACTGCCCCCTGGTGGCAGTGCAAAGCTGTCTCTGCGTATTGGTGGATAATAATACCACTGCAGATATTTTCAGATGAACTTCAGCCCTGTAATGGCGTCTCTTTAGCATATGTTTTTCATGTGTTATATGCTGCTGTTACAGAGCTGGCCAGGGAGCTGGATTTCTCTGTGGAAGAGATCAACTTAATCAGAGTGGAAAACCCCAATTCCCTGACAGCACAGAGCTTCATGCTTCTAAAGAAATGGGTGCACAGGGACGGTAAAAATGCCACAAGTAAGTAGATAAAATTCATACTCATAACTGAGCATACGTTCAGCTGGTAGTTCATGAGAAAACAAATCAAAATTGAAATGTTTAGCGGTGTCGCATCATGAACTTGTGAAGTAATTCCTGTCTCTCTCCTCCCCAGCGGACGCTTTAACTGCGGTGCTGACTAAGATCAATCGGTTGGATATTGTGACTTTGCTGGAAGGGCCCATATTTGACTACGGTAACATTTCAGGCACACGCTGCTTTGCCGATGATAACGCAGTATTCCCGGATCAGTCCGATGGTAAAGTGTAGCCCACCCTAGCTGAACTCTAAGTCTATCTCTCAGTCTATCCCTTCACCCTTCTTCACCTCCTCTCTCAGCCAGAGACAGTCGGACATGACTGCGTAAATAAACCAATCAGGCTTGACCAAACTGTGGAAGCTAATGACCAAAATGCATCAATGCTTCAGCAGGTTCATTGAGTTCATGTCAGATAATGGACCATCAGGTAGTAAGCGCACTGGAGCTGTGTTTATTGACCAGCCAGCTTGTTCATTTACCAACACTGGCCGGTGCATTTCGTTTATAGCGCTCAACTGTAATGACAAGTGACAGACTCCTAGAAATTTGTTTCCACATTATTGATTTTAATTAAGCGCAGGAAACTCTGTACCATTTTGGGTGCATGAAGCTTTTAGTATGTTTCATTGTTTTTGTCAGATGCACAAAAGCATGATGAAGGAAATGAATGCCGCCCCTGTCCCAGCTGATAAATGCATTCATAAGATCCTGAAATGAGTTTTTCAGATGGGGCGGGGCACCGTTTTACAATTTGGTTTAACAATAGTTATGTTTATGTGTATGTTTTATAATTAAGGCAGGTCCTTTTGCATATTGCTGTCATGTAGTACATGACACTAAGATACATAAAAACATAATTATAGCAACGAATATATAACAGTGGCATGTTTGCTTTCAGCGGTATGGCAGATCCTTTTCTCTCCCTCTTCTGTATTTCTCTCTTTCCTCTTATATGAAAATGACCCTGGCAGCAGGCTGACTTTGACAGATGCATTTCAGAACTTTGACCACAGTGTGCCGTTTATTCAAAGTGTGCTGCAGAGCTCTCACACTCCGCTCTCCACTACATTTAAAATGCTTTACTTGTTTCCTGTATTTTTAAGACCACTTTAGAGCCTTATTACAGCCCCTAAGTTCATTCACTGTCATAGTGTGGCTTACACTGACCTTACAAGATTTCACATTGTGAATACACCTTAGATAGCTTTAGCTATACAAAACAGGGGTGGACACAGGCACTGGGCACTACAGACTAAAGTCTGGTAATCCCTTTGACTACTCAACAGCGCCTGCATAATATCAAAGGACTGAAAATAGATGTGTGCCAGAATTAATCAAAAAGAACCAAAAGAAAAGGGCATAACATGCAGAATAATTATATATACCAGTGTCTTCAGTTAAAGCAGTAATAATTCATTTTTACTTCCTTTTTTGTCCCTGCTCATTTTTGGAGATCTAACTATTAACTGACCGCCAGTTTCTTTGAATGTCACACTTAAATATAAGAAGTTTATCTAACCGACATACCAAGAAAACAAGGGGATAAAAAGTCCCGGGTGAAACCAGATCAGTTCTTGTCTGCTGAAGTCAGCAGACAGAGTTTAGTTTGGCACTCTGAAACAAAGTTCTGAAATGTTCTCATTTCCAGTCTGTCTAATTAGGCTCTCTTGAAGTCATCTTAACACAAGGATCAGTGTTCCTGTTGCTTTGCATAACAGCAGAGCTGAGATGATCTTTTTGCAAAGAGGATTTCAAGGGAAACTGATTTTAAGCCGATCACCAATTAAACAAACTGCATGGCTGTGGCTTTGTATGAAGGGCTGCCTGCTCTGTTGTTGTTGACTCACATTGATACACTTTTAGCACTCTTTAAATGGGTGAAGCCTTTTCAACACATCCACGAGCGTTTTCTACAACTTGCACGTTTCGATCGGGGTGTGCTCTGCTGCACGTGGCGCTCACAGATGAGTTGAAAACGAAACGCCTTTTTTCAAAGTGTACAGTGTATACTAATGCTTCTGTGTCACTGCTGTTAGCTATACAGTACCTGTCATCTCCCGGTTCCTCCGAGCCTCCCAGCCTCTACGCTCCACTGTAGCTTCCTCTGCTTTGAGACCAGCAGACTCCCTGCCTCTTCATCCTCCTCTTCCTCTTGCTTCTGAGTGACTAATTTCTACAGCAATTTCCCCTGTCTGAGCAACACTAATCAGCTGCTTCCCACCAATGGCTACCTTTTGCTAACCTCAGCAGTATCAGGACCCAGTCATAGCCCCTGCTCCTACCCTTGCAGCTGAGTCCAATAAGACTAGAACAGTGCGGCCTGTCAGTACTAACAGCTTTCTGCAAGTTGTGAAGGGCGCTAGCAATCTTAAGGCTCTTTGGTGAGAATTTAAGATCGCTCTTGCCTACTTCTGCACCAGCTTGATGGCACTGAGACCCAATTGCTGTCGAGGCCCATTTGTCTTATCCACGGCGTGGAGGCGCTCCAGTAGAGTGTTTCGTGGAAAAGCTCAGTTGACCAGATACACATTTGGCAAACCAAATCTTAAAGTCTATCAAGTCTTAAGAAATCAGATTAAGGCTGAGGAGTTATTATTTGGCTCGGCAAATGTGCATCTGGTTAACTTCACCATCTCTGCAGAAGAGCCACATGTGACCACGCTCCTGAGCGTCTCTGTGGGAAACCTTCAGGACTTTTTTCAATGCAGTCAATGAAACCGTCTAACGGGCATCCAAGCATTCGTGACATATTGTGTAGTTTCTTTTAGTAAGAAACTTAATGTGAGGTGTGATCATAAAGTTCTGCAACTTCGCCCATAATCTGATTTCAGCGTCATGTGCACCACTGGACCGCTTTCAGCATGGCTGCCGTCTTTAGATCACTCCGTGGAAGTCATTTTGACCACCGACTGAGATTTCAGGATGGAAACTTGCAGAGTGAGCAAACGTGAACCACTGCTGTTCAGAGCTGGGTCTCCGCCTACGATCTAGAGACAAAACAGCAGTTCTGAGTTTAAGAGTTTGAGGTGTCCAAGCCTGAAGAAGACTCATCAGGTCGTCTTAAGTGTTGGAGTTGAAAACAAGCAGACTTTTATTGTTTTAGGTTCAGGAAGATGTTTCACCTCTTATCTGAGACGCTTCTTCAGTTCTACAGGCTGATGGGGAGTCCCAGATATTTAACCTTAGTAGGGTTGTTGTTGTGGAGTCACTGACCTGCCCTGTCATCATGTGAGTCGTTAAGGGTCACATTAGCCAAGGTGTGAATCCTTTGTGAGACACTGCCACACCCTGCAATCATGTGTGCTGTTAAGGTCATGTGGGTCAAGGTGTGAGTGGAGATTGAAAGGATCTCAGTCCTGAGATCGGAATGGATCTCAGGACTGTTATAGGTGGCTGACAGCACCACCTCTGTTCAGTGGTGCTTGTTCATTGGACACAGACGATCTCTTTTACTCCTCTCTTAAACCATCTGTCTTCTCTGTCCAGGAGGTCACAGGTGTGAAGAGGCGCATGCTCGTCCTCTTTTTGTTGTTGTTGCTGTTCTGACATTTACAGAGTTGTGCACAGTGAAACTGTCCCCCATGATCACACAGTCTGACCATAGGTACATCATAACCGCAGATCCTTCTGGAGCACTATGCCCTACCCTGACCTGCATCTCTCTAGAAATGTAACTGCACATCGCAGCTATTGATCTGTAGCATTGATTCCTCCTGCGCACTTCCAGCTACTTAGTTTTGACTCAATCACTGAGAGAATAGTAACCATTGCCTCAATATAGGGAATCACAGATGTCACCAAATTCGTCACCAAAATTGCCAAAACTATTAGCATGGAGATGAGGGACAAAGAACAGGGTAAAGGACTAATGTGTTTGCCTCTGAGGAAAAAAATCTTACCACAACAAAGAGTGGGCAAACTTCCTCTTTTCTAATATTTACGTATTTGTTTCTGCTCTGGCTAACACCGACCACAAGGTCATTAAATACATAACGCACCACGCACAAGCATAAATGCTGCCAACTCGTCGGCCACCTGTGTAGGTAACCTCGTCAAATTCAGCTGTGGTCCTGGGGGACAGGATCAGGCATCCCGCAGATGCCTCAGAAGTATGTCTCAGATTGAAAAGGCAGGAGTGACAAGATCACCAGCCCTCCTCATCTGATTCGGATCCCTGTGACTTTATCTTGAAGTGTTTAGGGGAAATTAGCATTGTTTTGACACACTGTAGGAGATCCAGTGAGCATCGCAGACGCACAAGTGCACGTGGTCACAACTCGACTTCTGCGGAGCGATCGACATTAAAGCAGCTGCGGGTTTTTATGGACAGAGTCACAACACTTTATGACTGCATTTCAAACATAGTATGCGCTGCATAAAATCAGTAAAAGTCTGGAGTTCTCTTTGAGAGAGGAGGAATTGGACCTCGGAATTTATAGAATCCAGACTTGTAGCATTCCCAAGCCTTTGCCCTTTCTTTTTTATAAACATCGTTCACTTTAGGCCTCCCAGACTGCAGAACAACTCACTCACCGCCCTGGGGTGAAGTGTCCAATGAGGAGATGCTGCTGCTGATTATGAAGCCTCTTCTTGCTTATCAGCTGAGATAAGCAACCCCACGAGTCTCATGCTCAATATCGTTGCTTCTGCAGCTTCTGTAAACTTTAAGCCTTCATCAGTCACACGTTCACGTCATTGTCTGCGTGTTGATTGATTTTATTTTTACATGTTTTGTCTTTTCATCTAATTTTTGTCCAACATTTGTTCTGTGCTTCTTGTTTTGTGTCTCGTGAACTCTGCTAATTGCAACAGCTCCAAAACATCTTAGAAGTCCTCAAACGTCTCGGCCTTCCCCTCTGCACACCACCTCTCTCTCATCTTCCTCTCCTCCCTTTCACCCCACCCATATCACCACTTTATCTTCCTCCTCTGTCTTTTACTTCCCATCTCCTCCTTCCACACCTCCTGTTTATATCCTGCCTGTCGCCCCTGTTCTCCCTCACTTCTTCACTCTGCCTTACTCTCCTCCTCTTCCCTCGCCCCCTCGAAGTCCCTTTAGCTGCCCTTCGCTCTTCTCTCCTCACTTTCCTCCCTCTGCCCTTTACATGCCCCTGTGTCCTCTGTCTTCCTCCCTCCCAACGCTTCATCTTTTACCACCACCTCATTCTGCCTCTCCTACATCCGCTGAGTCTTCCCTCCCTTGTGCCTCTCCTTCCACCTTGTCAGCTCCTCCTTCTCCATCTTTATCATGTGCCTTCTCTCCACCTTTACATCCTCCCTCTTCTACACCTCCTCCCTGTCCTTGCCCTTCATCCTCTTCTCCACCTCTAGATCATCCGTCTCTATCTCCACCTCCCCCGTCCTCTCCACCATCACCCCTCCCTCCTGGTGTCCCTCCTTACTTCAGGCGAGACCATTCAGTTCCTGAGGTTTACATTTAGATGTTTGTTTCACTGCCTTTTGTCTGAGCCAATACAACTAAGCTACCTGAATTCTTCTCGACCTTCTGCTCATAAACTGACCTGATTACTGACAGTGAAGTCGAGCTTGTTTTAATGTGCTGTAATGAAGTCTCCCTCCTCACTAATTCCACTAATTTCACATTTATTTGAGTGAGGCTCTGCAATTTTACAAAATACTCTTCAACTCAAGTGCCAGTTTTAGGTATTTGCCACGTTTTTGGTTTTAATTTTATATTCTGTGTATTTCTCTGTTTCCATCACTTGTTGGATGTGGTCGTGTTACTCAGTAGGACTGGTTCAAAAGTCACTTTCTTTAATTTATTGGTTCTTTTTCTACTTGGGGGGCAGCAGAACAAGATGTAAACAACAACACAACAAACATGAGACGTTTGTAGCATTTACACATAAAGTATAAACATTGTAACATTGTTACAGGATTAGATTCCAGCGCAGAGTCGGGTTTGAACTGTGGTTTGTATGCCACTCATTACTGAGGCACACATGTGACTCTTGAGGAGCTAAATTCTTTCCTCTGATCACCAGCAAACACTAAATTTGTCTGTCTGCTGTTTGATGCCTGGCAGGGCATGTACACTGGTGTGTACAGTGGCTTTATCAAAGCTTTTTTTAAACATACGCATGCTATGATACAATAAATCAACTGGCTTTGCTTTTTAATTAAACAGAGTGCCCTTCATGTCATGCTCATTTCTGCGACTGCTGCAGAACTACTGAGCTACTGTTAACCAGATAATTACCTTGAACTTTTAGCTGCAATAACTCATCGGTGATCCAAACTGTATGATTTAATTTTACTTACAGTTGTATGTCAGCAGAATTCAGCTGAGGGTGTGCTGTGACCTTTCTAGGTGTATATGTGTGCTTAGCAGCTAAAGAAGGTCTTCTCAGATATGTTTCTGAGGAGGTAAAGACTAAATTAGAGCTAACGAGGGGAGTAGGCATTGAACTCACTTTCAACTGGCTCTAAATGTTGCTCCGTGTGTAAACTGCAGATTTGATATAGAATATGGCTGTAACGAGCCGTATCCATAGATTGTAAGGGTAATGGCACTAAGTACTTTTTTAATCCTCTTTTTCTTATTTCAATTTGATACATTTGTGATGATCTGAAGAAAATGGATGGATATCTGTGAGGATAGGCTTAAATTGGGCATTTTGTGTCTGAGTGGTAAAGAATCCTTCCAAAAATTCCAGAATCCAGAGCCCTACATCTCGTAAGAAAAGTCTTGCAGATCTGTCCTTTAATGCTGAAAAGAACACGGAGAAACCTAACAAATCACAGAAGGTAAAAATAGCAGAACTCACACAACTGGATGGGCTCTTAGCACAGTTAATGCTCCAAAGGCACAAACACGGTGTAGAGGTGCAGTTCAGAGGTGACAGCTAGTGGTCGGCATCCATCTGCCAGTTAAAGTTACAGACGAAGGTTCACCCTGTGCTTATGTCTTATTCTGCTTCCTAAATAGTTAGACCTCTGACTTTTGAACAGATTCTACCCTTAAATGTTACAAATGTTTCTCATTTCATCACCTCCACCACTTTACCTCTTCTTCCCTCCCTCTTCCAACCCCTCTTTTATCTTTTCCCCCCTCTTCAATCCTCTTACCCTCTAATCCTTTACTCCTGCAATCCACCTAGGCTACGACAATATAGATCTGGAGCTCCGAACCCCCTCAGACCTCAACTACGTGCCCCCTACCCCACTGCGCTCAGACGACTTCTTTAGCGAGGGTGATCCTAGCGTAGAGTCCCCTAGCAACGTCACGCTTACTAGACCTAGCGACCTCTCTCTCACTCAGACCACCAGTACCTCCAGCAGCGACCCCCTCACAGTGGCCCCAGGCCCAGGCACCGGCTCCACAGAGCTGCCTCTTGTTCGTCCTGAAGATACAGAAACAGGGATGCTTACGGAAGAAAAAACAGGGCTGGTGTGTGTAGAGAGGCCCGATAATGACAGAAGGTCAGTAGAGCGATCAGGAAAGGAGACCGAAGAAGTGGCAGCAGGACGCCATCTTATTTTGGAGAGTCAGGGAGGAAATGTAAAAGAGGAAGTTGCATCAGACACTGGGCTTGGAAATGGAGTGGAGGAAGAAGAAGAGGAGGAGATGACCCAGGAGAGGCTGCAGAGTCTGCTGGAGGATTTAAAGCTGGAGGAAGGCGCGGAGGAAGAGGAGGTGTCAGAGGAGATTGTGAATGCCATCCTTGAACAAGTACGGCAAGCAGAAAAAGACATTTATTCAGTTCCAGGCAGGAGGAGTGAGACGTCTGGAGCAACTGGAGAGTCAGCAGCCCCTGGCCGTGGCCCCGGCTCTGAGGAGGGCAGGTAGGACTTGATTTTATTTGTGATTGACTGTCAGGCCCCTTTGCTCCCAGATGTCCTCTCCTCAATATATTTAACTCTCCCAGCCCCGACAGTCTAGCTGATTCGCTGGAGGAGCCCCAGGTTCAGACCGGCAAACAGAATGGAGGTCACACTGAAGCAGCCAGGGAAGGGATGGGAAAGGAGGCCAAGAGGAAGGAATCTCAGGAGGACAGCAGCACAGCGGGACCAAGCAGAGGACAGGAGGGAGGCGACAGGTCCCAGCACAAAGTCCAGGTGAGAATCGTTCCTTCACAGAGAAATGCTAGCTGACAGTTTACGTTTTAATGTCTTGATGCCTTGAAAAAATCTTCAACTATATTTTGTCTTATTCTCGTGTGCTGTTATGTGGGCTTAAAATATTTAAGCCTCTGAGAATAGCTCAGTCCTTCTATCACGTTAATTTTATATGAATCCCACACACTCTGGGGTCTCTGATGTTACGCTGCTGCCGGGCTGCCTTCATCAGGGGAGCGTTAGACATGAAGAGTCCAGCTCTGATGAGGAGACCACTGTCACCACCAGGGTGTTCCGCAGGCGGGTCGTACTCAAGGTCTGTTAGGCCTGGTGTGTGGAGATATTGAGGCAGCGTGCAGTGGGCCGGCAGTGTGTGCAGAAGTGTGAGATCAGAGCTCGAGAGCGAGATCGAGCAGAAATGACCTGCTGTGTGTGCTGAGCATGACCGTAGCAGTGTTTCTGTGCAGGTTTGTTAACGTGTGTGTGTGTGTGTGTGTGTGTGTGTGTGTGTGTGTGCAGCTATAGTAGCTGTAAAAGACAACTGGAAACAGGATCAGCTTCTTTTTCCAGTTTTCTACAGTTATGTTAAAATAGACTAAATTTAAATGGAACTATAGCTGTGTATATGTTTGCTGCAGCATTAAGTTGCACTAACTGCTTGCTAGTATGAGCCTTACTGTTTGACTGGTTTGGACTTTTCTACCCGGCTGGTGCTTCATGTACTCCAGACAAGCAGACAAGCATCAACTAAAAGCAGCTCATAGATCTTTTCATTACTGATGCACTGACTGTTTCCAGGGAGTCATCAGAAAATTGCTTGGTCTAAAAAAAAGTCAGAAAATGGTTCAAAATGTCGACGGTAGATTTGTGAAGCCCACAGTGAAGCCTTCTCACAGCTGACCCAAAGAACTGTGACATTTTCTCCTTATACCGCTTCACAATCACTACAGCACCCACGGTGTGTTTTATGATTTATTTGGTCTTATTTGGGGCCTAAACAATAATAATAACCATTACTTAACACAACATTGAGTTGTCAAATCTCTTCACTTCATTTTTTGTTGTTTATTTCCAGCCAATCAGCTGGACAAAGAATCTTTGAGCTTTAAAACAGTCTGTCTCCATGGAGGCTCGTTAGGAGCTCATAATCAGATGCGTTTGTGTGTTTTAAGTGTTTGTGAATGAGATGCTGCCTCATTCAAAATGAGATCTGATAAAGATTTTTTTCCCCTGTATGAACACATGAAGCTGTTTTAAAGGAACAGTGATGGACATGATCATGGAGAATGAATTTTTTTCATATCTCTGTAGTATAAATGATGGCATTGCTGTTCCCGGTGTCTATGCAGCTGCAGACTGTAACAGCGTGCAGGCTGCACTAATATTAGTTGAATTATATTTTTAGCTGTATATTTATATCCATCTGACCATAGTTATGAAATTACACTTTAAGAAACTTCCCTCCGCTACAAATAATCCTGGTTTTGCATCCGTTCTGATTTGTGGGCTGTTTGGAAACGTTGCTTTAGTTGCTAGATCAATAACAGTCTTGCAGCTAACACAACCTGCACCTTTGCCCTCCTCACCTCTCTGACCTTTCCATCCATATTGAAACTTTGACCCCCAGGGAGAGGAGGCCAGAAACATTCCCGGAGAGTCTGTGACAGAGGAGCAGTTCATAGATGAAGACGGGAATCTGGTCACCAGAAAAGTAACCGTCCTCTTTCTCCTCCATTGCCTCTCTTATCTCGCACCGCACACACACACACACACACACACACACACACACACACACACACACACACACACACACACACATGCATCTGCCACATACAGCCAGCACCAGTGTTTCCACAGTAACATTGAATATGGCACCGATGCAAGACAAAACCTGTTACGTAAGCACAGTCCAAATCCACTATTGGATTGGGCATTGAGTGGTAATCTAATCCTCCGATTGGCTGTCCGCACGCTGGCCAGAGGGACTAGATGACCATTACTCTTCAGAATGGAGGGTTTGGGCCAAGGAAGGGAATTCGGATTGGACCTCAAAGTCACGACGATGCCAACAAACAGACTTCATCACATACCATCTCACTGACTTGTACACACACTTCTATGTATCCTCCTCATCCTCCTTTCTGTCGCTCCTCCTCCTGACACGCTTCTGCCCCTGCAGGTGATCCGAAAGGTTGTGCGCCGTGTGTTCAGCTCAGAGGAAAGGAGGCAAAGTGAAGGCGAAATTATTGCAGCAGAAGGAGCTGCTGCTGCTGCCTCTTCTGGTGGTGGTGGAGGAGATGTTGGTGTAGCTTCAGGTGGAGCAGATGCTGCTTCTTCATCAGGAGCAGCAGCGAGAACCACGGGGGGGAAGGGCAAGAAGAGGGGGAAGCGCTCCCGACACGGCCACAAAGAGGAGCCTCAGAGAGGGAAAACTGAGGTTGCTGTTGAAACAAACTGCCTGACATAGTGCGCTGAGCTGCCTTTGCTCGTGTGCCTGCATGAAGCTGTAGTTGTGTGTAAACTCTGAATCAGATCACGTAGACTGATGTGAATTAAGCCGGAGCACAAAGACCTGTGCAGCTCTGTAGCTCATTGCAACAATCTGCACACGGCTGAGGTTCACAGCTCTCATCAGAGATGCCGTGAACCAAACTGCAGTCTCACTGTCTGAGTAGTTTGCAGTGGTTGTGGTGTGTGTGTGTGTGTGTGTGTGTGTCCTCAGTAGAGCAGCAACAAGCTTCAAACCTCACTCCCGAGGTTGGGACTAGTCTGGGTTTGAGAACTACTAATATCAAGTGATTCAACTAATATAGAATGTCTTATTCTCTTTTAAGCATGTGTGATTTTATCTGCAAACGTACAGATGGAGTAATTTTAACATTTTTCTCTCCTTAATTTAATCTTCCCTCCAGCATGTTGCCTGATGTAGAAGATGAACCAAACTGTGCTTCATTAACACTCGTGGATTAAGCCTAGCCTGAGTTCAACACTGACAGTTTCTCTCTCTCTTTTTTTTTGGTTCCTGTTTTGTGATGAACTTCGATGCTTCTCTTAATCTTCCGCTGCCAAGCCTGGAGACGGTGCCAACAAGAAACAGGGGAAGAAGAGTCAGTCATAACAGTAGAGCTCTCAACTACACCTGGTAAGAGGCCACTCATAAAGACGCCACTCGGATGTCTGTGTGCTGCATATGAAGCCATAAATTTCATGTAATCGGCCATTTTTGGGTCCAAAAGCAAACAAAAACTGAGAAATTTTATTTATATAGCGCCAAATCACAACAGTCGCCTCAAGGCGCTTTTTACTGTAAAGTAAAGACCCTACAATAATTACAGAGAAACCCAACTGTCAGAACGACCCCCTATGAGCAAGCACTTGGCGACAGTGGGAAGGAAAAACTCCCTTTTAACAGGAAGAAACCTGCAGCAGAACCAGGCTCAGGGAGGGGCAGCCATCTGGTTGGGGCTTTTGGAGGATACTTCCTGTAAAACAGTTTTTAGACTTTCCAAAATTAACTAAAGGTACCAACAGAGTGTGAAGAAACAACTGCTATGACTTCATGTCCAAATTGTCTGTGTGTTGTGTTGATGAGATATCAACTGGAGATAAACTAGGACAAGGCTGTTCTTTCAGTTTGTAGCACAAGATCATGCAGTGAGTAAATGCAACCTTTACAACTCAATTTGCAGTATAAACTTGTGACCCTTTACCCTTCAGGTCCACTGTCGTCCACCTGTGACCCCACACGCACCCTGGGAGGAAAAAACGGACCGGAGCCCATGAAACCTGGGAGCCAACACGTGTCTGAAGCTTTCGCTTTACAACGCATGGTTTTCAGCAAGACAACAAGTTACTTTTCTTTGATTTCGCATGAGCATGTCACCAAACTCACCAAACACCACTGAAGGACACGCATGGACGTGAGCTGGAACCTTCTTTAATTTAATATTCAGCGTACGAATGACGTCTGTGACCAAAGACGGCACAAACAGCGGGGAAAAGACTTCACTCTGTCAGACACTCGCCCTTGTATGGCTTATTTTTTCCTCCTGGACCCACAGTATTGGGGTGTACCATGTGGTTCTTTTATAAAAAAAAAAAAAAAAGAGAGCGAGAGATGATAGCAAATGGGTGTTTTTGTTGTATATAAATGACACTGTATAAAATCCTTAAAAATCAGTAGCTTCACAGATTGTTTATGCACTGATTTGAGTTGATGAAGCTTTGCGGAGTCGGTGCATTTGTATCGAGAGGTCGACACTGTTTGTGCAGCCTTGACTGCGTGACCGGACGTGCTCTTCCCAAATGTAAAAAGGAACAAAAACAGCTGTATGTGAATAAAATGAATGGAGAAGAAAAGAAAAAACACACTGCTCGAGTTTAAACAGGGGACGTTTTCTTTAAAGCCAACAGCTACTCCGCTCTGAGGGACCTTCTTCAGAGAAATGATGTTTTGCTGCATGTGACGTCACTTTATTTTTAACACTTTTCTTTCTCCTAATTCAAAGCACTGTAATACAATTAGAGAGGGTCTGATGGTACTTCTGTCTGTGTGAGCACTCATAGTAACACAAACATCTTTCATCTAAAACTGTTTATTTTAGTTTTTTTTTACAAATGAAATCACACGCTCTGCATCCTAGTGGCGCTAGTACAGCTTCCTTCTTATGCGACAGGAAAGTACTGACACTGTCCCCCGTTGCATTCTGCAGACTGGCACTTCAGCGCCAAACCGCCAGCAACCCTGTGTGTGTGTGTGTGTGTCTGTGTGTGTGTGTAACATCAAAAGAAATCCATGCATATTAGAAGTGTACATCTAGGCTTTTAGGTCTACTGCGGTTTTAAAAAGGGGACTTTTACTTTGATGATTTGATGACTTATTTGCTTCCATTTACACAAGAACAGAGAATCTCATTTTTAGCCACATCACCCAAATCGAAGTCTTTGTAATCACACGTCACACTGTCAGCTGTTAAAAATGTGACTCTGTTCATGTGTAAATCATTTTTCTGTCTCTTTTTCATATGAATCCACCTAAGCATCCATTGTTGATGATAAATCTGGTACCGACATGTATGACGAACCAACATAGCCTACACTGGATGATCCAAGTAATTATTTAAGCAGAAAAATAAATTGTGTTTAAACTGAACCTCTGCGAGTCGAGTCTGAATTCACGTTCTGCTTGCACGGGCCCGGTGAAATAACGGCTTCACGCCATCGCTCTTCAGCACATACTGTGAAAACTAGAAGGAGAAAAAAGACCTCGAGGCTCCTGTGAGCCAGGATGAAATGCTTTAGTCTAAGATGAGCTCAGTAAGTCCTTCAGTAATTAAATAAACGTGAAAAAATCTCTGTTAGTGTTGACACAGCGAGCCAGTGTGCTCTTTTTGGTGGTCCCCAGCTTCAAAAAATGAGGTGGGGGGGTCGTGTAAGGAAGGACATCTGGCATAAAATGTCAGCCAAATCAAACATGCAGATCATCGGTGAGATTTCCATACCGGATCGGCCGGCACCCGGGTCAACGACGACCATCTCCGGCGCTGCTGGCTGAAGTCAAAGGAAGAGGAGGGGGGGCACGCCAGAACCACTTCATTTTGACACTGTTCAGTTATCACAATTATTGGAAATTCTTTTTTAAATAAAAAAAATTGTTTCAACTATAAACAACTTTATATCTAAAATCTATTAATTTATATTTAGCAACAACTGTAGCACCACTTTATGTGACTTTAGAAATAAAAGAAGCTCTTCAGAACATTTTAATTGTGAACTCATACAAAACTATTTTAAAGCATTTCATTTTATATTTCAAGTACAAAAAAGCTCACGGCATAAAATAAACACACGAATGTTTTACACACATTTCGGGTATAATTTCTCTATTAAGAAAACCACAAACGTTAACATTAAAATCATAATCCTGACAAACAGGATTATTTCATCAAAAGGCAAACAGGCTGCTTCTTAAGAAGCAAAGACTCACAAATGAGAGATGATCAGAAACATTCAATGAAAAAGATTTTTTCCTTTAAAGTCTTTGAGTTTTTAGGCTCACGGGATTTAATTTTTTAATATCTTACAGTGCTTAATAAATTTATTAGACCACCACCCAGTGTAAGGTTTGTGCAGTATTGGTAATTACCAAAATCAGTTTTTATGTTTCTGTAATGGTTCATCCACCAGTGACGGCCCCTCCCTGAGCCTGGCCGTATTGTAGGGTCTCTACCTTACAATACAAAGCGCCTTGACGTGACTTTGTTGTGAATTGGCGCTTTACAAATAAAGTTGAATTGAATTGAATTAATCAACATTAGGGGTTGAACGAACTAGTCGACTCGTCGACTAGTCGATTCTAGGAAATCTCGCGACTTTTTAAATTTCACGTC
>JAVDPK010000327.1:998010-1032852 GCA_034780415.1 Cichlasoma orientale | reverse complement strand
CCCCCCCCCCCAGGAGGAGAGGAGGTGAAGGAGCACAGGGGCGACTAATCAGCACCGTGCCTCTGTTATTGATCATATCATATGCACAGCTGTTAAATGCAGAAAATGCTGAGAATTAATTTTCCCGCGTCGCTTTGTCACATTCCAGACCCTGCTGGACACAAGAATAAACAGATAAGCTGGTCCGAGCATGTCAGGCACTTACACAGGTGAGGGAATTCATTATGAAACCATTAAAAAGTATGCAGCTAACAGGACTGATTAGAACTTATCCAATTAGTCATAACTGTCACAACTTCTAAGTCACGCATTTCTTAAATAAATAGCAACAGGAATCGTGTTAAAGGTGTTTTACATTCCTGCGCCCGAGAAATTAAATTATTGTGTTTTTTCTCGCGCGTGACTTTTGACCTAAATATAATTCCATAGTTTTAACAACTTTTTTTATTTTTCATTTGGCAGGAGGTGCTGTGATGTCTGCCTTGTGCGACAGAGGGCGCTGCAGCACCTCCACCACCCTTACTCGGCTTTGCCAAGTCTTGCTGCCATGTGATTGGATAATTAGAGGTTTGCGTTGATGAGCTGTTGAATAGGTGTACCTAATGAAGTGACCGATGGGGGTAAGAGTGAAAGTTAGTGCACAGATGCACCAGAAGACCAGCTGAACGTTTTTCTAGGTTATTATTTGTTCCTACAGGATATTCCGTCTCACTTCATATCACAATTACCTTCGATATCAGCTCCTTTAAAGCGATCCACGTTACAAATGTCTGAAGCATGCTGAGGCTGTCAGTGCGGCCCGTGCGTGTTTTAGCTGGAACTTCATTGCGCTGCATCTCTCACACACGTAACCTTTCCTTTTGAGTGCGTGCGTGACTCTGTGTGTGTGTGTGTGTGCAACAAATCATGCTTCACTGTGTGTTTTTCACGCTGTGTCCCACTTAACCGTTCATCAGGCACGCCACGCGTGTATTATGCAAAACACAGAGGGACAAATATTGAATGTCCAGTGTGCACTTTTGGCCCTTTGTGCCTGACGGACGCTGACGGACCCACACACACAGGTATGACGTGAGAACGTGTCATCACTGCAAGTCAAGATAACGGATCGGAGTTAATTATTGATATCATGCCAAAATGTTATCTTTATCCTAAGAGGTTATACATCAGCCAAAAGGGTACGTGTGGGCGAGGGGGTGTATTCCCAATATACTCAACATCAGATCTGTTTTTCAGTGTCTTGCACTGCTTATCTGATCCTGTAGGAATCCAATAAAAAGAGCAAAGCTGGTAAATTCTCTAAACGGTGAACTTTCATTTGTGTCTCTGTTTGGCAAAGCAGGAAAAAAACAATACAAAGTACAACAAAGCTGATGATGAGCACTCATGTGAGGGATGTAGCCTTTTATTGGATCTCTTTATCGCATTAAATTCCTATGGATCCAAAATACAGTAGCAGTAAAAAGTTTGGACATGAGTGTGTCTGGTACTGTAAGTAAGTGTCTGAACACTAGTTAGTGTCTGTATGTCAGTGCATCTAATTTATTCCACCTTAGGCAAATTTATGGAGATTTATTTGATATGAATATCCAGATGGGAGCAGCAAAGAACAGGCACATTTATTCTGGTACTGGACTTTTTCAGGTGTAATTCAAACAGTACCTGTACTTTGCTTGAGTACTTCTACTTCCTCCTTTTTAATAGCACTACATATTTGATGACTAGAGTTAGAGTTAATGTAAAAAATTTATATGAATGAAAAAAAATTTAATAAAAAATTAAGCAAATTAATTTTTTCTTTTTCTTCTTTTTTTTAATTATAATTTTCACAGTTTGTTTTCTCTGTTTTAGGTTTTGCTAAATATTTTTATTATAAAAATATTAATTTAAAAACATTCCTTAAATTGACTTTTAGTTATTATATATATATATATACACACACACACATTCTCTTCCACTTATCCTTTTTCAGGGTCGTGGGGGGGCTGGAGCCTATCCCAGGTGTCATAGGGCGAGAGGCGGGGTGCACCTGAACAGGTCGCCAGACAGCCATTCACACTCACATTCACACCTATGGGCAATTTAGAGTGACCAGTTAACCTAACCCCACTAACTGCATGACTGTGGGAGGAAACCCACGCAGACACGGGGAGAACATGCAAACTGCACACAGGAAGGCCGGGGCCAAGGTGGATCCAGAGAGAACCCACCCTCTCCAGCATTGGGGGACAGACGGCAATTTAGTCCAAGTCTAAATCTAACTGTAGAATGAAATGTTATTAAGGGTACCGTCCAGTAATTGCATGTTGTTAAAAAATGAACCAAGTGAATTTTTATGTTTTCAAGGTTTTTATTAAAAAAAAAACGCTCTCAAAAATACTTTCTATAACATTGAAAAAATACATTATTATTACAGTTAAAATAATATATCAAAGCCTCGAGTGACTGTCCACGGTGAGCGTAATTATCATGTTTTCCTAAACTCAAAATAGTTCTTTAAGTGTCACTGGGCATCTTGGATAGTGTTTTCACATAGTGTCACACAGTGTTCAAGGTTCAGTGTCCAAATAACACAAAAAGCATTTTCCCATTGATCTCAAGCCTTTTCCTGAGGATCACGTGGTCATGTGAACAAAATAAGCACCAAAGGAATGTGTTCTCATTAGTCTTTATGATCTGAGGTATGTGCTCACACTCCCTTTCTGCTCTCCTGGCTCAGAGATCGGTTCACGCAGTACGGGACGATGCTGACGGTGACCAGTGGCACGGTGGCGCTCTTACAGAAGGACAGCAGGTAGAAGAGGGCGGCAGTGTGCGTGGGAGGCTTGAAGGAGTCAAACAGGTGCAGCAGGAGCAGAGAGCTGATGATGCACCCGGCTTTCACTAACAGGCTGCTGCTCTTTTTGGTTTCGGTGTAGAGGGGGGAGTGCAGGCCCAGACCCAGGCCAAACAGGGTGCCCATGTTGCGCAGGAGGCTGGCGAAAGGCGTTGTGTCCAGGTGGACCCACTCCGGCCTGACGCACCACTTCTGGGCTTTCTCCAGGGTCCACAGCAGGTCCACACCGAGAGCTTTGAGCAGGACGTAGAAGCCAACAGCAAAGGAGGTCAGGAAGAGGGTTGTGTAGAAGTAATTCTTCATGCTGGCGCTGTAGATCCACTGAGTTCTGTTGAAGGCCTCAGCCACAATCATACCTAGAAAACAATGATGCACATTAGAAAACCGAGTGGAGGCCCAATAACTGACCGTGGTGCGCTCCTAATGGGGAACAGCCCGTCATGCGCTGACACTGTAAACATACTGACCTGTGATAACACCAGCGATGACCTGGTGTGGGAAGTGGGCAGCAATGAAGACTCTGGAGAGACAGACACACACCTGGACTCCACAAAACAACGTCCACAGGAGAGCCTTCAGATACCTGTCAAAGAACAAATTCACACAGCCTAAATTCACTGATTTCTGACAGCTCCATATTTCATTAAGTAAAACTTTCTGAAGCACTGCAACAATAAACACAGTTATCATTCACGTATCATGAGAACTTCGGCTGCCTGCACGTCAAAACAACCCCGTTTCCAACAGCACTCCTCAGAAGTCAATGATCTACCGCGGCGCAGAGGAGATAGCGTGTACAGAGCGATAAGCTCTGGATGGAGAAAAATGGTAAACAACACTGACATCGGCTGGGCCCAGAGAGCAAAATTAAAGTTATAGACTCACCACTGACTGTCTGTGGGTTTCTTGCTGCCGTGTTTTTTGCTGGTCACGACGGCGAGGATCGAGGTCACCAGGGTGTAGTAGACTCCCGCAGCTCCCATAGCGTGACCAGAGGGGCTGCCTAGGTAACAGACAGAGAGGGGAGGTGAGATATTAACACTGCTGCACTGCTCATCCGTGATTTTCTGCTGCTTTAGAACCTCAGTGTTAACGAATGAGGATAACCACTGACTGACTTTATTTGGGAATTATTCTTAAAAAGCTACTAAATAACCATTGTTGTTTTATTCCGTTTATTTGCCAACTATTGTCAGTTTTACTTTTAAAACCATTCAGTCAGCTCATTTGTCCGGCTGGTTAGGGTCTCACATTCACACCTGCTGTCCATTTAGAATCACCAATCAACCCAACAGGCGTGTTTATGGTCTGTGGCACAGCGAGAGCATCCAAACTCCACACAGACACGCCGAGGACAGCGGGAGCTTCAAATAAGAAACCTTCATTCTGCGATGCCCAAAATATGTAATAATTTAGCACAGTATCAGCTGACAGCATAAGGTCCTCATCTCGAGGATGTGCGTCAACATCTCGACCTTTAGTATGTTAATTTATTTGTGTTCAGTCAATTTACTTCAAACTTCAGGCTGTAGCACACGGGCAGCGAGCGGAGCTGTGGGTTAATGGCAATCTGTTTATTTTTACCCTCAAGCAGGTTAACGCAGTCGTGCATGAGTAGTGATGTCTCTTACCTGGTCCGGTCTCACAGGTCATTGGGTACTGCTCGATGTGAGGAGGAACAGCGTTTGCGTAGTAGGCTGTCTCGTGGACCCACCAGTACGGCCTCTCTCCAAACAGAATCCTGAAGGAGACAGCGGCAATGGGCATTCAGTTATCATCTAAAAGAAGCTTATTTTACATGATTATACTTAAGTTAAAAAATATGCTCACCATTTGAACACTAAATTCAGCCAGTCTCCGATCACAGCCACCCAGATCAGCTTGATGCCCACTGAAGCCCGCAGGTGGAACCAAAGAGGGAAGAAGATGAAGAAGGTGTTCCTCAGATCGGCTGCCCAGGAGACCCAGAGAAACAAGCCCTGGGCATCTTTATAGTTGGTCTGCAGGTAGTGGGTGCTGCTTACCCCCAAACCCTGCACGGCATCCATTACAGCACTGAACATCTTAGCGTGGAGAGAAATCGCAGTCTAGTGATGTGTGAGTGGAAAAAAAGAGAGTGCTGCTATCAGTGAGACAGCTGGGTGTTTTTATACCGGAGGACCCACTACCCAAACGCATGCACACGCTGATCTTTGGACCTTACAGATGTGTAATAAAACACTGGGAGTCACTAGAGTTTGGGAGGCATGTCACACAAACAAGTTGGGAAGATAAGAGGAAAACAAAACGTCAATCGGTGTCTCTGAATCACTGCACGGAGAGAGTCACAGGAGAGAGGAAGTCAATCGATCAGGGGCTGTCTTTCTCAAGTGTGACTTAAATGAAACACTTTGCAGAGGGACATTTAGCAACCCATTTGTTGATTACATAAGGAAATCAATGATTAGGTTTGGGATGAGTCGAAGTTGAGGAGAGAGTTGGTGATAAAACAGGAAAAAAACAGATCAGCAGGTGGTACACGAGGTACTGCTCTCTTATCAAATAAAGGTCTGGTGGGGACATCTGCACGGATGAACTCATACTTTGTTTCCAGAGGCACGCTTATGAAAAGTTCGAAGCCATTTTGTTGTTTCTCACATTGGGGTTAAAGGATGAGATAACATGACTACGCTGGAAGTCTGCGATCTGTCCGAGGGGGAGCTGCCGCTTTGTGTTACGATAGCTTTCAGCAGAGGGGCCCCCTGAGGTGTAAAGGTTAAGGAACCTGTCTGCTCCGTCCCAAAGGCAAACAAACTTGCTAGCCTTGAGTAAAGTCCAGTGGTCCCCCACTCAGTGGGAGAATAGGCAGGGCAGCCTGAAAGAACTTGACTGCAACCTAACCAACAAACAAAGACGAAGCAGCTGAGCTTTTCAGTGCCTCCTCCTCAGAAAGAGGTCTGGGTTGCGATACCATGGATCTTCTCCACAGCTGGGGCGTTGAGCTGGCGGTCTATCTGCAGACCAGATACAGCAGATATGAGGGTTTGTTCGATCTGGCGTCCACGGTGGCAGATCTGCACACCACGTTCTTCTGGTTATTCCCGATCTGGTTCCACCTGCGGAGGGACACGGCGCTCAGGCTCATCTGGGTGGCCGTCATTGGAGACTGGCTCAACTTGGTCCTGAAATGGTAATCAGGTGAAAGGGTCCAACTTGAAACACAAATTAAAAAAAAAAAAAAAGAATCAGAGAGGGGGAACAACTGCATGGTGACTTTTTTGGTTTCTTCACGTCAGGGTTCTTTTTGGGGAGAGACCCTACTGGTGGGTTCACGAGACCAAGTTTTACGGAACAGGACCGGTCCCCTCGCTGCAGCAGTTCCCCATCACATGTGAGACTGGACCAGGTAGAGTTCATGGCAGACCTGTGGCCCACACGAAAGCTGTCACTACCTGAAGAGTTGATTGATGTAGTCTTTCATAATAGAATGATAAGATTTATCTAGCACAGTGAACTATTAGAATAATTAATACTGCAGTATATCACCGCCAGACGATAGTTGTACCAATTGGCAAGTGCGCACGGCTTCCTATGAATGGGTCTGACTTTAACTGTGATAAGTAGGTAATAAAGCTCTGGCCTTTTGTAGTGAGTTTTATCTGGTGCCAGTTTCCTTTGGCAGATCTTTGTCCTTATACGCAACGGCAGAATCAACTTTTACCCAGTATACGTATGGAGCAACTCCAACTACTGCAAACTTTAAGAAAAATAGCATACTGAGATTTTATATTCATATTTCATACTTATCAAGGTTTTATTTAACTAGTTCAGTGCCCTTTCACAGAGCGTGTACCTTAAGTTGTTTTGTTATTGCTAAAAATTATAGATTTCCTTTAAATTGTTTTGCAATGTTTTTAAGAGGACAGCTATAAGAACACACTTACTGCTTTTGTGTGTGTGTGTGTGTGCCTTCAAAGTGTAGCTGTGCAGAATGGGGAGATTGTGGGTTTCCGCCATAGACAGTATGAAACATGGATGTAGCTCACAAGTGTGAAAGGTGAAGCCAGTGTGTTCAGCGGTCGTCCGGTTGCATAGGAAAAGGTCTTTGGCTCCCTGGCTCTGTGACCTCAGAAAACACTTTCCTGATCACTTTATAGGCTCAGCTGCTCCTCTCAGCTACAAAATGTGAAGTTAATTTTGTAAGTTATGATCAATATTAGAGTCAAAAAGGAGGATTTTCCAGGGTTTGCTCACTGGTTAACAAGGATTTACCTGTATCAAAGATGGACATATCCTCCAGGTCTGAAAGGTGAAGCCAACCTTAAACCTGCATTCTGTTTGATGGCCATCAAGGGGCAACCTCCATGTTTGCAAAAAGACTACAAGTTATATAGATGACTAGGAGAAAGGGTCCCTTGGCTACAGCCCTCTGTAAACATTTTCCTGATGAGTGTATGAGCTCAGACACTCTCTTTTTTTTTGCATTTTTGGCCACAGCGGCTTTCATTGGCAGTGTAGATTGACAGGGAGTGGGGGATAGATACGGGGCAAGCTGGCGACAAACCGGGATTCGAACTCGCGCCGCCCGCACCGCAAAGCGGCATTTGAATGTGGTCGTCTGCTCCACCCCTGAGCCACCCGGGCGCCTCAGACACTCATTTTTGTGAACGCTAAGATGATGACAGTGAAAACACTCGTGCTGTCTGTGATCCAAACACAGGCGAGTGACTGAAGTGATTTTATCGCACAAAACCACAAACAATAAATACATGAAATTAAATAAAAACATGGAGCCGGTGAGAGTTTTAGACCATTGGAGGGATTACATTTTGAAAAAGTTCCCTTCAAACGCCTGTTTGTGGGTTTTAGACCTTTTTAACTGCCTTTTCCTCCTTTCCTTCTTTCTCTTTTTTGCAATATTGGAAAACTTTAATAAAGAAATTAAGAAAAGAAAAAGACTTGGTTTTAGGGTTAAAGTTAGAATTAGGTTTAAGTTAGGGTTTGGCACGGCAAAAGCTGCACTTGCTCGGGTCCCCTGCAACATGAGCTCCAAGCAGCGGATAGGATGACTTGATTACTAAGGCTGAGTTACCAGTTTTCACTCTAAATTAGAAAATAGCAAACCCCGTTTGTTTCCTTGCAGGAAGCCCTTCTGGTCATGCTATGGGTGCAGCTGGTGTCTGGTATGTGATGGTGACAGCACTGCTCTCTATTGCAAAAGAAAAACAGTGCCCCCCTTTGCTATACAAGTGAGTCTGTGTTAATACAATCATTTGGCTCTTGGGAATCTTTGGGTTCTGTGCACTCACATTTAGTATTGATCTTGTCAGGTTTTTGCAGACGGGCCTGTGGGCGCTAATGGCCGTGGTTGAGCTGGTGGTGTGCATGTCCAGGGTTTACATGGCCGCTCACTTCCCACACCAGGTTATCGCAGGAGTCATTACAGGTCGGTGCACCTAAGCAATTCAAGATGATAAAGGGATGATGCTTGCAAAGATTTTCACACATTTAGTTTTCATAAAACATTTTGTGAGGGGTGGAAATGAAGTCTACTGAGTATTTTAGTACCCTACAACTACTAATAGTGTATTTTTATGAGCAATGCTAAAAGATCAAACAATGAGCAGTATACAGTGTTAAAATGTGGCTCAAGTGTAAATTACCTGTTACCTGTTACCTGTTACCCATCGCCCCTGTTTAAAGGACCTTCTCTGTTGTTGTCTCAGGTGTACTGGTAGCTGAGGTTGTCTCCCAGAAGAACTGGATCTACAGCGCCAGCATGAAGAAGTACTTCTTCATAACCCTCTTCTTGACCTCTTTCGCTGTTGGCTTCTACGTCCTGCTCAAAGCTCTGGATGTGGACCTGCTGTGGACCATGGAGAAAGCCCAGAGGTGGTGCATCAGGCCGGAGTGGGTCCACCTAGACTCTGCTCCCTTCGCCAGCCTCCTGCGCAACATGGGCACCCTGTTTGGCCTGGGCCTGGGCCTCCACTCGCCGCTCTTCAGTGGCACCGAGAAGAGGAGCAGGAGTGCCAGTTTCAGGATCGGATGCATTGTCATCTCTCTGTTCCTGCTTCAGCTGTTAGATGGATGGACCTTTTCCCCTGAAAACCATATGACTTTCTATGCCCTTTCCTTTGGTAAGAATGTAGTCGCACTTTTGATCCCAACCACTCTGGTGCCTTGGGCTCTCAGCAAGATTTATCCTGTAAAGACAGAAGGCAAAAACTTATAAAGTCAACTGGAAGAATAATTTTCTATATTTACTAGGATTGTTCTCTTTTTTAAAACAACATTAGGTCTCAGTTTCCCAGATGCGGATTAAGCTTCGTCCTAGTGGAGATCCTCGCTGATCTTTTTCTTTTAGTCTGGGGCTTAAACCATATCTAGGAAACATGGGGCGGCCTTGTTCCCTCTTAGAAGCAGAAGGAACAATTGACTCCTGGGAACAATATAGATTAGACATTGAATGTTATTGTTCCCAGTGTCCAAATATGACATATGCCCCCCCACCTAACACTTTCAGATAAACGCTGTCAGACACTGAGACTCTGAGACACCACATTTGTTTAATTTGTACAAAAATTTTAAATGAATCCAAAAAACTTTTATTTTTTGGGCAGAATCAGGAAAAAAGAAGCTTCAGATGTGCTGACAGGAGGTTTTACTGCACAGACCAGGATGCTATGCTAAGCTAAGCTCTCTCCATACCTAGCTGCAGCAGTGGCACCAGTCGTCTCATTTAGCTATGTCGAAGTAAAATCTGAACAATTTTCTTCTAGAGTACAAATGTAAATGGTGCTTTTAGGATTTCAGCTAAAAATAATGCTACTGTCATCATATTTCACCTCCTGGAAATCAAACAATGGTTCATTTTTGTGCATCAAATTAAATTTTTTTGTCAGGTTAAAATGCTTAAATTCGGTGTGTGTAACACTGTAAGCTCCTTTGACGTCAACAGTATACAGGAAATAAAGATTGTCAGATACACACATGGCCAGCACCTCAGAAAACAATTGTTTATTTCTTTTTTCTTTTTTTTTTTTAGTGAATAAAAACAGTTTCTTGTCATCGTGTTTTCCTGCTTATCTGAGAAGCGCAGTGCAGTTTTCTCAGAACGTCTCAGACAGATACTGATTAATTCTCTGGCAGGAACAACCATTAAATATTAACCAGAGCATGCTCCACTCACTCAGCAGGCCCACATAGTGACACTGCCTCGCACCACAGCCATGCGCTTTCAAAGGGACATGGAGGGTCAAGGGGCAGAAAGCGTTGCAGACAACACGTGGGCCCCATAAGGCTTTAAAAATAGTACCTTGCTTGAAGGATCGAAGGATCTCTGGATGTATGGTAGTGAGATCAGCAGGATTGCAAAGGTCACAATCACATTATCACAGACACACCTCTGTAAATCTGTTAATTACATAGTGAAACTGCAAAATAATGTACATCTGAAACTGTAGGTCACCTAAACTCACTGTGGTAATGAGAAAAATAGGAAACTGATGGTGGTCTCCCTGCAGCAGGTAGTTTAGACCCCACAGATCTCAACATCACGGAGTCAGTCTGGGATTACACGAAGAGACTTAATCCACCAAAGAATTATGACAAGTTCTTGGAACAACCTGACTGCAACGCAGGCTGAAAAAGCAGATTCAGATGGACGTTTCATGGCACTGTTGTTGAGAACAACCTCACATTATCTTGCCTGAAATGCAGCACTGCACAAAATAAAACAGTTCATCTTAACAGGGACCAGTAAATATCAAGACTTGTTGATCATTTCATCAATTTTTTTAGGTTGTTCTAGTTATTTCCGGTTCTTATCTTGAGAAGCTTTATGGGGCTGCTTGGTACAGGTGGGCTGCAGTGTGCTCAGGGGGACAGAGGGGACGGACGTCTGGGACATTGAGTAACTGTTTATATCAGTTTGCATTTACAACAGTCAGCTCAGTCTTGTGAGCTCCTCAGTACTGATGCACAGGTCTGATCAACATGGTCACCTCAGGGAAAACAACACACGTAGCTTCATTTTTAGTGCATTATTAATAGAGTCCTTACTATATTATCTAGGTGGGAGTTTGAACTGGCTGTTAAAGACAGAATACGGCATACTGGAGGGAAAATGGAACAACAATTAACCAGTAAATGGACTGGTGTTTATATACTGTAGCAATTTTATAACAGCACTTTATTCTATACACTTTTTTTAATAGCCATTTTCTTTATTGAAATTTTTCCAATATTACAAAAGTAAAGAAAAAATAAAGGGAAAAACAAAACAAAGAACAATGAAAAGATAATATTTGGAACTCGACATATTGTAACTAGTCATTACGGCATTCAAAAGTAACCAGACGGAAGAAATCAGAAAAACCAAGCAAATAAGGCAGTAGTTACCCCCCCCCCATATCGTGAAAAAGATTATTGAACATAAATGAGACATATGGAGAAACAACGCAGGGTCTCTCTCTCTCTCTCACACACACACACACACACACACGTGTGCATAGGGCTCCATGCAATGCACACGCAGACCTACACACACCTACATATATATCCCTATGCATATACCACAAAAATGTATAATTAAAAGTAAATAAAATAAATAAATAAATGAAAAATAAAATAAAATAAAATAAAATAAATAAAAAAGAAAGAAAAACCTCCATGTAAAATAAATAGATCAGTAAGCAAATAAATAAGCAATAGCAGTAATCTCGCTCGTTCACCTCCCTCCCCTATGTGCTTAAGAACATGCAGCCATGTTTGGTTAAATGTCTTTAGTGAACCTAAATGCACGCAGCGTCTCTCGCTTAATGCAATTTAGAATCTCCCAAAGCCACCAGTTGTGAGTAGGGGGAGAAGAACATTTCCATTTCAAAAGAATTGCACGCCTGGCCAGCAGCGTGCAACCACACGCTGCTTTGTTGTTGGGATCGGGGACCAAAGGAAACTCCAAACAAAGCTACAGGGATCCAAATCTAAGGTAACTCCCAACACCCGACTAAGTATTCTATACACAGAATTTTATGCATCTCACATGGGATGCATCTGTGGCAGTTTGGGGCTCATGCAAACCAGGGGAGCTGGGAATCAAACTACCAACCTGCTGTGGATGACCCACGCTGCTTCCTGAGCCATGGCCGCCTCCAAATGAAACACTGAATGTCAAAGCTTCCCATCCACACATAACCTTCATTACATTTAGTTAAAGAAGCCGTTTGGGACCAGGAAAGAGAAGTTTACACACAAACACATTCCGCAGACGTGTGAGTGAGCTCGTGTGATCAGTGACGACTCAGTGAAGAGTTCTCAGGTTAAGAAAGGTGTAAAACTTTTAGTATTTTTAGTGGCAGTTCCTGAAATCAGTCCAACAATAAAGTGTGGAAAAACATTTCTGTTAATGTTTAACTACATATTAGAAAAATTAAAATATTATACAAAAACAACAAAAATGACCAAAAATAAAAATAAAAAATGTGAAACTGTAATAATTCTGCTTGAAAATAAAAGTATAAATTACACGTAAACATTATTATATGTAAACTGAAGCACGTATTTAGGGGAATATTGGAATTAGCTGTTAGTAAAATGGATACTTACAGATAATATATAACCAGAAAAAAAGGTGAGTGGAAGTTTTTCCTGCCCTGAGTTGTGTCTGAAGGTCTTAATGTTAATTAGCAAGAGAAACCAAACTCATCAGCCTTCTGTGCTCTGGACAGTAAAACATGCTCAAAAATCTAATTTTGAAACGTGGCAGGGAACACAAATCATCATCATATGGGTAGAAGCTCTGCACTCCAAATTGTGTCAAAATGCGGAAGTATTAGCATTAAAAGAACAAGAACTCAGAATGCTCATTGTGCAGAATAGTTCAAAAAGTTCACGTACACTCACTGCCCACTTCATTGGATACACCTTGCTAGTGCCAGGTTGGCCGTTCTCCTGAGAACTGCTGCTCACCAGTTTCTCCTGCTCAGAATACGCTCTGAGATGGTTATTTGGGGAAATCCCAGCAGTTTCTGAAATACTCAAATGACTTAAATTACCTTTGTTCCCCATTCTGGTGCTGTTTGAACTTCAGCAGGCTGTCCTGACAAAGTCTGCATACCTGAAGGTGTTGAGTGGCTGCAACACGATCGGCCTATTAGATATTTGCATTAGGTGTACTTAATAAAGTGGCCAGTAATTGCTGGGTATTTGTAATATCAAATCTCACTGGGTAGTTGAAGTTGAGAAATGTCAAACTTTCAAATGGAGCTGCTCAAGATTTGACTCAAAGTTTTCCAGTCTGGCACCCACAGATGAAATATTATCCAATTAAACACAATTTCATCTGTTTTTTAAACTATGGATTTTCTTTTTTAAGTATAGATTTTGCATGCCAACGTTTGCCTAGAATGAATGCACACAGGAACAAGGATGTGGTATTTACACACACAAATGTTGAGCCTGCAGCAGACTCAGAAGTCACAGTGACATCTGCAGGTCAACAGGAAACATTGTCTCCATTTCTCGCCAGTGTTTTACTTTATGCTTCATCACAACTTGCTGCGTTCATAATTTTTGCAATAAAAACCAAACAATAACCCCTCCCCCCACCTTTCATTTGATATCAACACAGCTCCAAAAATTCCAAATGTTTTATCAAAAAGTTTTTTATTCAATACGATGAATGCGCCAACATAAAAGAAGCTTTGCTGATGATGAAGCTTACGCATTTTCACTGAAATGATTCAAGCCCAGGAACTAAAACTTGCACCATTTTCATATTTCATGTTACATCTACACTGTGCAATGTGTAACATTCACAGAAAGAATTAACAGCATATTTTGCGTATCCTATAAAACACTGTACTGATGATGCAGTACGAGCCCCATGTAAGACAAAACAGTATAAACAATAAAAATGGGCAATAAACCACTTTGCTCTGAATATTTAGGAGCTACAAATGAGGCAATTCACAAAAATCTGAGGACAGAATGTTTAATTAAAATTAAAAAATACAAAGCGCTTTTTAATGTCAGAAGCCCCTTTCAGACATGCACTTTTCAAATAACTCATCTTAACTTTTTCAAGTTACTGTTTAACACTTTTTTTCACTCCGTAAAAGTCTGAATTCATGCATTAGCAGACAGGCATGCAGGTCTCCCCGTGTTGAGAAGGTCCTTTAATAACATTTCATCTCAGCAGCACCAATTACAGATTTGTTTCTGAGCCTGAGTGGGCATGGCGGGGCACATCCTCCTGTAACACACACACACACAGGCCCTGCTCTCTGCGACTATGGTGGAAAGAACTGTGGCTACACTTAAATACCAGCTGCCACATTTCACACGTGTACGAGAACTTCTCTGCGAATTCGAAACACGAGGAAACATTAAAATAAGAATGACGTGTGCAGTATCACGTGGACCATGTCTGAAAGGGGCTTATGACCCGTCTCCCCATTTTCTGAGTGAACATTCTTCAAATGGTTTAAAAACAATATTTTATAGTTAAAACAAAAACATGTCCGTCTATAGAAGCTATGTCTTTGTACTGGGCTGTCTTGATTGTATTGAAGTAGGTGAATGTCTAGCTGTAGTCCTGCGGACCGGGGCCCGGCTACTGTAGCTCAACAGGCATGGCAGAGAGACAAGGGGGGACGAGGTGGGGGAAGATGGGGGCGGGTGCGCGGGTGGATGCTGAAACAGCTGGATGAACATCAGTACAAAGCGTCGCTATTACTGCTTCGAGGCCTCTTGATCTTCTCGATGTTCTTCAGGATCATGTCGTGTAACGTCACCTTGAAACAAGCAAGCATATCAGTTATTCTGACTTCTGAACGCAGATAAGAAATAAAAGTGAACAGATGACGATAAATAATAAAGACCACAACATACGTATTGATTTCTGAGCTCCGAAACTATGATTTTCAGACTGATGTATTCCTTCTCGTCGATCTCAGTTACTGTGCGCCGATAGTCCTCCTGTTTAAAAAGTTGATCCGGTGTTTATATTTAAGTGTGTTTCTTATTAAATAAACAAGAGAATGCTGCTCTACCGAAACCATAACAGCTGTTTGTAAGTAATGAAAATTAACCCAGTATGGATTTGTCAATATAACAACATTTTTATTAGATATAATACACACAAAATGGGAACACATGATCATCACAGTATAAAAGAAAGTCAGTTAACCTTCGGGGATTATCAGTCTATCCAGTTAAATCCAAGTATCAACAGGTGTACTACAAAGGTGGTGGCCACACACCATCGCTTTTTCCATCCCTAATGACCGACTGCAGCCCATTCAGGTTACACAGGTAGTCCAAGTCCTCCAGGACGGCACATCCATACAAGCTGTCCCCTAGCACAGTCTCCAGAGTGCTGAGAAGCTACCAGGGGATGGGCCGTTACATAAGGAGAGCTGGACAGGACCGCAGACAGGGATCAACCGCCCCAGCTCCTTTGTGTGGGGAAGAACAGGAGGAGCACTGCCACAGCTCTACAAAATGACTGAGTGTCACCAATGTGCATGTTTATGACTGAACTGTCAGAAACTGACTCCATGAGGGTGGCATGAGGGTCTGATGCCCTTCAGTGGGACCTATGCTGACTGACCAGTACCGTGCAGCTTGAATAGCAGTCGCCTGAAAACACCAGAACAGGCAGGTCTGAGGCTGGAACCCCGTTCTCGTCATAGACGAGAGCACGTTCACACTGAGAACATGTGACAGTCGAGAAAGAGTGGCCAGCACCTGCAAAACCACTCACCTGTTGTTCTCACCTCGACAGTGCACCTGTTATCATTTTCATTTACACCCACGGTGAAATGGTTACCTGATAGTAACCACTACCCTGATGTTTAACTGATTTTGTTTTATACTGTGATAATCAAGTGATCCCTCAAATTTTTTTAGCAGTGTAAAATACCGACTTTTTAAAGGGTGCATAAAAAGCCAGAACACAGAGACTGAGTCGCCCTGTCAAGGCTTAAAATTCTCTCCACCCAATATACAAACTGAGTCCCTGGATCCCAGAGGACATCTGAATCTGGACTAGTTTGTAACATTTTCTTGAGATCATCAAGACATATTTGTGAAGATATAATGTGACATCCAATTTTGCTCCATCTGAAAATCAGTTAACAGTCCTGGTCCTGGAACCAAACTAGTCCCTTAAGCTCTGACAGAAGGTCTGACACAGTTAAATGAACAAGGTGTTACATTTTGGTCCGTGTCTTAATGGCTACTATACATGTTGCACACCACTAGATGTCACTGTTTATAGCTTTAAAACAAAGAAACAGAAGGATGTCTTTTTCTCCCAATATTTCTTATAAGATAAAAAAAAATTGTTAATTTGTTAGCATTTGGTAGACTTTGACATCTATAGTATAGTCTGTATGTCTTTACCTTCTAGCCATTTACTTACCACATGTGGATATTTTGCTATTTTAGAAACCAGCTTTGCCCTTGTGATGTAGTATCTGGAGAAAACAGACAGTTGTCTCTTAGCACAAAAGCCACTGTGGGACAAATCCCAAAGCTCACACTGCATTATGCTCACATACGATTGGGATTTCTGTAAGGTTCGACAAACCTTGATATCTGGTCGAGGTAAGATGCAGCCTCCCCTTCAACTGTTCTGAGTTCAGCTACCGTCTCCTCCTGGATTGACACCCCAAAGTTGTTGCCATCCTCTATTCTGGGGATGAGCAGCTGAACCCACATTTTAACCTGCAGGAAGAGATGAACAGAGCTAAGAAAGGGGGTGTGGGTGGGGGTGGGGTGCAGCATCTGAGATGCCATCTGACACGTAAATGCTTACATTAGGAGTATGGTAACTAATGCTGAGCATGTGATATTCATCTTGTAAAGTACCAGTTAAATACTCCTTGCTTATTTTCTGCGCTGTAATCTAAGTTCATGGCTCCTTGCTGCTGCTGATGCCAAACGCCCAAAATAACATTAATTAGATAAGACCTGATAGGAGACTTTACAGAACTTACTGTGTTACATTTTTCTATGAGTGTCCTGATCTCTGGCTTGACCTTTTCAATAAGATCAACGAGGTTTGCATTGCTCTTCATCATCCCGCCAGGCATGACGAAGACCTTGGTGCCGGTCACTGATAAATAAAAGGAGTAAAAAGTTAAATCTCAGTCATAAAATCCAGACCAAGTGTTTGGCCAATGATACCGAACTTACCCATGTCATCCCCACTTCCATCCTCCAGCTTTCTCTTTTTGGCATTTTGCTGTGAGACAGGTGCAACAGTATTAGGAACAATTTCTCATCCTTGCTCTGAACAGTTACTGTCAGCATATGAAAACTCAAATTTTAAAAATAGAACCTCACCGCTTCTAGTCCGTCGTGGAGGTTTGAGAACAAGATGGGATCTGGCACAGCCAGATTTATCTCTGAGTGAATCTCCTTCAGTTCAGTGATGTTTATGCTCGGATCCTGAAAAACAGACAAGATTAGTTTTCATATGTCAAAATCTACAGTCATGGTAAGACGAAACCATCTGCTGACTTTACATGTCAGAATATCATAATCACGATCGAACAGGTCCGTAGCAGGTCTTAGGTAACAACCTCAGATGATCATCATCAAACGACATATTACACTGTCATTATTTAAAGAAACCTAAGCCGAAATGCAGAAGCAGTGAGAGAAAAACTAACACCACCTCATGATTCAGTAGTTTGTAGACCCACGTTTAGCAGCAACAACTTGAATTGTTTTCTGTATGACTTTCAGTCTCTCACATCATTGTGGAGGAATTCTGGCCCACCTTCTACAGTGTTGCTTCAGGTCGTTGAGGTTTGCAGGCATTCATTTATGCTCTTAAAGTCCTGCCACAGTATTTCAGCAAGGTTGAGATCTGAACTTTGACTGGATCATTGCAACACCTTGATTCTCTTTTTTTCAGCCATTCTGTTGGAGTTTTGCTGGCGTTTGGGATCATCGTCCTGTTGTGTGTCCCAGTTTCGGCCAAGCTCTAGCTGTCAGACAGATGGCCTCATATTTGACTCTAGAATACTTTGATGTACAGGAGTTCATGGTTGATTCAAAGACTGCAAGGTGCCCAGGTTCTGTGGCTGAAGGCTTTCTCCTTCCGAACAAGCCATACTTGTTCAGTCCCCCCATCTATACTTTCTTGACCTTTAACATTTAGCATACTGAGGCCTGTAGAGTGAGATTCAACTATTGGGTGCATCTGCAACTAAGGATGGCACAGACTGACCTCGGGGTGAATTTGATGGGACATCCACTCCTGGCAATATTGTCTTGAATGTTTTCTGTGTGAGTAATCCATCTCACTCTAGAATGATGGACATCAAATTGTTTGGAAACGGCCTGATAACTCTTCCCAGATTGATGGGCAGCAACAACAGTTTCTAAGATCATTGCTGATATCTTTCCTCCTCGGCATTGTGTTAGCACACACCTGAATGCTCCCAATCAGCAAACTGTCAAAACTGCTTTGGTTAGCAGTAGCTGACTGATACTTATCCTCTTAATTCCTATGGAAGGAGTAAGGGTGTGCTTAGCTTTTCATACACCACTTCTGTATTTTGGTTTCGTTTTTGTTAAATAATGACAGTATAATATGTCATGGCTTGTTCACTTGAGGTTGTATTTTACCAATTTCAAGACCTACTAAAGACAAGATTACTTTTATTATTTCCTGATACATAAAACTGCATAACTGAAGAGGGTATACTTTCTTTTTACCATGACTATCATAAGTTTAAATTGCATATTATTTATAATTTGTTTTAATTCTGGACCACTGAGTGCGTAATAATGACCTGCTGCTGAATGTTAAAGCCAGAAAAGGCACAGAAGTCTCTATCTGCATAAAGATTTAAAATTATGTAAAGTTTAATTAGTTGAACAAACAATTAACTGACCTTGAGAAATTGGTCAAGTTCCAGTAACTTCTTTGGGAAAAAATTGGCAACTAGATCCTCTGCCTGGAAGAAATGTGCATTGTTAGTGGAGTTGTCAACATTTCGGTCATCATAGGTGCGTGAGAAACTGTCGTCATAATTATACACATATCTGTGTTTAAAATTGGGTGGCTGGGGCTTAGGTGGTAGAGTGGGTTGGCTACCAACTGGAATGTCAGTGGATTGATCCCAGCTCCTCCAGTCCATGTGTCAAAAATATCCTTGGGCAAGATACTGAACCTCACTTGCCCTTGATGCATCCATTGGGGTGTGTGAGTGTGTGTACATTAGATAAAATGTGCTTAAGCAAAGATAAAAATGCTGTGTGACATTTGGTGAAAGAGACTTATAGTAGTAAGTGCTCTGAGTGCTCAAACTGAACAGAAAGGCACTATAAGTGCCAGACTGATTTTTTTTTTTTTTAACGTTTTCCCCCTTTGGTAAGTGGGGTTTAATGAACTCATGCCAGGACAAATCCCTGTATGTATACATTTTATTTTACAAATTAACAGACTTACTTCTGCGGTGATACGTTCCCTGAAAGCACCGACCTGCAAACACAAAGATACGACAGTCTGAATAGCGCACCAAGTAAAAAAACAAACACACATTTTAATATCGTAAACTTGTTTATTTTGGTCCACTTAAATTAAACGCGACAAGTGCCTCAGGGCAGGAGGCAGAAGCTCTAGCGTGGGTAACTCGACGCCGGTGTGAATGGCAGCTGGTTGAGTTAGCTAACTTGGTAGCTGAGGCCTTATTCAATGCATGTGGTCGTCCAACAGTAACTATTTTCCCAACAAACAGAGCTGTAAATCAAACTTTATCTAGCTCCACATGACGTGTAACCTCACCCTGACACCACACCTGCGGGGAGGTTTGACAGGTGTACTGCAGTGGGCGGGAAACAATAAGCCGGTTAGCCGATAGCTGCTGTTAGCCTGGCCTTATCACATCTCCCACATCATGCTACCCAATGTGACTAACATGCTAGCAAAGAAAATGGCAACAACAACACGCCGCATAAACTCAACAGGAATTCACAGAAGGCCAAAACCTCACCTTGGATTTAATTTCACTGTCCACCTTGAGGAGTGAAGACATCTTATGTAGTCGAATAAGCGCAGAACGATTGTCCCAACAGCATTAAATTCACCTGTGAACGTATGGCTTATCACTTGTCTACCACACTTTGTGAGCTTAAAGATGACGACAATAAACACGCGACGGCGGTGATGTTGCCACCGCGCTTGCGCGCAACGTCACCGTCTTTTTCCAGACGCAGCTGACGATGTAAACAAGAGAAAACATCCGAGGGCAGCAGGGCTTACACAGGCCGGGTTTCACGCAAATGATAGCCATTAAGCACCCATAGACGGCGGACATGGGGCTCCCTGTTACTATTAAAGTCAATTTCCGGGGGAACGTGAAGAGGTTTCTGGCTCAGGATATGGATAAATTGGAGTGGGAAGCTGTTGAAGTCTGGGTAAGCCGCTAGCAGAGTCTTGGCTAAACGCTGGCGCAGTTTGGTGAAAAAAGTAGGCCCAGACGTTTTGGCCTAGACACATAAACAGAGCCCCCGAAAGGTAGAGGATACTGTTGCGGTAATGTGTGTTCATAAATAGTAATTTTTAAGCGAGCCGGCACGTTACAAAGTAGGCACGCAACGGGGAATGTGCTCAGTTTGTTTTAAGGTTACTACATATGTATAATACAGTATCCAGCTGTGGGGAGCTTTCTCTCTCAGTTATTGTTCATGTTTCTGCTAACACGTGTTAGGAGAAAAACTGAACTGCTCTCACTTCTTCTGCGTTACTTTTCAGATCAAAGCATCATTTGGGATCAACCACTTTCAAGTCAAGTACTTTGATGAAGACAACGAAGAGGTAAGGGATCGTGTACAGTACTGCAGATTTTCAATGCTTCAGTTTTGGCTGGGTGTAAGTTCAGTTATTAATTCTGATCTTATTTACCTCATATTTCAGATTTGCATAAACAGTCAAGGTGAGAAAAACATTTAATTGCTTGTTTTATCGGTATTTCACGTAGAATGTGTTTAAGTTTAGGTCCTGGTGATTTTTCTTTGAAAAATCACCTGTAATCAAACCTGTAATCTGTAATCAGCATTTATTTAAAGCTGGGTTTAATTTACCCAAGATTAAAATACATTTTTGTTTTTCAAATGACCAAAAAAAGGCAGGAAAAGGTATAAACCAGAGTTAACCAAAATAACAAAGACTCTTTTCCATCACTACATGCGGCTGCTTTATGCTTGCATGCACAGCCACCCCCTAATATCCTGTGTGAGCCAGGAAAACTAGGAGTCCAGCTGATATAATCCTAATCTGATATGGGCCTATGACAGACAATATTGGCATTCTTGAATATGTTGCCCTAAAACATTGTCCAAGTCCTGTTTTTTAAAGAATTTGCTCTGGTGGTGTGTTTACTTAAGTATGCAGGAAACAGGAGGGGGTGGGGGTTACATATAGGTGTTAAACAGAGACAAAAGGTAGAACAACAGGGGTCTGGAAGACAACAGTGGGGTGATGAAATCAAGCACATGCACAGGTAAAACAAAGAGGCGATAGAATTGCAGGATCAAACACTCCATGGGGTAGGCAACTGCTTTCTGGTTATGGGGGCTGTGATCAGGAAAGATTTGGATAATAGTGAATCTGTCTCAGTATTCTTCATCACACCCAGAAGCATTTTTTCCGCATCGTGTTCTGTGAAAATGTTTGTCCAGCAGACCGGTTTTGACTGCATTGTTTTGAATACTCACAGCACTGCCTGTAGGAAATGTCGCAGAGCATGCATAGCTGTAAAGAGTGAGGTGTGAACTCATGCTGTGTCTTTAAGTTGTTAGCTAGTTTGTAAAATCCATTCCTGGAAAGTTAGTAAATTTAGAAACGAATCTTGTTCATCTTCACTCATAGTGTACCTACGAGACACAGAAATGTTTAGTTATTTATTGTTTGTTTGCTTTTCCCCCCACAGATGAATATGAAGAAGCCATTAAGGTACTGTAGCACTGCTGCGATTAAACAGTAAAGACCGAATTAAAGTTTTTTTTACTACAGAGGGTCCTTACATAGAGAAGCTGTACTGTAAAACTGCACTTAAGACATAAAGAATACAACTATGTCGTTAATTATCATGTCAAAGTTATAGAAGAACAAATATTGAAAATATGATAATATATGTATAAGCAGTGTGCATATGTACTCATGTATTTGTATTGTGTTTGTTCTTGTGGTATGCATTTCATGCTGCTTCTCCATGCAGAGTGCAGAGAAGCAGGGAAACCAGTTGCATATGAATGTGTACAAGATGAAAGGGCAGGCCTGTGGGGGCCCACTGAAGACCGAGGTGAAGGAGCTGAAGGGAGACCTTCGACCTGCTCCTCCTTACCCCTCGAGAGTTAAAACAGTGGACAAAGGCACGCAGGTCACCCCGGAGCGAGAAGCTGTAAGGAAACCTACCGTTCCCCCACTTTCTTCTCCCTGTAGATTCTCACGTGTATATAGTTTATTATAATTATAATCTGTAAATTAATATGAAGAGCCTTTCAAATCATTTTAATAAAGTCAGTTAAGTTTTTGTGCCTGTAGGAAAAAAAATTTGTATCTAATTATTAAAACAAGCTAAATTCTTTGATGTTGCCACTTAACTGATTCTGATGCAGGTAGCAGTAAAAGACAACAAGGGGAACAAACCAGAAGATGAGCCCCCTCCCATGTGGTTTCGATCATACATGGAGAAGGTAAAAGCAGTGTTGCTACATTTAATTTTTTGATTCATGATTAATGTTTGCAATAAAATGCTGTGTTTAGCTTCTTCTTACGTGTATAAAATTCTGTTTTTCATAGTTTAAAGATGAGGTGGTAAAGGAGGTAGTGGAAAGGATGTGCAGCGACTTTTCTGTCCAGTGTTGTACCCACAAATCTCCCGAAGGGCCCCATGAGACCAGTGGGGCTATTGGCGGTATTATGGGACCCAAACCAGGCCCCTCCACCTCAAATGGATCCCTTGGCTACACCCCAAACTGCAGCAGCTGCAACAAACTCACCTCTGAAGGAGCCTACAAATGCAGGTATGCATAAAATGAATTCTGGTTATTATAACATTGTTCTTTAACTATTTTTACATGCTTGTTGTATTTTTTTAAGCGGTACAAATGTCTATATTGATGTCTTTGTTATTTTCCCTGCTAGCGTGTGCCCATCCTGCATCCTGTGTGAGATGTGCAGACATAGCCATGACCCTAGCCACAACCTCGTGAGAACCAAGACACCTCTCTCCATCCCTGAACATGGGATGTCAGGAGAGTTAAGGTAAACTACCAAATCTGAGGATAACTCCACCCACTACTTAAAACAGTTTTACTCAGTTCTTCTGGATTAATGAAGGAAAACATGAATAGAAACGCACACACAGTGGGATTGCAAATTATTCTTGCAGCTAGATTACTTTAATTCATGACTTATCAATGGGAATGTAATTTTGTTTTTGGAAAGTAAACATTTGATAGTCCACAAATAGGTGTTCCTGATGACATTTTAAACCAGGTTCCCAAGGCGAGGAGACAGGACAGTGCGCAAGGCCGAGCGACAGCGCCTCAAAGCAGAAAGAAGGCAGCTAAGAGCCGAAGTGAAGGAAATCAAGAAGAAACTGAGACTGGAGAAGAGGGGGCTGCAGTGGAGTGGGCCCTCTACCTCAGGAAGAGCCACCCTGACAAACATGGCCTCCACATCCACCCAGGTCCCTGCTCTGTCCCCTCCTGCTGCCTCAGACACAGCCTCAGGTCCAGCCCCAGTCCAAGGTCCCAACCCTGCCCTGGTCCCTGAACCCCAGGCCTCCAGTCCAGAGTAAGAGCCACCTCGGAAGAGCGTCCAACAATGCTGGGTACCTTGAACCCAGCATGGATGCCAAAAGTCTTTTTTTTTCCAAGAAAAGAAATGAAAATATGCCATCTTTGTAATCTAGTCTGTATGAGTGTATCGCTGGCTGCTCTGGGGTGGTGGAAATTGTTGGAACTACCTCAATGTGAAAACTGCTGCTGCTGCTTCATAGATTTTCTAAGAAAAATGCTTTTGAGCTGCAAAAAAAAAAAAAAAAAAAAAAAAATCTGGGGTCCTGCTTTTTTGATTCGTAGAGAACAAAAGATGGGTATTATAAGAAACCAGGGCTTTTTTCAACAATGCTCTGTACACTTGAAACTAGGGGTCCCGGGGTCTCGCACACGTCCTTGGTGCCCACAATGGCTGCCTTGTTTCTGGATGAAAATCTGCCTGACGGCACCAATCTGGAGCCTGGTACCAAGTTCATCAAATACTGGAAGATGAAGAACACGGGCTCTATCAGCTGGACCTCAGAGACTAAGGTACCCCTCCCACTCGTCAAGAGGACAGGCTGCACTCTCTTTCCCTCCTGCTTTACTTCCACTATGAGCCCCCACTCTACTCATAGCCTCTTCTTATCCACTAATAGCTGTTAAGATTTTTTTACCCAGCCTAATAACACTAACGCCCTCTTTTTGTCTGAGATGTTTATTATTTTAATTCAGTTAATCTGTGTTGTAGTTTAATTTTGAAGTCTTTGTCATTGTTTGAGTGGATGTGTGTGTGTGCGTGCGTGCGTGCGTGCGTGTGTGTGCGCCCCTCACTTGAGTGTGTATATTTTTTTAAGTTGTGTGACTTTGGTTGCATGCTCTTGTCTTTGTGCTTTTTCGCATGTGTATTCCTATTTTGTGTTTTGTGTATGTGTGTACGTGCACCCAGCTAGTGTTCATGTGGGGAAACCTCAGCTTGGCATCAGAGGAGAAGAGGGAGGTGCCGGTGCCCTTGCTGCCTCCCGGACACGTGGGAATGGTCAGTGTGGCCTTAGTTGCTCCTGTGACAGACGGGACGTACACCTCCCACTGGCGCCTGGCGCACTGTGGGTCTCAGTTTGGCCCGCGTGTCTGGTGCAGCATCGTGGTCAAGCAAAGAGACAAATACATCGGATTCAGGCATCAGAGAAAACGACTGGCAAGTCTGCTATTCAATAACTCCCCGCACAGCTGCAACATGTGCACATGTCGGTTACTGACTTAATTCAGATAGTTAGTCCTGGACGTGGATGATGCACTTTACATGTTCAATTTTTCTGAAACAAAAAAACACAATTATAGGGCTGTAACAATTTGTCAGTCACATAGATAGAAAAATTAAACTGCTAAAATGCGTTTTAAATATTTCATGTTTGCTAAATGTGTGGATTTGCTTTTCATATCACAGCAAATTTAGCAAGTTAGGCTTCAGTAACGTGGGCCTAGAGGCCAGCCGGCGACCCCCTGGTGACCTGAGGGAAAAGTGCGTATTCCTCTACCGGTTGGGGAGCTGTTGCTGGAGGTTGCTCGCTGCCACTGGGTGAAAATTGTTGCAAAGAGGGAACTGCATCAAAAACCTTCCTGTAATTTCTTTGGTTGCTAACAGATTGCCACAGTCAGCTGTAGTTTGCATTGAAGACGCTGACATCTGTGCACACACACACCGTTTACTAAGCTGAAGTGAAATTTGAGAAAATGTGATGTGAATGTTTGCCTGCAAAGTAAAAGCTGCGCCTTTTGAAATGTGTTGGTTGCAGCAGTAAGATGCAACTTTTACTTTGCAGGCAAGTATTCTGTTCCCGGTTTGCGGTGCACTTTTCAAAGTTTCACTACCGCTTGGTGAGAAGTTTGCGAGTGTATGTGTCTTCCATGCAACCACTGGTGAACATGGCACCCTGCTGGCAACCAAAGGAACCACAAAGCGGACTGTAGCACCGTGTACCTCTTTGCAATCAATCCCACGCTAGCCATTGCCAGCCACCTCCCATTGCCACTGACTGCGGAATACACATTTCTCTCAAGTGACCATGAGTTACCGAGGGGGTGTCACCAATCGGTCTCTGGGCCTTGTGAAAGGGTCTTAAACAATCAATTTCACAGTCGCAGAGCACTCATTTTTCCTTCCTTACAGCTGGGTGCCAGATAGTTATCCACCGGTTTCTAGGCCTGTGTGTTTGAGGCCTTATGAATAAATGTTAAAATAACTGACAGATTACCAAAACCCTATTTCCCCAAAAGCTGGCGTGCTCTGCAAAAATGTTAATACAATCAGAATGCAAATCATAAAAGCCTATTTTTAATAGAAAACAGTCCAGCAACAAATATATCAAGTGTTGAAACACTTTTTTTTTTTTTTTTTAATTTATGCTCATTTTTAATTGGGTGTGGCTTCATAGTGTAGTGATTTACACGTTCACCCAACAAGTGAAAGATTTTGTGTTCAGTCCCAGGAGGAAACGCATCCCTTTGTGGAAACATGCGGAGCGCCCCGCTGTGGCAGTCCCGTGTGAATAAGGGAGCAGCCAAAAGTAGCTTCTTCATTTTAAATTGGATGCCAGCAAAACATTTCTAAAAGCTGAGAACAGGGCAACAAAACACTGGAAGAACTAATGAGGTTAATTAGTAACATGGCATCAGACAGACGTCACAGACAGACTGAGTTCTTTAGAAGTAAAGATGGGGAGATGTTTTTCACCCTGCGCGGGCTCATTGGGCCTGTTTAAGATGGACTGAAATAAAGTGGAAGACAGTTCTGTCACCTGACCAATCATACAGTTTTTTTTCTTTTTTGTCATTTAAAGACCCCAAAGCAGGCAGGGATGATCTGCATTGTTATCAATGCACAGTTGAAAAGCCAGCATACTTGATGGTATGGAAGGACTTTAGTTCACATGACGTGGATAACGATGCTGAATGTGTAGGATTTATGCTGCCATCCAGGTGGCATGTTTTTCTGAAGCATGTTCAGCATGGACTGAGGCTGCTCGGCTCCGTAGCGCACTAAACTGGCCTCCCTGCTGTCCACACTCGTGACCCGCTGCAAACATTTGGGCCATAGTGAAACTAAAAGTGTGACATAGGAGGCTTCGGACTGTTGAGCAACAATGGGATCACATTTTGCTTTTAAAACATTTTGACTTTTGCTGCTCACGACAAATTAAAAAAAAAAATCTGTTTCAACATTTGATATACTGATATATAATCGAGGTGTCTTAAAATAAATAAGCAATAATTCATTTGCAAATCACGGTATTATCCGTATGTAACTGGACCCCATCATATTTACTGATCTGTACTGCAGTATGTGAGCATGCGACTCTGTGTAATTGCATCTGAATGCATAAGAAATTAGAAAATCCTGAATAAGACCGCAATAAAAAAGTCAATGTGTGTAAAAACTATGAAAAGGAGCATTTTCAGCATTTTTCAAATATAAAACATCAATGGTAAAACTTTAAAAGTGGTATTCTGAATAGAAATGTTTCAGTACACTGCAGTGGTACTAACGATGGCACGCTTGTTTGTCCTTCAGAAGAACGATTTAAAGCCTGTGAGGAAAGAGGTGAAGCCGGAGGAGAAGGAGGTGCGGTCCAAGGGTGGCTTCTTGGCGGGCCTCTTCCCTGAAGACTACTACTTCCCACCAGTGGACTTCATGACTGCACAGGTGCGCGCTCGCAAAGCTCAGGAAGCTAAAACATGTTTAAAGTAGCTTCAGTCATTACTCCTTAAAGATGGACACAGCTAGGAATACAAAGCAGGAAAATGGGTGAAATGTATCGGAGACCAAAGGGCGCTTTAATTATACACTGAGCTTCGTGCTGTGAGAAAGACGCTGGCACTGATTCTCCCCTGATCTGATTTGTTCCTAAGGATCTGCTGTCATTTGAGTTGCTGGATTTAAATTTCACGGACGACCTTGAAAAGGTTCCTCACAACACCCCTGAAGGTGAGTAAAATGTAACGCTTTAATAAATCTGTCCGTTAATTCTGTTTCTTTTCTTTCCTGCTTTATTCCGCACAAACTTTCCGAGATTTTTATTTTTCGTTATTATTCACTGTTGTTGGAGGAAAGGTTCTGGCTGCGCTTTGTTCTTTCCAGCTTTAACAGTTTAACTGTGCGCACGTCCACGTTTAAGAATACAAACGGTGTGTTTTCTCTCGCTCATTTCTAGATTTGACACCGTGCATATCCCCCCTCCCCTACTGCACAGTGGTGATAGACAAGGCCAGCCCATCTCCCAAAAAAGAGGACACAGAGGTCTCAGCAGTTCGAAAACTTTTTGGTGAGACGAGCAGAGTAACAGAAAACATCAGAGTAATGTGTATTCAGTATGAATTCTTGAAATAATTGGAAAACAGTCTGCAAAGCCTGGGACATTAACCTAGTTGAAGCTTTTAGGTGAGAAGTGTTACGGTGTTACACTTTTTGTTTGAGTTAAAACAAAAATACTTTGTTTTAACTCAGTGAAAGTTTAGAGGGCAGCGCCGGGAATTTTACACATTAGATTTAGGTTCAGGTTCATTTCTTCTTTTTTTTTTACCTCTAAGTAGATTTGGTAACTTTTACTTCAGTGTTGAATCTATTGTGAGCCTACGGTGTAGCCTGCACACGTGGCTGACGCTGTTGCCAGCATTCACACCTGTACCGGTGTCTCTGTAGTGCTCTGCAAAAACACTAGTGGGCGGTGGAGTTTCTCTCTTCGGTTTGATCCATTCTCTTCCAGTCGTTTCAAAAAACGGTGACAGAAATAGCAGTAGCTGGAAATGAAAGTGCCACAAGGGCCAATCACAGTCACCGTGGGCTACAGCAACATGAAATGTGGTTACATTTTGGTGGAGGTGCACTTCAGGGCTTCTGCAGGGTCTGTGGGCGTACCAGCATGCAGATTTAACACAGAAGCATAAATCATGCCTCGGATAACGGATGAGCAAAAACAACCTGCTGCCAACAGATTCAAAGTACTAATCACTTAAAAACAACAACAATAACGATTAAAAATAAAATAACAAAAAGTTGCTTCTGTGTTATCTGAGATGTAAAAGCTCCGATTTCTTCGTCTGAGCGGTGGCTGCTGGAACAGTGATATTTTTACAACATGTGCTTCTAAATGTTGGCCATAAACCTTCATCGAGAAGGAAGAAACTGCACCTGCCTGCGCACAGGGTGCAAGCTGTTAATTAACAATCAAGCCAGCTAATTGCTGGAACTGTCTGGTGGCTCAGCAGTCAGCCCGTTAGGACCTTTCACAGTTTAATTTCTGGATTTAATTCAAGTTTCTGGTCTTTACAGATAAACAGCCAAACAATGACACAAAGGAAAAAACAGAAAAAATGAAAGCAAGATTAAAATATATATATATATTTAATTATAGTTTTGTGAATATGGAAGCAAAACAGCTAGGGCTGCTTTATTAATGCTGATGCCACAATTACCTAACACAATTACTCAGACTTGGAAAAATAGCAGATTTAATAAACATGCAATTAAATTGTAACTCAACTGAATAAACTAATTAAATGTGACCTGAACTAAATCTCCAGCAGCAGCATGAAAGGGCGTGAAAATACTCGTTCTATCTCAATTTTAAATCCGTGGTAGCCAAAATTGTAATTAAATCCACTGCACAGTCCTCACAGATGCTGCTCCGTCTTTTTTGGCACAAGTAAAGTGCAGAATTGTCACATTTGTCTCACTGATTGTTGAACCTTCCTCAGGCCGGAAGCTGAGGAATCTGACGGAGGTGTTTAGGCCTGTGCTCCAGGAGGAGGAGAGGGACGAGGAGATCAGTGGAGCCCAGTTCCTCTGTGAGACGGTCATGCGCTCCCTCACTTTGGAAGAAGCCCCTGACCACAGACCCCCACGCAGGCTGCAGCACTGCTGCCACCCACCAAAGGGTGAGGAGCCTCACAGTTACACACATCATCTTGTACAGTGTGCTCGGTTACTAAGCTGTTGTTACTCCACCTCTGTCACACATTTCCAGCAGTTTCCCCGGATCCGAGCTTTGGGAGAACAGATGAGTCTGAGGAGACGGACGAGGTGCATGAAGGGAATAAGATCTGTGCCATTAGACTTGAGACTTCAGCTCCGCCTGCAAACACAGGTCTCAACTGGATCACCCAGAACGAGGAGACCAGACCAAGTTAGTGCAAAACATCCAGGATTCTTTTTATTTCTGTTTATTTCTACAAAAATTCTCTCTTTATATTTTACACAGTGCCCCCCTTTGGTTTTTCCCTCCTTGCTAGTTTCTCCACTGGAACCAGAGAATAAAAACCTGCACATCAGCTCACATCATCACAGTGAGGACAAAGAATCTGCGGTTTCTGATGCTACGCAGAACATGACGGATGATCAAGAGGAGAAAGAGGAGGGTAGAAGCAAAAGAGCAGACTGGGATGAGGTGACTCTCTCAATTATGATTTAGATCTAAATTATGAGAGTTGTAGAAATTCTCATGTAATAAAGTCTGTAAATGTCCTCCTGTGCTTCTCTTGTGTCTCAGGTCAGCAGCCAGACCTCCTCAGTCTCCTCTGACGATTACATCGTCATCCTCCCAGACTGCTTTGACACCAGCCGGCCTCTGGGGGAGTCCATGTACATCTCCGCCATGTCGCAGCCTGGCACTTTTGCTGCTGCTGTCACCGCAGCCGAGTCAGACGTAGAACAGGTGGAAGAGGAGGGTTTCGACATGGAGCTGGGCAGGGATGCACCACTGAGAGAGAGGCAGGAACTGACGGAGGCGGTCGCTGCCGAGGATTCGCTGGCAAACACCGGGCCTCCACCCGTCACTCAAATCAACAGCGGCATGAACCAGATGCTGTGTGCCTCCCAAACTGTGATGATCGCCCCTGAAGTGGTGCCATTCCCTGACCCCCTGCTACCCCCACCAGCCCTCTACTCACCCAGGTCAGATGGGAGGGAGGGGGTCAGTGACACGACCAGTATCCAAATATGTTAGCCCTGCACATGCGGTTAAAATATTTGTATATTCAATGATATGGAAGCAAAGTGATATATTTTCCCCTCCCAGTATTATTCCTGACGCTCTGAAATAGCCTCATCTGTTCCAATAAAAGTGTCTGTATTATTTTAGGTCTGAGGCACTGTACCTGGCTGAGGATCCCACTCCTCCAGCCTGTGAACCAAATGAGCCACACCAACCACGGGTCCACCTCAATAGTGAGTATTCCTGCCACTGTAATTGGATATAACTACATTATAGCATTACAGTGAGTAATAGCATGGCTCACACGGCCCAGGAAACACATTTTGCCCACTGTGGCAATACAGGAAATTAGACTGCACGCCAGCTTTAGGGATGTGTTGCTTTAGCAGAAGCCTCTGTTCCTCATCCAACATGTATTTTTGTGTTATTTCCTTTTTTATCTGTTCTGCAGTATCATCTGGTCTGTCAAGATCAGCAGGCTCAGCAGCCAGTGCCTTTGAGACATATAATCCCAGACCCAGCAACGCTCTGCAGCCAAGGTACAGTACAACAAGGAAGCCTCATTTTTGTTAAGGAAACTCCTCTTGTCTTTTCTGCTCTGTTGAATCTGTCTTTAACACCTTTTTTTTTAAAAATTATTTAGCAGAATCAGTGAATTGTGATATGCTGCCTGCTTTTCGTGACAGTGGAGATAACTGGCCCACACTGCTTCCTGTGAAACTGTTATATAACGTTGTGTAACCGCAGCGCTGTGTTTGTGGCAGGGACCAAGGAGGAATCACGGAGGGACTTGTTAAGGGGGCCCTTTCTGTGGCAGCGTCTGCTTATAAGGCTCTCTTCACTGGACCGAGCTGCTCAGTAGAGGTACAGAACGCATGCTGTTTAGAAACACACACGCAAATGCACACAACAAGCATTTACTGTGTAACTTCTGTATTATTTATTTTTGGGGCTAATTAATGTTAAAGTGGCTATAATCAATAATATAATGAGTCATGTGAATATTTGTATATGAAATTAGTTGCCCACAAACTCTCTGTGCTCACCTAGAACTCCATATTTTTATTCTTTGACTCTGTTAGAGTAGCTGTGCATGGTTCAGAGTAGACCTTATTTATCGTGTGCTGGGCTGTGGTGCAGCCTCTGTGTGAAGCAAGTCATTTTTGCTCCTCCCCCCCCTTATGCCAACTTTCTTCTGATTGGCTCCCCCTTGTAAACAGAAGCCAGGGCCGTAAGCCTGATCATATTAGTCATATCCATACTCACTGATGTGTCAAGAGTAGAAAAAAACTGACTGAAACTGAGCGTTTGGCTCACAGGAGTTCCCTGCATGCATGGTGACCTCATTGTTATTAAAGGATTGACCATCTTTAATCTGAACGTCCACCATTGGAATGGTGTGTGTGTGTGTGTGTGTGTATGAGAGAAACTAAGGAAAACCATAATAGGTCCTCACACTCACTCCTTGCACAGTGCTGTTTCCAGCCACAGCAGACTTCTGTTGTTTAAGCTTAAACACACTCACTGTTCACTGTCTGCCCCTCACACAGCAGACAGTTTATCAGTTAGGTGACGTGTTTAGCTCCTGAATATCGGGGTATTTTGGTCAGGAGTTGATTGCTTAAATATGTGAAAAATCGTGTGCTTTGACGGCATATAAACGATGGACATAAGCACCATCGCAGCCCATGGACGATGGTGCTTATGTCCACCTTCCAGTTAGATGTTTTTGCCTCATCTTAGCTAACAACAAGGCTAACGATTTGTGATCACCTCATTGTTTGACAGTGAGCATACACTCGTTTGTACTCCTTTCTGATTCTAACGATGACCAAAATTTACAGAATGAGCTTCAAGTTTTACTTATTACGGCTTGAAATAAAGTGTTTACTCACAGAGCGAGAGCACGCGGACGTTTTCTGAAGGAATTCTGTACAAACAGAAGTCTTTCTGAAAGCACGGGAGTGCCTCTACTCAACTCAACTCAACTTTTATTATCAATTGCTGCTGAATGTACAAGACAGCCGGAGAACTGAGATTACGGTCGTTAAAAAGAGCCGTGGTTTTAGGATTGTTAACTTGTTAAAGCTTTGTTGCAGTGATAAATGGCCCAGAGGTGCAGGCTGCTGATTAAAGTCTACAAACGTGGGTTTGGTTACAGTAGATCTATTGTTTGCCTTTATGGAACAATGTGAGGCTTCAGGAATCAGTGAAAACCACAGAAAGTGCAGATTTTAGTCATTTTGCTCATCCACGTTTCTGCGCTCCTTTCCAGCGAGGCATTGACCCAGCCACCAGACAAGGCCCTTCCAAGATGGACACGCTGTTGGAGATGGGTTTCAGAGACCAGCGGCTGAACCGGCGGCTGCTGAAGAAGCACCTGTACAGCCTGGAGCACACCGTCGACGAGCTGGTGCAGCTGGCTGAAAACCGACGGAACAGAGATAATGTGATTGTGGAGTGAGGGAAAGACGAGAGAAGGCAGCGTAAAGGCTGACTTTAAAACACAATTTAAAGAGAATAATTGGAATAAATGCCAAACAGACAGAAAAATGCATTTTTTTTAAATTCATGCAATTGGTTGAGGGTGGACAGATCATTTGGATCAATAAGAAAAATTTCAAAACGAAAAGAAGAGCCTTTATTTCTTAATCATGGGAAATAAATGAACATTCATTAGTGGCTTCGCCTGCCTTCGCCTTTAATTTAGCTTTACCATTTTGATGCAGTTAACAGTAGATGCACACCTAGAAATTCTGATGATAGCGGCTAACCTTTGCCATGCCTACCTGGGCCGTAGAACTGTATGGTGCTGGTCGAAAAGGAGCAGGACAGGACAAAAGTGTGTTCCAACTCTTCATCTTCGTGTTCGTATGGCTGTAGCAGCTGCTTCCTCAGTGCTGAGAAATACGTGTTTTGGCTGGAGTCTAATGGAGCACAAAGCTGTGAAAATAAAACTGCTGAATGTCTGAAAATGTTCTTAAAAGCCAGCGCTCGTGTACGACGATGCGATAAAGCTACGCGGATACTCTGGGGGTCAAGGGTCAAAGTGCAGTAATAAGAACAACAAACAAATATTTAAGATATTTCTTGATTATTGTAGTGAAATCTGCCTAACAATGCAATCTTTTTCTGTATCAGAGTACTGTTATTTTAGATGTTGACATGTGGAATGTACACAAAGCCGTCCGAACAGTTCGCTGCTCGGGTGCAGATGTTTTTTTTATACTGCTGTTTAGGAGACACCTGCATGACAGGTAGAGGCTTTTAGAGACGAGTTGTGTTTTTCGTGGTTTTAGCACAGTTAGAATGGAAAATGTCCACCTTGCATCCTCATTCCTGCCTGCCTGCATTTCTACTCATTTAACCACCAACCCAGAAAATGTCTTTAAACACTAACTCGAGCCGAAGCGTCTCTAACAGCACATTCCTCAGTCTCAGAACCAAGTTTTGTTCTCATGACATTTCCAGAATCATTCGTTTACTGAAAGACGTGTTAACTGACAGTGTGATGGGTGTGAGTGTGTGTGTGTGTGTCAGGTTTTAAATTGCTGTACACCTCTTTTACTTTGAATGATTTTTTTCCTTTTTGTGTGTTTGGGGTTTCCTTGATCAGTATTTTCTTATGCGTATGATTGTTCATGTTTCAAAGATCAGTGCTCTAGAGAATAATTCTGAATATATCTACAATCTCAAATTATTCTGCCACAATATATACATTAAATAATGTTCTGTCAATCTGCCAATAAACTATTTGCACATCTCTGCTGCCTCTCCAGTCAATGACAAACACCTGAATGTAGGTCGAGGCACACTGCATGCTGAAATACACAGGTAACACACTGAACCATCAGGAGCTCCACAAACCCGTGGCCCACATTATTTTCTCTTTTCTTTGGGACCAACAATATGTAGCAAGCATACAGTCCAATACTTCAAGACCTCAAATATCCCAGTGTTGAAATCTTGGAGAATTCTATTTCAGGTCATTTGAGTACAGTGAACTCATGTTCAAGAAACCAGTGTGAGATGATCTGAGCTTTGTGTTATGGTGCTGGCAGCGGCCATCAGAAGATGAGCACAAAGGGATGGACACGGTCAGCGACAATACGCAGCCAGAGGTGCAGCTATATACTTTCTGAGGTGTATGCGGACACATTTTTAGCCCCCCTTCTACCATTTAGTCACTGTTTAAATGAACATTCCGCCACGTTTCCACTTTAGACGTGAACATTCTACAATGTTGCC
>JAVDPK010000327.1:956267-997451 GCA_034780415.1 Cichlasoma orientale | reverse complement strand
GGGCAGATGGAGGGGAGGTGAAGGAGCACAGGGGCGCCTAATTAGTGCCTCTGTTATTGATCATATATGCACATCTGTTAAATACAGAAAATGCCGACTAGAGAAATAATTTCCCCGCATCTCTTTGGCGCCCCCCTTGTGCGGCGCCCGTATGCATTGCTTATAGTGCATACCCACTTTTTGCGCCACTGGCAGCAGCCTGAACTGTTGATTTGTGATAGGATGGACCCGAATAAGCGGAAGAAAAATGGATGGATGGAACCTCATATCTGCAAAACCACTAAAGAGTCTGTTTGAGGTGCAGAACGTGAATGTGGGGCCTCTCTGTGGAAGAAAACTCACCTGTGGATGCTCACCCGCGCCTTCCTGCTTGAACCTCTTGTGAAATAAACTTTTACCTCTCTCAGTGTCTGCTTTTGGGTAAAAAAAAAAACAAAACGTGCCAATTATGACTATGGGTCAATAATGCAACAGCAGAGATGGTGGGAGAAGCATAAAGTGTGTTAAATACACAAGTTCTGGTTTAAAGTCAGATTTAAAACTTACGCAGACAAAAGGAGGGATACAAGGCGCTCCATTAAAGACACATTCAGCCATCAAACTTAAAACCCGCTTAGCTGTAATATGCAAAATAACACATTGCGTCATCTCCCACTGCAATCGCTTACTGCGCGAAAGAAGGCTGGTTAATAAAACACAGCACATGTGATCAGCCACTGGAGCAAATGCCTGACTCAGAAAACAAGGAAGTGTTGCTCGCAGTACTCTGTGCGCACTGTCTTCATGCAGCTTTTGAAAAAGCTGCACCCCAGCGGAGCGGCCAGAGTTTATGCGCACATCCTGGATAGTATTTGGGATCAAAACTGAAGCGGAGCGCTGACGTAAGTTTGCGGGAGATGAGGTGTTTTGATTTTGCTCAACTTAATTTTTATTTGTATACCAAAACTGCGATTTTAGCCGTGAAATCAGTAAAAAACTGTTATCATTTCAGACCCTAGAAATATGCATTACATTTCAACACTGGACAATGGGCACCAGAGTGAATACACGTGTTATAAGAAACATGGATTTCCTACATTAAAAGTAGTACTTCATTTATTGCAAAGTGTTTGAATACTTGGTTACCCTCCAGCCTTGCACAGCAATGATCAGTCTTTCATATACAGCAGATAAGATTTGTAATGTGTACTTAAAGTACACACTGTGGATGTTTTAGTGTAACTTCCTGAAAACTCTGCGGTACAGCACAAACCAGACCTGCCAGTTTAACGTACAGAGACTGAGTGAAAAATAACATGATGACTGTGCAGTGTCGCCTTCTGTTTACAGAAGGGCAGCCGGTCAGAAGAAAGTTGTTTTTGTCAGGTTTTCCTTTCTTGTTTGAAGCAGAGGATGAACTGAGGGGCTCAGGAAGGCCCAGTATAAGATAAAAAAAGGGTGATTTAGAACTGTCATTTATGAAAATCTACACTAGTAGAGTCTAATAGTAAAAATGTAGAGTTGGACATGAGCATAAAAGGCTCCCTGAAGGAGACAGGAGGGTGAAAATCATCATTCATTTTGGTCCCACACTCTTGACTCTGCTCACAACCCAGCGTGTAGAGCAGTAAGCAGCATTTATTGGTCATTACAAGGTTTATGTGGGAGGCGAGCATAACGGCTGACCACACAACAGTTACAATCTGATGAGTGCGAGCAATAGAGTGTGCTTCAGCCATGTTTGTGTGCTCTTTACAGCAGTGTCATGGTTGCACCAAATCACATCAGCAGCATCACAGAGGATCCCGATGTGACACAAAAGATGGAGAAGGTGAGAACTCTGCTGCACTTTCCTCCATATGGTGCCATGGATGAAAACCCAACAGGGGACACCTGCCCCACGTGTCGCGGCACCGGACAAATCCCCAAAGGTTGGTTTTTTTTGTGCGTGAAGAAAAATCTGTTTTTTCATGTCTGCACCGTCCATTTTTCCACTTTTTTTGACTGAAGTTTTAATGTTTTAACATCAGCATTTGCTGACGCCAGAGGAAGCAGCCAGCTGTTAAAAAAAACTGTAGCCGATGAATAACTGACACTCTGTTGAATTCTTCTTCTCCTAATTGGTTTCACTTCACATCAGACTGGAAGCTACTTTCATATCATTTCTGTGCTAAAAACAAAACTCTTCTGTCTTGACAGGACATGAAGACCAGCTGGTTGCTGTGATTCCCTGCAACGATGTCAGGCTGAAACCCCGACACACGTACGGAAAACATACGAATGTGTTTGTGCGTGCCTTTACAGTGTTGAACACTGTGTGCATTGCAGGGTTCGCCTCATTTGAAATATAATTTTGCATGTCTCCGCTGTATTTCAGGAAGCTGTATGTGTGCATCTCCATGGCTCTGTGTGTCTTTGTTTGCTGCCTGATCCTCTTCTTCCTCTTCCCGCGGAGTGTCACCCTTACCCCGGTGTCTGTGCTGTCAGTCATGGTCTACTTCATGCCAGATAAAGTTGAAATAGAGGTCACAGTGAGTAATTTGAAAATCATCTCTACTCATCGGTGGTTTTGGTGTAATGAAATATGCAGTCCTAAGCATCCAAAACACTGAATGTCTCTAGATGGGCGTCGGGTTTGAGGCGTATCAGAGGTGCTATGACCATACAAATGATGGCTGGCTTGATCGCTGTTTTTGATGGAGCTGTGAAAAGTTTTTCACAGGACCCTGTGCAGTTCTGGCGGTTTCCTGCTCCGGAGCATTCAGTTGTGTGTTAACACAATGCCACAATCTTCCCAGGAGGGGATTTCCCAGCAACTTCACCCCAAGATTTGACTGTGCAGTGCTCAGAGAAATTGGAAATAAAAAGCCACGAGCTACATCTGACTCTACAGGCCTCAGTTAGAATGTTAAAGTTCACGACAAGACAATTAGAATAGAATAGAAGGCCTTTATTGTCATTTTACAGGATTGTCAATGAAATTGGAGTTAGAATTGGAATTAGAGTTGGAATTAGAAGTGTTTGGAAGGGTTGCCAGGCCTGCAGCCACAGGACCTGGGCACCGTGCAGTAGTCGACCATGAGCTCCTCTGTACAGCGAAGTATCCTAGAGTCAAAAGTGAGGCCATCTGTCTGACAGCTTAAACTGGGTCACAGAGCACCACAGTGGTCCCAAACACAGCAGCAAAATGGCTGAAAAAGAGGACTCGAGGTGCCGCGGTGGCCCAGTCTGAAATGCCGTGACCAGAGCTTAACAGAGCCGTGAATTAATGAATGAACTGAAGCACGTTGTAAAGAAGAGTGGGCAAAAATTCCTGATGTTCACAGATTCAAACAGAAGTGAATGTATGTTCAGTATATGTCCATCTTTATTGAAGTATAGCTGGCTACAGTATATTCCTTCTTATCAGACCCTCGGTCTGCTTTGATGACAGACTTCCTGATTTTCCCGTGGATTAGTCAAGCGGAGCGTGTCGGCCCTCTTTTACCCAGATCTGTGGATGAGGAAAGGCGACCTCTGATCCGCTTCCTGTGATAAACATTAGGCATCTGGACTTTGAGAGTCAATAAATATCTGGAAATGACTCACCTCTGGAATACGCTTCACAGCATCGTGGACCTCGAGCTCTAACTTGTGATTCATCCTGTGAGTGACGGCACTGTGGGAAGTTTTTCGTGTAGGAGTTGCTTCTCTTTATAGCAGCTGCACCATCAGTTGCAACAGACCACAGGTGCAGCAGTTTTAGGATCGGTAGAAACGAGCAGCTGTGATAACGAGCGGAGGCCACTGTAAATATTTTACAAACGGACATAACGGGTCTGTAACTGTAAAAGGGTGAGGCCATTTTTTATTGTCGCTATCAAAACACGACCCACATAAGAAGCACCTGGATTGCATTCACATGATCGTACAGCAGGTCGCTGGCCCGCTTACGCCGTGGTTAAAATTCCCGGACACATTTAATGAGGAAAGGTGTGACTGCTGCGCTTGACTTGCTGAATCGATCCTTTTCCAGAATCTCATCAACATCACCAATGACAACTACTACCCAGTGCAGATTGTCAACTTCAGCATCCAGCCTGTGGTTGCTCAGATAGCCATCGGAAAGACCAAGATCACCAATATGACAGCCATGCAGCCCCGATCTCAGAAATCAGTGAGTCCCACACTGGACAACATGCACTGCTGCTATTCTGTATTCATCCTGTGTGTAATTTCTTACCTCTGTGCCCTCGTTATATTTTGCAGCTTCCAATTCTAATCGGCCTGGACATTAACGATGAAGGCATAGCGTAAGAAATGAACCCGAGTTTCCAGCACATAATTTCACATCGTTTCTGTTCACGTGTCTGACTTCTTTACATGTCAGCTTTTTCATACCTTTCAGCTCTTACTGCAAGTCAACCAGTTTTAAGATTCACACCTTATTCCTGGAGCTTCAGTAAGTGTCAACCTCCATCTAAAATTCAGCGGAAGAGGCGGAGACACGTTCTCAAACCCACAGGGTGTTAAAAGCATCACTTTTCTGCAGAGCAGCGTTAAAAACCACAAGGACAAAATACTTTGTCTTCAGAAAGCGTCCTTCACAGATGACTCCTTAAATCTAAAAATTTAAATAAGGAGATTATAAGACCCTACAGTTTTTATTTTGCTGCTTTTTTCCTTAAATATGTTTAACACTCATCTCAGTGAGTCATATTTGAGCTGCAGATGCAGGTAAATACAAATAAATGACATGTTGAGGCTGACTGGACTAATGAAGAGACAGGTGTCACAGTGGTTTGGTGATTGGCACCAAAGCCAACAGCAAAAAGGTCCCGTGCTTGAATTTACTGGCTGACCTTTCTATGGGAGTTTGCAAAGGTTTGCAGGATTTGTCCCAGTCTGTTGTTGTCAGAGGTGCTCTGCTGGATTGAGATCTGGTGACTGTGGAGGCCATCTGAGTGCAGAGAACTCGTTATCATGTTCAAAACCAGTCTGAGATGATCTGAGCTTTGTGACATGGTGTGTTATCCTGCTGGAAGCAGCCATCGGAAGATGGGTGCACTGTGCTCATACAAACAGAGGTAGGCTGTGGTGTTTAATCCTCACCACCCAGCGCCTGAACCACAGAGCACGGTGGGATCCACGCTTTCGTGTTTACGCCAAATTCTGAGCCTACAATCTGAAACTGAGACTTAGTTAAATCTGCTTTCTTCCTGATTCTGATGTTTCTGGTTTTATAGTCTAGTGGCTTACACCTTCACCTAACAATCAAAGGATCCCTGGTTTGCTCCTGGGAGGAGACACGAATCCCTGTGGGGTTGTGTCGGGAAGGGCATAAAAAAATCTGCCAACTCAAAACCTGTGGAACCACCTGACAGGTTGCAGCTCTGCTTGACTTCATATAGACAGACTCACCAGCTTTGCCTGTCATCTGTTTAGTGCTGGGTGTGCAGAACACAGCAGGTTTATTGCAGCTGATGCGGCTGGGAGCAAAGCAAAGTGTGCTTTTGTATGTTAAAGCTGAAAGACGCTAAAATGTCCGTACAGCTGAAGGGAACATTTACATAAAAAGATTAATTAACAAACAAGCTTTGAAACAGTGTGACAAAGGTTTTTCTTTCTCTCTTCAGAATGACGATGAATATTTCGTACCTCTCCCACACGGAGCAGCTGTCCGTGGACACCTTTGAGTATATTGACTGTGGCACCAACTCGACAACCCCACACCCTGTGAGAGCGTGAAGTAGCGTAAATGATCACCGCTGTAAAAATGCGCCTCATCTTATTCCCTCTGTTGTTTTAACACATGATGACACTTTAAATTAATCACTACAGTGTTATAATGTTAAAATGTTGACGCTTCAAACGTTTGCGTTTGATCTGCGTGTAAATGTAAGTTTCATGACATTGTGGGAGAGAAGCACAATGTAAAAGTTATTTTTGAGTCACGCCAGTTTAATTTTTTTTTTTTAAATGTATTTTTTTAGTGTGTTGATCTCCAATCATCTTTTTCTTTGTCATTTGCACTTTATTAAACTGTGAAAGTTAATGCTACAAATTTTATGTTTTCATTTTGTGAAAAACTCGGTGCTTCAGTAGGAATTAAGAGGTTACGTAGCAGCCAGGTGCTGCTAATCAAAGGCACTTGATTAACTGACCATCACCAGGTGTGAAGCAGCTGCATGAAGGCAGAGGTTTTAGCAGGTTCAGGTGTGTGTTAACACGATGCCGAGGAGGAGAGGCATCAGCAGAGATCTTACAGACGCCATTGTTGCCACCTATTATATATTTGGTGGCCAATATTCTTCTGCTGTTCTGTCAGCGATTGTCCACAAGGTGAAGCCAAAGTGTCTTCACAGAGTGACCCACACAAAATACAGGAATATTTTCTAACACAAAAGTGCTGACAGGGAAATGTATGTGATATTCTGATTGTTTATCCTCCAAGATTTATGCAAGCTCAGCATCTGACCTGAACCACTCCACGGTTTAGGGAAGTGTGAACATTCCAGTATGGTGAAATTTTTAAAAGTGCACTGCTATTCCTGGGGTGGTGATGGCAGCATTACATGGGAGTGAAATGAATCTAAAAATCGAAAGTATTTCTAGAGCTGCTGTTTAATCATAAAAACTAAAAAAAATAAAATAAATTAAATTCCAAAACTACATACAAAGTTTAATTTCAGCGGCCATGTTTTTATTGTTAAATCTTTAATTTAGCCTCTTTTTCAAGAGAAATCTGTGATGTTGAAATGTCCTGTGACTGCACCATTGTAAACACTGTTTCTAATTTAACCAACGAGCAGAGGCAACCAGGCAACCTTTGCACAGACTTGTATTTAAACAGCATCCAATGCTGCTCTCTTCTTTAGTCATGACTTTGGACTCAATGCATGCGAGAAAACTCAGTTCTATGTTTGAAACTGCACCCATTTTTCATCTGTTTCGTTAGTGCATTAGAGGAGTGGGGCAAAGGGCTGATGTTTGGTTTCATATTTTAATGGCTAAGGTCCAGGTTTGTACTTGTTCACACTTAAAGAGAAATATTGGGCAGTTTATTATTATATTATTATTTTAATTTTTAAATACATGCTAGCGGCTTTTTTTTTTTTGCTGGTCTGGCCCTCCTGAGATCAAGTTGGGCTGTATGTGGTTAATAATGTACGCAGTTCGCCGCTGCACCACCAGGGGGCGCGGAGCAGCCCTCCAGGTGGCCGTGACGTCACCCGGGCTTAAGGTGCCGTGCGCTCGAGTCTCCCCGGAGCTTCTCAGTACTGCTGGAGGAGAGCACGAACATCGCTGGTGATCAACTATGGCCGTGTTTATCGCTTGTGGATGATGATTTCACCGAACATCTAAAGCGGTATGAAGATTTTTAAATATGCAGAGAAGAGGTCAGGCTCTGTTTTTAATGTTTGAATTCGCGCAGGCGCTGCAAACTGCATGCATGATTTATTATCCTATAGTGCCGTTATATATATAGTTGATGCCGTAATTCCTTAAAATTAATCGTACAGGCTCATTAGGTAGAAGAAGAGGAAGTTGTTCAGTTTATTTGCGCTGTAATGATCAGGATGAACACCTCGCATGAACTAGGTGGTGAGATTTTATGCAGGAGAGGGAGAAAACTGGAGAAAAAGGTGGATTATTCATCATATAGAGAAACATTTCAAATACAATCAAGTAATGAAGACATCAGTTAATAAACAAGACATTGGCTCTGCAAGCAGTAACAGCTGGATGAAAGTCCCGCTGCACACCTTATTAACATTTTTGGGGGTCAAAGTAAATAGATGCCCTCCTGTAAACATGTAATGGCTTCATTCTGTCCGAAGAGCAGCTGTTTGATGGGTATCAGGATGTCAACAACAACCGGATTAGTGCTGCTGAAGCAGTCCTCGTAGGCAGTAAGCAGAGGGAAGCAGTGAGTACATGTTATCCGCTCCCTGCATTGAAATCAATCTGCCCCGGGAAAAGCCTTTAAGGTTTAGCAATCTTAAGAGGATTAACCCTTAGCGAATAAACTTCATCACCTCAGACACCAGTTAACTAAGGCTTGGCTCTGCGATGTGCGCTGAAAACACCAGACATTTATTGTTTTAAATCTAAAGAGTCAACTTTTGAAGAAATAAACTGTGCGGCTGCTTTTGTGAAGTAAGGATCTCAGTGGTAGGAAATTTTAAGTGCATCTTGGTTAGCAAACATGCCTGAAGCATCTATTGTCTTCTCATTAATTGTTAACCCAGCATGTGTGTGTGTGTGTGTGTTTTGATAAGGCCTCCAGCACTATCTGATCTTGGACAGGGACCAAATGCCAATCCACTGAGAAAGGATTAAAACAGGAATCTTTCACCTCACCTAAGTAGGTGTGAATTGCTGGCTGGAGCCATGGGGAACCAGCTGACTGATATCGCTCCCAGCACGCCGTTCCTGCCAAGCTTCCAGTGCCTACACGTGGTCGTCATCGGCCTCGATTCGGCTGGAAAAACCTCTCTGCTCTACAGGCTCAAACTGAAGGAGTTTGTGAAAACAATCCCCACCAAGGGCTTCAACACGGAGAAGATCAAGGTGGCAGTCGGGGCGTCACGTGGAATAAACTTCCAGATTTGGGATGTGGGCGGGCAGGAGAAGCTGCGCCCGCTCTGGAAGTCTTACACTCGCAGGACGGACGGGATGGTGTTTGTGGTGGACTCCACTGAGCTGGAGCGGATGGAAGAGGCCAAAGTGGAGCTCCATAAGATCACCCGCACCTCAGAGAACCAGGGAGTCCCGGTGCTAATCCTGGCCAACAAACAGGACCTGGACTCGGCCTTGTCTGTGAGCGAGGTGGAGAAGCTGCTCTCTGTTCATGAACTGAGCATGTACACGCTGTATCACGTCCAGAGCTGCAGCGCTGTGGACGGCCAGGGTCTCCACCTGGGCCTGGAGAAACTCTACGAGATGATCCTGAAGAGGAAGAAGTTGGTGAAGCACAACAGGGGCAGAAAGAGATGAGCTATTGGTTCGCCCTGTGTGGACTTAGGAGATTTATACACTGCTCAGACGCTTCCAGGCTTAATGTCCTCTTTAATGGGAAAGCGATTTGTGCCAACAAAAACAACAATTACACACGGGCTGAGGGTCAGGAGAAATTGATTTGCTCATAATAACTGAAGAGTATTGACATTCTTTGTTCTGCAATTGTGCAGCTGTCCTTTGAGAGCTTATAGATTTAAGGAAACCTTGATAGCAGTTAGTCTTCACTAAGTGCTTTTTTTGTTTTAAAAAAAGATTTCTGAGAAGACGTTTGCCTCTTCACTTCAGGACTAATATATGGCCACGTTCCCGTTTGAAGACAGTTTATAAAAAACCTTCTTATGTTCCCTGAAAGGCTCGCACAGATTCTGCACCACTAAACTGCTGTTTATCTTCCACAATGTACGGATCTTTCCCCGAAATATTTATTCACTGTATATGTATTTGTGCTGGACAGAGGCTCCTTTTTTTTTGTAAATTATATGAAATGAACAGTGTCCAGTGCTCACTTAGCAACAATTTATAGTTTCATTCCCGGCAGAGAGCGATCCTAAGTGCATTCCCTTCATAGACACATATATGAAAATTTAGTTACAACTGTATAGTAATAATAATAAAAATAGTGTTTTTACAAATTGTACAATTTTTGCAAACTGAAGACTTAATAAATCCAAACACTGTACAGAACATGTATTGCTATCTTTGTATTTTGAAGGTAATTAATAGGAACGATTGAACGTCCTTATAATTTTTGGATCATGTGACTTTGGGTATTTAAACCAACAACCTCTCAGCTCCACATTCAGCTCAATATTTAGATTTTTATGCACCACAACGTAATTTTTTTGTCCACCTTCAGTCCACCTCTGCAGCGTCATTAAACTTTATCGCAGTGTTGACAAGTCTTTAGCAAGTGGACTAAGGAGACTCACTGCTAGAAAGGTGAGTCTATGAGCGTGCATGCATGCACTGTATATAAGCTGAATCTATGACTTTAATTCGGGTTTATAGTAAAACAGTTTCTGGAGTTCTATTTATTTGGCCGGGTATGACACCATCCTGGATATTCCCTCTTTTTCAGACCATTCTCTGTAAACCTTGGAGATGGTTGGAGGTGAAATCCCAGAAGATCAACAGTTTCTGAAGTACTCAGACCAGCCCGTCTAGGACCAACAGCTGTCCCATGTTCAAAGTCAATTAAATCTTGACCACGGCTCCGTGCCGAAACGCACTGAGGTGCTGCCATGTGATTGGCTGATTAGATATTTACTGGTGTACCTAACAAAGAGAGTGTAGATTTTTCCTGTGTCCCCACAGTGTGATATCTGCAGCTGCTACCATTCAATGACCAAATCAAAAATACTGCCGGCAGCCTTGAAAAACACATTTTATTATAATTCGTTGCTGTTAATTAGACAAACTAATATTACTAATGGACAGTAACACAGACAGCAGATTGGCATAATTATCCACCATTAGTCATTATTCGGGGTGATATGGGAGTCTATCAGACGTGCGTGCTTTGTTAACCTGCAGTTAAACTGCAGTCATGACTGATGACACATTTGTGTGTGAAAATAAAGCGTTGCTGATGTTTGTGCAAGTTGGGCAACACTTGAGGTGTGTTTGTGGAAGCGGGCGGGAGGCCTTGATAAAGTTGTGGCCCCGGGGCCTGTGGCGTCTTAATATGGCTTTGCTACCTGCTGAGCACCAAACTGCGTTAAACACCTAAAGAAACATATTTCCCTCAGGACCTGGCAGACTGATGCAGAGCTGAAAGACAGCAAATATTAGATTTGCTTTGTCTACACACACGAAAGAGAAATTATATCAACCAATGCATATTGATTTGGGAATATTTAATTCCCCAAAAACCTGCACTACTACCCCCAAATCCAGTATGAGACGGGCTTTAGTTATTATTGCTCTGAATCAAATATTTGCTGCCTTAAAAGATAATAACATCTTAGTGTACCCAAACGGGGGCAAGGAGCTCCTCCTCTTCCCCTCCCCCACACAAGACCAAACAATCCGTTTAGTTTGACTTGCACCCACTGCTGACAGCGTAATTGCATCAGTTAGTGGTGAGACGGCTCAGAGGTGAGCTGCTTGAGTGGTGGTGTTGATTCTGCGGTCATGTGGAACCACCTGAGGCCATCTGTGCAGCAGATGCTTCGTTGCGCTCTTGCTGGAAGTCAAAACAGAACGAAGTGGATTGTGGTTAGTTTGTCTTGCTGATAACTTTAATATTACTGCCACGTTCACGGGTTTAGTGACCCCGCAATGAAATAAAAGAATTAATATCACGGGAGCTGCATGAACACAGCTTGAAAAATGTATGTCCTTGTCTCTTGCTGGCTACAATATCAGAAACCTATTTTCATACATCCAGGAGAATAATAATCAAAAGCAGCGACCTTTTGATTGTCACCTGTCAATCAAATCAGCCACATCAATAGCTCCAGCATCCAGGTGGATGAGTTATCAGAGTGGCTCTGAAGAGGGAAGCTATGCACAGAGACCAAAAACGTATCTTGTACCATGCTGTAAACATACTTTTTAATGCTCTACAGTAGGTCAGTTTAACATGGGAGTCTATGGGGTTTGCCTCGCGTTTGGAGCCGGCCTCAGCTGGCCGCTGGAGGAAATGCAGGTTTGTGGCACTTCAGCGCTGCCTTCATTTTCCCACTTGGTGTTAATCCTCCCTTAAGTTGCCACTCAGCTGTGCGTGGGTGTGCTCCTGCTCTGTATTTGTCTTGCCTGACATGATGAGATAATGACTTGTTACCTATTCGCGTGCCTCCCGCTGAGTGTTCTTAAACGCTGAATGTCAAGCCGCACTCGCGTGCACATCAACACGTGCACGTAGGTTTTGACAAGAACCCGGCACACCCACACAAGCACACAGGCATGCACGCACTTCTTGACTCGTGTGACCTCATCGTCCCCATTATTCACAACGGTAAGCTCATTAAAAGTTTCAAGGATGTGTGTTGCAGCATCATCCTCACATAGCAGCTGGTCCCTGAATACATTTGCATCATAATGTGGTGTTTTCAACAGCTGAGACACATTGTGGGCATTTGGAGGCATCAGTCAGCCAATGAAAAATAAAATGTATGTGACTGAGCTTATCTCCTCTGATGAGCAACTTCATGAAGATACGGGAAAGAGCTGTTGAAGCTAAGTTAAGAGGACAGGTGACAATAAACGAGCAGCAGTATGGCTTCATGCCAGGAAAGAGCAGATGGAGAAGTACAGAGAAGGTCAGAAGGAGTTTCACTGTGTCTTTGTAGAGAAAGCAGATGATAGGGCGCCATCAGAGAAACTGTGGTACTGCATGAGGACCGGCAGAGACGTATGTGAGGGTGGTGCAGGACAGCGAGACAGTGGTGAGGTGTGGGTTCAAGGTGGAGGTGGGTTTACATCAGGGATTGACTCTGAGCCCCATCTTCTTTGCAGTGATATTGGACAGGTTGACAGATGAGGTCAGGCGGGGGTCTCCATGAACTATTATGTTTGCAGATGATGCTGTGATCTGTAGTGAGAGTAGGGAGCAGGTGGAAGAGAGTCCAGAGAGGCGGAGGTATCCGCTGGAGAGAAGAGGGATCAAAGTCAGTAGAAGCAGAACAGAATACACATGAGAAGGAAACAGGTTTAACAGTGAAGCAAATACCTGGGGTCACAATTCAAAGGCAGGTGCACAAAAGAGGTGAAGAAGAGAGTGCGGGCAGGATGGAGTGGGTGGAGACGAGTGTCAGAGTGATGTCTGCAGCAAGAGTGAAAGAGGAGATTTACAAGATAGTAACAAGACCTGGTCTGATGCACGGTTTGGAGATGGTCGCTGACAAAAATACAAGAGGTCGAGCTGGAGGTGGCCGAGTTGAAGATGTTAAGATTTTCATTGGCAGTGAACAGGATTAGAAATGAGTACATCAGAAGAGCAGCTCAGGTTGAGGAAAGTTAGAGAGGCAAGGCTGAGATGATTTGGACATGTGCAGAGGAGGGAGAGTGGATATTGAAGATGGAGCTGTCAGGCGGGAGGAAAAGAGGAAGGCCACAGAGAAGATTCATGGATGTAGTGAAGGAGGATGTGCCGACGGTTGGTGTGACAGAGGAGGATGCGAGGGACAGGGTGAGGCAGATGATCTGCTGTGGTGACCCCAAAGGGACCAGCCAAAACAAGAAGGAGAAGAGAACAAACACTTGCAGATAAGGGAAGGCGCTGCCGTGCCTGCAGTATCCTGCACACCTGACTGACTTCCATCCGGTGTGGGGAAAACCTGAGGGAGCTGCATGTGCATTGTCTTTTTTTGCACAGAGGTTTTCTCTTGCATGTTTCTGTCACATGCTGTGCAGACTCCTCGTTATTCTCTGCCTTGCCTCCTCCTTTCTAGGGAATTCTGGTGGCTGACAAGAAACACACAGGAGAGGGAAGCCTGGGGATTATGTGTCAGGGTTTAATCTCACATAGGCAGGTGTATCCCTGGAACAGTGTGACATAAAGCAGAGACAGGCACACCACTGAGCTTTGAAAACAATAATAAAAAAAAAAGGTTCAAACAAATTCTTCCTCCTGTTCTTAAAAATCACAATGAGTGCAAGGAAGCACCACCTTTAAAATTATAAATATATACCAAAAAGCATGTTTATGATGACTATGCTAACATGCTTGATGCTATCTTCAGTTAATTGGGTCTCAGATTGCTTAGACAATGTTGTGAAACTGCATGCATGTAGACGTTCAGGCTTTTGAAACCTTATTTAGGGGAAAGTCACCAAAACCTTAAAGCAGATTTCATTGAACTATCATGTCTCTGTGTCCTGTTTTACATATTTGTAGTATTATTTTCCTTGTGTGTCCTTGTTCCCTGTTATTTTGACGAGTCGCTTGCCTTGTGCAGCTTTATCGTTTTTTTTATTTCCCTCCTTGGAGACTGTCTGCCCCGCCCTCATTAGTCTCACCTGTGTCCAATCAGCCCTGTGAGTCTCGTCTTGTCCCCGTCAGTCATCGGTTCATTTAACTTGATCTGCTTCTGCTTTGTTAGATTCTGGTTTTGTGGACTTACTTTTCATAAGCTCTTATTAAAACTCGACTCCTGCGATTCAACCTGTCTGCGTTTGGCTCGCCTCCTGTGGATCAGCAAACTGAATAGAGGTCTGCCGACCCAGCTGGCTCAGGTTATATTCAGAGTTTCAGTTTAAGACAAGAACACCTGTCTTTAAAATAAGAGGGTGAAATAAATTTCACTTTGATCTGACAACAAATTAAAATGATTTCCATGTCTCCTTCATCAGGCCGTGGAACAGTCTGAAGTGAACACGCTGAAGTGGATACATTTAAACATTAAATGTTACTCAAAGTTTCAGAGCTCTAATGTGCTGCGAAATTTGAATGTGGTGAAAACACTTTAAGCTCAGCGTGCTAACCCATTAATCTTGCTTCATTGTGCCCCTCTTAGGTGGACCGTTTGCTTTACGTCTCATGTGAACATACGCAGTGTTTAGATGTTATTCTATTTGCACTCCTAAATGCTATAAATCACTGTGCTGCACTTTTCCTTTAACCTAAGTACGAACCAAGACATTGCACTGGCTGGTGAAGCAACCAACTCACAGCTTGCATGGCTAAATACAGAAACACCAAAAGCAAATTTCCATGAGTAAACTGGCGGATGTACGTAAACAACCAACAGCATCAGTCATAAAAAAAAGTCCCCATAAATAACAACAGGCACGTAATGCTCTGCTGCAGTCTCTTTATAGCCCCTTTGATGGAAAGCAGCAGGGAGCCGGGCACAAATCCAGCGCTCTTAACGTGTCCGACCAGGCCCTATAGACGTCATTTCACCATGGCAACCCAAAGTCAGCAGTCACTAAAGGGTGACCCAAGAGGGCAGCGGTGGGGGTCAAATTGCTTTTTGTGGCTGGATGTCCAATCCAGCTGGGGTTAGCGAGGGGGCAGGGAGATTAGAAAAAGAAGCTCAGATCAATACAGGAATCCTGAGATCATCAGCCCACACCGTCTATGTCTCTGTCACACAATCGTTTCCCTTTTCTGCCTTTACCTCTTCTTCTCTCTCTCTGCATTTACTCAGCACCACTTTTAAAGTTGTCAATAACCTTGGTTTTGTTTCCTCTTTCACTCTCATCTGCATACTGTATTTACCAGTATTGATATCAATAGAGGCCTTTCAAGGAGATCGACCTTGATGGCATTGCTGTGGCTGCAGGGGGAGGTTGGTGCAGAGGAGAGGTGGTTGTTTGTACAGGATACGGTGCAGATTGAAGGTCCTTTGAGGGTTCAAAAGGGACGGTGTTTGTGGGAGGCCTGGATTAGCTGCTTCAGCTTTTATTCCTGAAAGGTCGTAAAGCTGCCATTTGCCTCCTTTAGATTCAAGCCTGCAGGACTGAATGGATGGGAAGGGATTGCAATGGAAACAAATCCTGAAATCTTCTGCGCTCGGGGCTATAAATGAAGAAATAATTAACACCGAGGCTATATTTCTTGGTGGTGAAAAAGACAAAGTCACCATGGGAGGGGGCTCTGTGTTTGTGTCAAATTGCTTTTATCCCTGAGGTAAGCCTTTATGAAAACATGTGGTTCAAATCAGCGCTTTTATTCCTCCTTTGCTATCAGCTAAAAGGACAGAAATGAAGTTATTGTGAATAAGCAGTATCACATCAGGGGTCAGGGAGCATTTATTCATGCTTATATGTGCAGCAGGCTCCGGGTGAAGGATGATTTATTGCTCGAGGGAGCTGTGAGGAAATAATGGGCCACGTATTTACTGTGAGTTAAACTTCATGGCCAAACTTTTCTATAACTTGTTCAGCTGCAGGAGTGATATAAGAATGACTTCATGAATGATTTCATGCCTCCACATGGAGCCTCCGAGGGTCAATTGCTTTTCAAGAACAAGCTCTCAGGCTCATGAAGTGTTTCATTAAAAGAAGATGTGGCAAATCGCGCTGCTGTTGTTTTCGACTGTTTTCACACACACAGCTCGGTAACAGAGGTTTTAAGATGTGTTTTCTTTTGTCTTAATGCGGCTGCAGTTAATCCAGTCTAGATTCCACACTCTGCCATCCAAGGTCTATCCCTGATCCCGCACCAGGATTACCCAGAGACCCATCTGGCACGAGCCAGCTAGCGGGGTGTGCGCGAACAGCACCCAGTGGCCACCAAAACACATGCTAATCCCGAGTGTTCCTGCTTTAAGAGCAGGCAGACCTCTGAGCTGTAGCCCAGACTGCTGTGGTGATCAAAGCTGGCTATTTGTGTCACACTGGCAGTGGGCGGATCTGGGAATGTGCTGACATGAGATTTATGAGGCTTGATTTAGTGCAATAGGATGATCTAATATGACAGAAGAGGCATAAATAATTGTCACTGTTAAATATGTGCTTGGCAATCCGAGCAGTGACTCAGTGCAGCTGTCTGAGGAGCAGTGAGAGCTGTGAAAATTTGCTATAAAATAAATTTACATGTACCTTTTTTCTGTGAATACAGTAAAAATTAGTAAGAGAAAGAAAACGTAAGAGCTGTACATTGTTTATGGTTAACCTCAAGATCTCCTGGAACAATTATTAAAAGTACAAAAACCATACTGAAATTGCAGATACACTGATTCAATGATTGGGTGTACAAAGCAGAGGACTTTAAAACTTAAAGCTGGTCTCTGTTGTTCAGCGTGTTCTTGGGAACCCACCCAACCCCGGTCCTAACCGAGCCGGTCATCATTCTCACTCACATGGATCAAAACTCTTCACATTTTCCCCCAAAAAGCCCAAAATATGGGGTTAAAGTGGGGTTACCATCAATTATTCTCGAGGTTAAGCATCTCTTTAGCGAGAGTGTCCCGGGTGCAGATAGGGAGCATTAAACTTGCAAGCTTTTTTAAGGTGAGAGAAATTGTTGCCCCTCGAAAGCACATGCACAAGCGTGCAGGCTCAGCACAAAAGGGTCCCACACAAATTCATAGCGACGACCCCACCCTAAGGTAGCAGTACTCGGAGCCGGGCTGCTGCTTTATGGTGCAATATCCATATTCCCATGATTTCTTGAGCTCGCCAAAGAAGTTCAAGTCATCAACGTGGTTGTTTTGTGCTGAGACTTTGACTTTCTCCAAGTTCTCATAATGAAACAGATTCTTGTATAAAGCGATTTTATTGTGAGTTTGGTTAAATTGACAGATATTGTGGAATGCCTCATAAATTAAAAAAAAACACACACTGATGAACTCTTTTTTTATAATGCAAAGATTTTTTTTAACATTATAGAATTAAAATTTTCTTTCTGTTTCCAATCACTAAATTTGTTTTGCAGTGAGCCGCCAGACTTAGAAGGGTTAGCGCCTTTTAACATAAAATAATTAATAAAGGAAACAGCATAAGTATGAGCCACTGAAGCAAATACTGCTGTATAAAAGATACTGGGATATAAATGGGATATAAATGACCCCTCTTAGCCATTTTACTGTAGAATTCCAGGTGGTGAGAGCACGGAAACTAAAAGTAGTTCTTCCAATATTTACAGTGATAATAATTTTACCATTTTGGCTCACTACTGCTGCTTTCATACACGAGACAGCAAGGAAACACATTTAGACCTGCTGGTAAATATAGACCGCTCATATTTCCATCAGCGCTAGGAGAGGGTAAATACAGCACTGAGGTCAGCAGAAACATGACTCCACACGCATCACCGTGTTGGATTATAGCTGCTGGATGTGTAAACAAACAGCATTTACCGCAGCTTTTAATCCCGATACTTTAAGCTGAACCCAAACAGGGTGCAGTCACCTGTGTCTTTGTGCTTTTTTCCCTTCTTTTAAAAACAGGTTCAAGGTTCTTTATTTGTCTCCCTTGGGAGAAATTTGGCTCGACTCGAGAGAGAGCCAAAAGAGCTGGAGTGTGACCCATGACCCTGCCTGCTGTTCTGATTAAATACTGAATCTGAGTTTTGGATTGATTGTCAGGTTCCCAAACCAGCTGGTGATCCTGCACCGAAGGATGGACTCTATTGTTGCTCTGTAAAAAATTAACATTATGTTTCTGCAAATGCAGAATAAACTGTGAGTCCGTGCAATAAGTGAGGACACAGGTGGATTCTGGCAGAGACGCTGGCAGCCTGTGTCCACCAGCTCAGGTCCCGGTCAACATGTGTTTAACCATACCATACCATACCATCTTTATTTATAAAGCACTTTAAAAACAACCACAGCTGACACAAAGTGCTGTACAATTAAAACGCAAATAAATCACAATTAAAAAAGACTCTCTCAGGTTAAGACAAACTAACAAACAAACAAGAACATACAGTTTAAAACTAGGTCCTGCTGGTGTTAAAAGCCAAGGAGAATAAATGGGTTTTAAGACGAACTTTAAAGGTTTAAGGGTATTATCGTGTCCGGTCACAGGGTTCGGTCACCAGCTGATCTGCGATCCAAAATAGTGTAAATAATGGGTCGTTCTACTGTTGAACTGCATAACATTTTTAAACTTTTTAGAGAGTCTGGATGTGTAAAATGCATCATTGTATAGTACACTCACAGATTTGGATTAAAAGCGGCCACTTTTAACCCGTTTATATACTGCTTGGTAGATTCAGATACATTGTAGCTTACATTTCTTGGCAAACTAACTACAGCTGCCAAAAAGTGCATTGGAACAAAAAGTGAATTTTGTTTTAAAAGTATAACAACAAGCAGGGTATGAAGGGGAATCTGGTCTTGCTGTGCAGCAGCAGGTAAAGAACTCATTTAGTAATAAGTCCCAAAATAATTTGCATTGTGAGCTCTAGTTTGTGGACGGGCTGTGATCAGCTGATCTGCGATGCTGCTGCACTTTGTGGATTTAGGCAACCTCGTGTCTGGAGCATCACCTTCAGCGAGGGTTTTGGGTTTTGTTGGTGCAAAGAAAGCCTGGCTTTGTTGAACTTCCTTCGTAGTACACCTCTCTGGTTTCCACTTTCCATTTTACTTTGGTCATTGCTCTCCCAAGTGTGTTCCCTGCACACACCTTGTTGTCTTCCCGTTGGTTCCTTGATTGTCTCATTGTAGTCAGCCCTCTGTGTGTGTATGTGGTCTCGTTTTGTCCTGTGTCTGTATGCAATGTTTAAACTTCTTAACCTTTTCTGAGCATTCGTTACCTTGTAAAATCTCCTCTCTTGCAGTCTTTGTTTTGCTGTCTCTGAGAGTAAAGTTATCACACATGCACCCGTTTTCCTTTCTGGGAAATGCAGCCCCTGTACCTGCCATAGTGTTAACGCTTTTATCTGAAGAATAACAACCAGAGGAAGGATTTCATTTCATCTCATTTGTATTAAAGGGAGCTTGTATTTTGTCAAACCACAGCTGTGTCTGAAAAGATGACTCACTCCACTCCAAACACAAGCTGCATCTTTGAGGTCATGCTATCTCTCCCCATGTGGGTTTTGTTGACTGTGTGTCCTCTCTGGGAGATCGAGATCAGAACTCCATCAACGTGGGATCACTTGCTCTCCCGGTGATGCGGGAGCAGCTCGGGCTTTTGTTGGGAGCACGTGGGAGTGGAGCTGCACGTGAACTGTGGGACTCATGGCAAAGCAAAGATGAACCTGCTGGGTTGATATTTTTTTATTCTCTGCTTGCGATGAGAAACAATGATTATCATCCAAAGACTGGTAGGTCATGCATGTCTGCTTCTAACCTCTCTGAACTCTTCTTTTTTCAGGTAAAACATTCCAGAAATGCCCACCAAAAACAAAGTAAAATATAAAACTGCACCGCTCGGTCTAAACTCGGGGTCCACTTATGTGCTTGTTCTGGAGGGTTCGACCGCACTGTGGACTCCTCGCATGCAGACTCGGTTTGCTCCGTTTCCTCCACTTAGTTTTGCTGACTTTGACCCCCCCGAATCTCTGGCCTCATCATTACCCTGAGATTGGCATTAGGAATAAAATTCCTTAATCTTTAACCATTTGATGGAATGCTGCACAGACTGGCTCAAACATTCATGTCCTCTCTGCATAACAACTATAGAGAAAATTTATTTTTTCTATAAGATATTTTAGGACCGACTGTAAACTGCCACTGCTGTCATAACCAGCTCCACAGTGAACACAAACATATTGCCTATCATATTCCCTGTAGTTATTTGTTGGTTTTATTGTTCAAGTGTCTCCACTCCCTGCTGCTTTCTGCTGATATCTCTGGCTTCATGTTTCACTCTTGCTGGTCTTTTGGATTCATCATATTTTACATGGAAGGTCAGCTCTCATGTGTCCTATTGGTTTTTCTCCCTCCCTGCCTCAAATGTTTCTACCTCAGCCCTCTGTGTACATAAAGCTTTTCACATTTCTCCAATTTATGCCTCCTGGTCTCCTCTGTCTTCCTCTTATTGACCTGCGAATCAATGTCTCAATTCCTAAAACACATTTGGAGGAGAGAGGACGTTTGCTGGAGCAGCTACGACGGAGGATGCAGCAGTTTCTGGCACCTGCGAATGCTGGCTTTGCCTCCTGGAAACAGCTGTTAGCTGCTGGGATTAAAAGGGCTGAAAATCAGTTTTTCTGCAGCATGTATCCATTGCTAAGGTGTTTTTACCTTCACTGTGGCACACAGCTGGAATATACAAACCATGGTAGGAGGAGGACTCTCCAAAGACCTAGTCTTTGTAGCTATAAACTGAATAAGTGATTTAGGGTGGTCAGGCTTGCTGCCTCTGCATATACAAACTAACAGATGAGAGAGGGGGCTCGTTTATTTCCCGGTGTCCTTGTTGAATCATCTCCTCATCCCCAGTAACTACCTGCTTCCCAGTCTGTGCCCAGACTCGGCTCAAGTCAAACTAAATGAAAATAAGTTGGACACACTGTAAACTCTTCTAATAAAATCAAGTAATAATAGTTCTAGTTGTGTGTGTACAGTGGGCTGAAAACTGTATTGTGATGAGAGGTTGTGAGGGGGAATCCATGCGGATCAGATCTGGTATTTGGGGCTTGAGGCACCCAGTGGCCTTTTGTTCATCCCCAACTATTATTGCATTCCTTGTGCTGCTTTTTTTTTGTGCGTTATTCCATCAAAGATTTCCCTGTTTGACGGTCTCACGTTGGCCAGACTCTCAGGTCATTGCTTCATGCTTGGGTAGATGCTGTGCCGTGGAGGTCAGCAATAAAATCCTAATCTTCCACTGGCCATAACTACACGGGACAAACCAACCATCAGCGCTGATGTGCCAACAGGAGATGTGGTCAGCGAATCAAAACGCATAAACCTGGATTGAAATTTGTTTCTAAAGCACAAAGAGCAGCTGGCCGTAAAATGATGGCCAACGTTTGCTCATCTTTTGGCCAGACCTGCACTGTCTCAGCTCAGCTCAGAGGGACGGCGCCCTCGTTTGTGCTAGATTCATGGTGTCAGTTATCAGCGGGGAAATAATGGCACCAAAGACACAAGATTGTTTTAACTCTGTAACCAATATTTATTTCTCACAATAGCACTGCCAACAGAGCAGTTTAAGGAAATAATTTCACATATTAAGATTATTATGGAGTTTAAAAGGAAATCGGTACATCTGTCTTTACTTAAGTAGAAGCTAGCTTGGCTCAAAGGACTTGAGGCTACAAAATAACAGCTTCTTTAGGCTTAATATCAATTAAAAAAAAGATAATCACAATTTACACAGCTAGTTAACTTTATAGCTTAAACGTGTCGATTTTACAGACACAGCCAGAGCTGTTCAGAGTTTTCTGTTGAGATCTGCAGCCGCATCCTAACCTGTGATCATAAAGGCTGAAAGAGCTTTTAGAAAAACATCTTCTGTCAGCTTAAACAAAAGGGGAGGTTGTCCTGCCGGTGCAGTGCTGCTGCCTCTCCTCTTGCTACTCTCTCCTGTCATGAGTGTGTGCCTGAACATTAACTCGACTTACCTCCTCCCAGAGTGGGCGTGGCTTCCCCAGGGTCCGGCTGGTGCACCTGTGTTTCATGTGCACCATGTGAAGCTTAGGCGTAAGTTCAGTAAGGAAGATTTCCATTTCTATCATCACCTCCACTTTCCCACGCTGTCAAACTCAGTGCTGACATCATCTCTTCCAGTCCAATCATCTTTCTGCCCACCTTCCTCGACCCAATCAGCCTCCGCTCAGTGTGCTTTAAATATCACTGCTTACCTGCCATTCTCCCTGCCACATTCATTCACCCACCCCCTCCCCTTCACCACCTAAGAGCTCCTCCATCTTAGTCTCCACCACCACCAGCATTGAGACTCCAGGGGATCCTGCCTAATCCCCGTCTCTGCTGGGATTCCCTTCAGCTTCACTGGCCCATGTGAGTCTAATCACCAAACAACTATTTGTATTATCAATAAATCTTTTTCAATTTCTCCCTTAATGATCTCTCCTTACTGAACTGTATTTATGTCAGCCTCACTCCACTCTTTGCCAGATTATTGATCTGCTCAGTGTGGCAGAGCTTCACAGACCTCTGAGAATCTCGCTACCAACTGATGTTTACCTTTTGCAAAGCCTTGAATTTACGTGTACCTGCTGTATCCTCCTCCATCCTAGGAAAATTACCTGCCTTGCCAGAGATTCACTTTGCCAGCCTACTGGTAGAAGCACACCTGCATAACAAAGACACAACCCGTGAGACTGAAATGAGAACCCTGTTGAGCTTGTAGCAGTTTTCCACTCCGCACACTGACCACCTGTGCAGAGGGAAACGCCGTGGCTTTGGTTACCATGGAGGGGTAAATACTCAGGAACTCTGCTTACGGCTGATTCGTGCTCGCTGGCTGTCGTCTGCCTTCCGTTTGCTCTGATCGCAGCACCTGAAAGTCTTAAAAACCAAGCTCAGCATGGCCTCCCAGCATTATCTATCACACCTGTCCGGTGCCATAGCTCGCTCTGCTGAGTCATTCTCTGCCACCTTTTTCATGATCTGTGTGTCCCTTTAAACCCGGTGACTGCACAGGTTACAAAACTGTTTTTGCATACTTCAAACCAGTGCTAACAGTGAGTAATCACACTTTATTGACTTCTCTGTAGTCTTTATTCTTGCTGTACATCCAGTCTCCTGGGTGTTATAGCTGATTAACACGTCCACTGGCCCTCCTGTGTTCACAGGTAACAGACTGATGCTTAAATCCTGTTAGAAAGGCCAAAAACTGGGAATGTTGCCAGGAGTCAGAGTGGAATGAAACCATCAGGTCACAAAAAGCCTTAATTCCTGTCTAGACACACGAGCTAATGGATGTTAACACCCTGCATATGCAGAGCCACATGTGCTGCAAAATGATCGAATAATAATGTGTGAAAAATCCAGGCAGGAGCAGCGTACGTCAATTTTACTTGACCCGATCTTACACGTTACACTTCATTACTAAACTCTATCTCACTCTATCTCAGAGGCAGTTAGTCGACATACTAACACAGCAAATAAGCAGAGGACAAAATGTTGTGCTGTGCATACTGAAAGCTCGTTAGCGTCAGACAACTTTGACATTTCTCTACCTTTCCTTATCTCTTTGAGACATGCATTGTTTGATTAAAGGACAGAAAAAAAAACTCAGAGGTTGCACACTTTTCTTCATTATCCCTTTTCCCCCCACTTGTTGTTTTTCCTCACATGCTGCAATGTGATGAAATAGAGTGCTGGCAGCATTTTTTTTTCTTACTCAATTGAGCAGCAGCTTTCTTTATTTTCCAATGAGCCCACGATGCACACTTGAAACCATCTTGCCAATTCCCAAGGAGGGGAAGGGGACATAACCATTGTGCTTCCCTTTGTCTGTTGCCTGAGACACCCCCGCTTCCATTACTATAATAGAAGAGGAGAAGGAAATGGAAAGCCATTGTGTGAGCGCTTTTTGGAATATGTCCCATGGCACATATTTAAATCACCCTAAATGGCGCATCCAATGATCTGTAACTGTGCAGAGGAGATTGACTTAAACAGCTTCCGCCGGCCCTCTTTCATTAGCAATTTATTAAACCTGAATGGAAACTTCGAGAGTGCAACAGCACGGAGGAGGGAAAAAAAAAGCCTCAGGCTGAGGCTCCAGCTGACTGCGGCTAAATACCCTGTCATTCTGTCAAGGGCACGCTCCAATTTTAGGGAAATGCAGAGGATTTGGGACTACAGTGTGCCACTTGCCTTTACTTAGATATAGCGGTTCTGTTAAGGCAGTGGAAGCCACAATTTGCAACTCCATTCATTATTCACCAGCTGTGTTTTATGTGTGTTAAAGCACACATGCTGGGACTCCACAGCAGGAGGTTTGCAGAAAAATACACTCGGTATCTTTATATTTGTTAAGAACGAGCAGAATCAATGCACTTGCTTCACCCGGGAAACACAAGATCAGTGTCTTGTAAAAGAAAAAAACTCGAGTGTTCTGTTCCCAGAGGTAGATGTTAAGGGCAAAAGCAATACTCTCGCATCTGTGTCAGCTGCAGCGTGAAAGCTCACTGCTCAGTGTGCGTCATGGGACACCAGCTCAGAAGGTGAAGCAGGACAACAGAGCATCACATTACCCGATGTGCTTCGTGGTGGTCTGTGCACAGACCCAGGATGACACACGGGCGCATGTGTTTCAGACTCTGCAATGCAGGAAAAGAGGTGGGGGAAGAGGACACAATAACAGGTGCACGCGGTCACCAATAACTCACATTCTGTGGTTTAAAATGACTGTTATTAGGCAATCGCACACTGACAGGATTGAACGGATGTTAAAAATGCATGAATAGCTCCGAGGCAGTTTTTCTTTTACTCTCTGGTAGAGTGCTGTATTTGTTCAGCTGATGGCAGGCGCATGTTAACATGACGCTAACATAGAAAGGTTTGAACATTTGTTTCATTTATATGCAAAAAAGAAATGAAGTCATCCTACACGTCCTTATTCTATATTTTACAGAAATACTCATCCAAGCACATCAAATATTTCTGTTCTGTCAGCGTCTGTGTCCTCTGCCATCTGCACCTTGACACAACATCAATGCACATCAAACCTACAAACTCTGCAGCAGGAAGGGGAATCCAGGGTTTGTTGTTTTGCTTTAGTCTTATTTTTATTTTTACACCGTGATCAGGTCGAGGCAGCAGAAACTGATCCGTTAGATCAGGGCAAAGACCCTAAAAACATATTCTTACCCTGCACGTCAACTGTGAAGGTCCATGTGGTTCCTTCCATGAAAATCAGAGCCTGCTACCTGACCCGCTCAGAATCGGCTAACTCAAAGTATATTTAATGAAGCCTTGCAAAATGTGGCCTTCATACTGTAAATACTTTGCAAGGAAGAGCCTGATATAAAAATATGGGTAAAAATGAGACCATTTATGTGATATGACTACTTTTTATCAGCCACTTTTCCGCACATACAAACCTTGAAAAAATTATAAGAATTATAAGAAAACAGATAAAACATCCTGGACAGCTGCTTGTCGTGGCCAAGGCTTTAAACAACTTTATGCAACAACATTTAAATACCAGCTCCTCATTGAAGTGTGCAGTGTGGGGTTGTGATGACATGCAAACGGAGCATAGAAACAGAGTCCGGGTATACCTGAGGATGAGCTGACTCGGGGTGTACCTGAGTCAAGGTGACAATCATTACTCTGAATGAGCCCCGCCCCTAACCCAAGTACAAGGAGAAGAAAGATGAGCGTGTGTTCCAGCAGGCTAGTCCATGCCAATTCTGAACTTTAACCTTTCACGGTTTCAAAGTCACCTCTGCCCTCCAGATAGAGGATAAAAGTGGATTCTTTAGCCACCAAACAGAAGATGATCAGTTAGAAATGTTCCAAAAAGCGACCACCCGCACACTGTAAATAAAAGGTGACCATAAGAACAGTTACATCTCACACTGCTCAGTAAAGCCCGCTTGTGAAATCTTGATCTAAGGTTTTTGTCACCGCCATGTTGGGTTGTGGGATGTGATGAATGAGGAGCGGATCTGACTGAGAAACTGGAGGACACCGGAGGCTCATTGAGTAGCAAAGTAGGCCCGTTCTAAAGTTTACCCTGATTTATTGCCCATTTAAATTCTAAAGGGAACCATAATTTACAAAAAGAACATCATGTTTTATTCATTAAGACTTTAAACTAGCGACTGAGACCATAAACTCATCATAGGTCAAAGAATCCAAAGGTTGCTGTCTGAATTCTTTTTTTCCAACTGCTGCTAGTTTGTTTAAACCCACACCCACCTTTTAAAACTCCCTTAAATGAGGGGTCCAGTGCATGAAATTGCACATTTGTGTCTTTGTATCTATTGCAAGGACATGTCACTGTTACTGGACTACAATGTACAGCCTTCAGTTTATTTTTTTCTGTAACTGTGTATGAAATGTACCATGAGAAAGTGAATATGCATGTTTACAAACACCAGAGCTTCAGGGTCCCTCAGTACAAACGTCTCTGATTGGATTCGTTTGGCCGTGTCACCTGAAAATGATTCCTGTTCTTGAGCATTAATAAAGAATTTTTAATGCTTGATATTTCTGGACACTCTGGATAGAAGTTAAACTCTATCTTCTCTAAAAAGAAAATACTCTTGCTGTCAAAAAATATTGATTACGCCTCAAGATCTGCATCAAATGCTATGTGCAGCGTGTGAAAGTTGATGCAAATTTCATAGCCTATCAGAAGCAATTTAGAACTCATGTGCATAATATGCAATAGACTGTAAGAAATAGGTAATTGTTGCAAGCACAGTTTGGTTTACGGGTAAATTCATTTATTAATAGTTTATAGTCTGTGAGCGAACTACCGACTGAATGTAATAAATTTTGTGCCGGCAGGAATACCACTGTGAATCCTGAGAGGCCCGTGGCTCATAACTTGCCTTCAGGCAGAAATCAGTGCTGCTCGGGGAGCAACACTCAGCCTTCCAGTGCGCACTAAAAAACAAACATCAGTTTCATGTTTTCAGCCCAGAAGTAGGTTGCTTCCTCTAATCTGCCCAGTAACAGTTAGGCCGTGCGCACATGAGTTTTTGCACGTGTGTGTGTGTGTGTCTGATGGTTGTGTGCAAGCATGTATTAGTGTGCATGTTTGCATGTGCAGCCAACAGTGAGTGGGCTGAAGGGAGTGGAGGAGGAAGAGTGGGAAGAGGAGGCCAGTGGTAAAAGCCTCAACAAAAAGCTAAAGATAGCTCAGTGCTTGCAGGCACTCAGTGAAGCTTAGCTTTGTCTGTCAAGGTTACTCACACACGCTCACACACGGACAGCAGCAAGGGCCCGAGAGTGCAGGAGAAGCCTTTTCTCAACAGAAAGTAAAACTGCTACACAGGTAACTGAGCACGTATGGGATAATTACACTATTATACACAATACATTATAGCTGTGTTCACATCAGGGTCCATCTGATATCCCACCATATAGGACAGAGAAAGGTGCTTGATATTCTGCAGTATGAACAACACTACTGATTTTCCAAACTATCCAGAGTAGTATGCAAATTAAACAAGCCGTGCCAGATTATAATCATGGATCACCGGACACAGATTAAAGGACAAAGCTATAAAAAGCACAAAGGTTTTTTGCAAAAAAAGAAAAAAATGCTCTCAAAGTGCATTAAATTACTTTCTTACCTGTCGTCCTAACACAATTGTCACATTTCATATTGCAAATGCATGACAATCTAAACTTATTATGCTCAGTTCCAGCCTGATAGTTTTACTCTAGATCAGCTTTGCATGACTCACAGCTCCAAATAATCCTTATTTGTCTTACTGGGCCCTGCTGCAGGCGCTCAGTTCATCAGAAGCAGCTTCCTTCTTTCTCCTCGGCTGCTTCTCACAAACAGAAGTTGGTGCTGGGCGTCCCCCCTCTCATCATCAGAGCCAAGAGTAGAAACAACTGTCCAAAACAGAGTGGCTTACAGAGATAATTTGTACATACCACAACCTCATCATCTGAAACTTTGGCGTGTGTGTGTGCGCGTGTATTACCAAAAACAAGGTAAAACACTTTAAAGGTCCACGTCAAAGAAAAAACAGTGACAAACAGAGCCTCCCAAAATTCTCTAGAACAAAAGAATATTGTCAAACTGCTACTTCCATATAAGGTCACCATTCAGTGACCCCTCCTTCCCTCCTCTCTTTAATTGGTTTTTAATTGTCTACATACAGTATGCAACACCTTGACGCTGTTTGGCTGTCTAATAGTTTCCTCTCTATGTCCTGCACAGCGTGTAAGAACAGAATAACACCGTCTCCACCTTTCAAACCTGACATGAGATCCTGCGTAATTAATATTTGCAGTGTTTGAAATTTTTCAGGATGTGCAACAGCCTGTAAACCAGACAAATCTAAGAGGTCGTGTTTCATATGTTCTGCTAGATTGCGTCTGGCTCCAATCCCATTCAGACAGATCTCCACCCTGCCCCGACCTTACCAGTCGCAATCAAGTCTGCAAGCCCATCAGCTAGTCTAATGACACACGTGGTCTCCTGTTATCTGTATGTCTCTGCCCAGCTTCATGAAAGCAGGTTAAAATGAAGAACAATGTACGGTACCTTAGAAAGACAATATAGAACTAGAAGAGCTTCTGTGCTGCTTGGCGCTGATTCTCTGGAAGTCTCTGGAAGGATGAACGGCTTTCTTCTAAAAGAGATTTCCTAATTTGATGAGTTTTGATGAAGGTGGTGGGACGCACTCTAACACTCAGGAATCTCCCATAAAGTTAAATACCTGGTAACTGAAGGCCATAGCATATGATTCACATTCTCTCCATACTCATACTGTAGATGAGGGCATTGTCATCCTGGAAGAGTTCCTCCCATCACATTACTTTATTCTTCTCACATTCACACCTTTTTGCAGCACTAACCTGCCAAATGTGCATCTATCTGTTATGAAAGGTTCATGCACTGCAACTGTAGCTGCTGATACATATCTCACTAATTATGAACGTTACAGTCACGTGTGCTATCAGCCACCATTTCTAACCCTGTTTACTGATGTCTTATGAACTCAATGCAGATGTCACTTCGAGCACAGGTCCCATTTATTGAGCAGTCTTTGTGGCCGATGCATTTACTGAATCATCATTTTTATAGCACAAATGGTGACTGCATCCTGCAGTGAATGTGTGTGGAAGTATCTGTCCACTGTGTTTGTAATCACTCACTTATTCTGTTTTTTTTCCCCTTTCTCACTCATCTGTAGTTCCTGTAGAGTAAATCCTGGTCACACACCCTTAGTGTTAAACAAGAGGATTAAGTGGCAAATTAACCACAAATTACATCATCAGTGCAGGCAACCCATTGGTCTACTTCCCTTCGGCCACATGTCAATTTGTCTAGACGGCTCGATCCAGCTCGCTAATAGTGTGGGTCTAAAGATAAAACTGAACTAATGGACGCTGTCCAGCAGGCTGCTAATCACAGCCACGGGGTCAGTCAAAGTGCCTCCGTGCAGCTCTGTGAGCCTGATAATCAGCTTTCTTTAGAAATGGGATAAAACGCTCCTGTATGTGGTGTTAAATCTTATCTCACCTCCAGCACACCTTTGCCTCATCGCATCCAAGCATCAGCCAGCACACGAACTGATCAGAGTAAGACGTGTGTGTGTGTGTTTCTTTCATCTGCTTCCATAAATTCTGTGATTCTGACCTAGTAAACATCTGCAAACGTGGTGAAAAGACAGATCAATAGTAGTTTTGGTGACGTGACGCAGAAGCATCACTCCACGCCAGCTTCATCCAGCACATGGTACAGAGTTCAAGGTTCATGTCCAGGGCCGGTGACACTGCAGGAGAGGTTGAGGATTACACGGAGTGAAGCGAAAGTATTTTATTATTGAGGTCAGGGCAGTGGGCGGGCCTGTAGCCAGGCAACTAACCACACAACATACAACCAACATACCACAAAAAGGATGCTCATATTTAACAAGGTTACAAAATAATCCTAACCTAAAAGTTCAGACTTTAGACCCCTCCAAAAACTCCTTAATATGGTCACTACATGTGCGCACTTACTTAAAAGGATGGAAATAGATCCTTTTTTTGTTTTCTGGACTGCACAGGGCCTGATATACTATACATGGGGATCATTTTAACGATGAATCATCACAGGTCTGGGAAAAAAGAGCGTAATAGCTCATCATTCATATAACTGCAGATTTGAATCACAGCCTTATTCCCAGCTTATCATAATTGGGCAAGATCAGTAACAGTGTGCTGGTTGACACTGTGAAAGCGTAACATTTAACCCCCCAAATGAGGTACTTTTGGTGTCTAAACCTAAACAAACACTGAGTGAGTGCAGAAAGCAACCTCCCACCTGGGACACGATCTCCAGCCTGTTTGACAGGCTTGTTATTTATACCACCCTTACCCGTCCTACCTCCATACGAGGACTTTGTGTGTCTTTCAAACATTTGCTCTCTGCAGCCAGAGCATCACAGCAATTGACACCCTAGGAATGAGAACAAATTTGCCTTTTCCTAACTGCTCTGTACTTGCTGTGCATTTTTACATCAATCACTTGATTCTGTCGTTCCTATCTGAGGAGATAGGAATGCTTTAACTCCTTCCCACAATTTGCATGCTGATGATACAGCCGGGAAAGAAAGGGTAACTCTGCAAGTAAGAGGACTCCAGAGACGCTGCTAGATGTTGGAAAACTTAAACTATAATTACACAGCTAAAAACATGCTGCGAAGTGAAGTCGATCCCAGGATTTCTGTTTGTGTCGTATAATTTGAAGAGACAGCGAGCTGTGCTTGCTTGTGGTCCAAAATGCAGTCTCCTGTGTGTCTTAGCCAAGACATGGCCAGAATTCGTGACTCTGATCTGACACAGTGACCATCTTAAATGACACGTTTACTGTGTTTGATCTCTCGCTGGCAGAGCTGGATTACCAACTGTGCAAAATGGAAACTGCCAAAGGGCCCCGTAAGCCTCAAGCTGGACTATTTTTGTCAACATAATTTGATTAATCATGAAATTGCTGGAAATTTGCTCCAGTGAAGCGCAAAATGAATTATAATCTCTGGTCTGCTCTGGTCTCACACAATTGCATTTGTTTATTTTGTGTTTCATCAGAAATGTTTCAGTTTCCTGTGTTGATCATTTAACTTAACAGAGAGAGGTGTTATTCCCCAGCTGTGACCAACAGTTAAAATCAGCAATGTAGTAAACAGTCACAGACATCCATCATTATTCTCCGGAGCCCAAGTGAGCATAATAAATAAAGAATAATCTCCTGATCAGCTGATCGTGTAGAGTTCTGGTCGATTTCTTCTTCTTCTCTTAATTTTAACCGTGAAATGAGACTTATGCCGAGGGGAAACAGACACACTCCATGTGAATGTGTAAACACCCTGATGGGGTTCAAACCCAGGTCCCTCTTGCCCCTGGCATGATGTTGGAGAAACAGGTTAGACCATCACCAAAAATGATCATTAAATTCTCACATTAAATATTGCTGACTCCTGCCTTTTATTTTGTATACAGACAAAGTGTCAAAACATCAAAATACCTGCTGTAAATAAAGCACACGAACATATCAACCAAACCGTGTAATAGCTACTTTAAAAATTGAAATACAACATAAAAAAATAAGACGTCAAGCAGCCTCCATCTACAGACCAACACACACAAGAGCCACCAGGGTTTGTATCTGTGCATTTACGTGTTCCTGTTTAACCAGATTACCGGAGGGCTGCCATTAAACATAAAAGCAATCCGCTCAGTGTGGCATAACGTGACCCCGAGAGCTTACATCATTCAGAATAAGAGGACCTTTATGATCTCCTGTTACGTTAAGAAAAGGACAAGGACAGCGAATCAGCAACAAAACACGAGGACGGTCATACTCTGCAAACTCTTGATGATGCTGGAAAATGAATGCAGAGATTCACAGTGCACAACCCACAGACGCATGCTCACAGCTTTCTCAGATAAATTATATGAACACAGAATCAACATCATCACCGGCTGGTTTTTGGAGGCAGAAGTGACTATTTTGACAAAATGTTGGAGCGCTAAGTTAATACCCAACAAGCTTGCAGCTAGCAACACCCAAGGCTGAAAAATGAACCTTTAAAAAAAAAACATGTTTACAGCCTGATATAGAAAACTTTTTGGCCAGGAGGGTTAATCTTGTAACGTTAAACTCAGCCATCTGGAAGCAGCTAACCAACAATAACAAAAAAAAGCTAAAGAGTGAAGACACCGATGACACTTAATGAATGTCTTAGCTGTTTGTTCCCCTTTATTCAATCACCTCACTGCACAATACTGACTAAAAACTGCCTCAGCGAGTTCCATCCTCCCTCCATGCCCATCAGCACTGGGTGAACAGGTGAGTGCAACTGCTTTTAATCATGGAGTCCTGCACGCCCAGAATGACTCAGCCCATCAACATGAACCATATGCATATATGCTTACAAACAAAAAGAAACAAACGTCAGAGAGTCTGACTGAAACGCTCGCTGCATAATGGTGACCATCAGAATCAAGCCACACACAATTTATCCCTTTTTTAGGGGGGGATTGAGGGGGGGGGGGGTCTGATAATCACGTGTAAAGAGTCTTCATTTTTCAACTGTGTGAGACAAAAAAGTGTGAGAACTTCTCTTGCACTCTTTTCCTTTACAAAAAAAAAAAGAAGAAGCTCTGATTAGATAAGACAACTCAGGTGGCCACTGTTATCATCACATTATCACTCTGTGGTTGAGATGACATCAGGCCTGATCAGGATTTAACAAAGAGTGACATGCAAACATCCTGGCTGTCTTCAAACATGCTGCTCGGCTCACGAGACTGAGGTGTGTTTGCCGTGGAACGTGAGGACGAGTGTTTGTTGAGGAAGAATGTTATCTGTTTTCCCACATGTCCTTGGGTTAAACTGAGCTCAGCCGTCTGATGGGTGGAAGCTGGCGTTTAGTCGTGCTCCAACCTTATTTTAGTGAATTATGGAACAATGAAAAGTAGGTTATGTTGGAAGGGGAAGAATCCAGATCTCTTTAAAGTACAAGAAGGCCAGCCTGTTTTAAAGGGTAATATGAAGGACTTTACTAAATAATGCATGCACACTGCCGCGATTTTAAATGTTAATAATTTAGATTGAAGGGAAATAAGAGGAATCGTGTTTCCGTCACATCATCTGAAAACACTGAAGAACTGCAGAAGAATCAAGAATGAGAACTGAGAGAACTGCTAGCGTTAAATATAAAAACCCAGAGGGACCGAGTGCCATAAAAGGTTGGACTGTTGAGCAGAGAGGAGAGGACAGGTGGTTAAACGTCCTGTGAGTGACTCTTTTAATGTCCCGCGGTCTCATTAAAAATAACTACCCAATAAACAGTGACCTACTCCAAATTATGTGGAGAATTAAATGGCTACAGGTCAGTTTTAGCCACATAATTGGTGTCAGGTCACCATGACTCAGTCTGGACTGAAATATCTGCACACATAATGTGGATGTGCAATCACTTTGGTGGTCCACTCAGAAATATTTCAATATTTTATACAACGTGCTGAAAACTTGCACACATTCAAAGTCCCCGGATGATGAGTGTAACTTTTAGGTTACTTTCCCTCGAGTGCTACAAGCTGTTCATGTTCACCCAGGAGTGTTCTAAAGAACTCTGGTGATCCTTTGACCCCAGGGGACAAAGGTCACAGTCTCTGCCCGGGTACAGTTTTTTTTTTTTTTTCTCTTGCTATGCGTGCATGTGTCTGGTTGGGTGTGTGAGGTTTCCCTTAGAGGCCTGTCCTTCTACCAGCTTCCACTGGAGCTCTTAGCTAGCACACCTGCTTCTCACCAGCTCATCTTTCTTCTCTGTATCTAAGGACCGGCGGGGGATCTTTTGGGAGGACGCACCATCTCAGCTCGCCTCCTGTAAAGACTCACCTGCCTGTCCGCTCTCCACTGCTTCATTCCTCACCAATCTAATTACCATATCCATCTGCTCACAAGAATCTTTGTAATAAACCTCTTAAACTTACTCCTGGTCTTCCTGGTCATTAAGACTTTGTACTGATTTACCAACATTTTAAGTAAAATTATATTTTTTCAGTAATCTCCAGGCTTTCATTTTCATCAGGGCGTGAGGAGAAACATGCTCCGACAAAAGGTGACCACACAAAACTCTGAATTTACAAGTCGCATGAGGAACGAGCAGACTGCCCGACTGAATATGACCTCCCCTGAAAGGAAAAACACCCGAGGTCGTGACTTCTTCTCTCATCTGTGAGATTAATGTGGGCACAGAGTGACCACCCAGAAGACGCACAGGCCAGACAGGCACGTTCACACAAGCAAAAAAAAGGAGAGAGAAATACATGTACAAATAAATACATGTATCCAAACACTGGAAAGCAGCCAGGAAACCATCGAAGCAATTCTGCAAATAATAGCCTCCACATTGTGATTGTGGTGGCCTTGCTTTCCCTGATAGCTGAAATTCTTCCGCGATCTTTGCTCTCATCCCACGACATCAGCATTCAGATTGCACTCCAGCTTAATCAAGGTGGCCAGTCAGGCAGATGGTTATATCAATCACACCTCCGCCTGTAGAAGCTGCTATTGTTAAATATCCTCAGACATAAGACAAATAACCTTCTACTGTCTGGCTACAAAAGCTTCCGGTCAAAGCAGTGGTCAGTGTGAAGAAAAGGAGCTCAAATTGATTGAGATGCACTGATTCTGGTGTGAAAGGAGCTGCTGGCTAAAAGGCACCACATGCAGATATGCATTACAATGGAGTGAGCATGTAGAGGCAACTCTTAATGATAGAGTACAGCGCATGCAGAGGCCATCTGGATAACTCAGCAAAAGAGAGCTGATGGGTCAAAATCTCACGTGCACAAAGGTTCTCAGGCATTTCTGCTCATTTCTGCCGAAGCTGCTGGAAGGAACAAATGCAGACCCCTGCTGGTGCTTCCTGGATAAATATGAGTGTGATTGCATTTAGTGTTTTAAAAGCATATAGCCTTAAAAATCAAAACCCATTAATGCGCGTTCCACCGACCTCAAGTAACCAACTAAAGTGAGTGGAGTCATTTATGACCACAAGGTTATGCCTTTATTTTTAATGGATTTGTGATTGAGTTTTGGTTCCAGTTGTTATTATTATTATTCCTATGGTGACTTATGTCCTTCTGTGTCACCCCCGGATTAGCTCATTTATCTTCCTGCTCTGCTAAGTCCAGTTGCAGTTTGTGAAACAGACACAAAAAGAACTGCCCTGAGATCAGTTGTTCATTTCCTGCTTCACTTTGATAGTTTTCTCTTTTCCTGTTTTGGGTTTTGAGTCCTGATTGTCTTCACCTGTGTTGATGCCATGTGCCCTTGTCTCATCCATTCAGTTAGTCCTCACTGTTTGTGTGTATTGTCCCGTCCTCCCCTTTGTCTTTGTCATGCCGTTGCCTCACGTTGCAGCTCAGTTTTTTTGCCTATTGATTATCTCAGGTGGGGATGAGTCTGCCTACGGAGGTGAGATTGATATTATGGTGACCCGGTACAGAGACGGCATCCTGGAGCTCAATGCAGTCACACCACGCCTCATCTTCCTGCAGGTCTGCCCAGTAGAAACATCAGCTCCCTCATCAAGAACACACAATAGAGGACAGACTTCCTGCAGTAGCTGAAGTCAGTGATTGTGCACTTCTGCTCCATAATTGAATCTATCCTCACCTCCTCCATCTGGTACACTGCTGCCACAGCTAAGGACAGAGGCCGACTGCAGCACGTCATCCATTCTGCTGAGAAGTTGACTGGCTGCAATTTCCCCTCCATCCATGACCCGTTCACTTCCAGGACACCGAGACAGGCAGGAAGATTGCTGCTGACTCTGGATATAAACTTTTTGTGCCACTACCCTTTGGAAGCTGCGGTCCATCAAGACCAGTGCCTCATGGTACATTCACAGTTTCTTTCCCCATGCAGCTGGAGCCTATGAAGAGAGATGATATCTATCTTTTCTTTTTGAGATTTCTATTAATTTCACTTCTTGAACATTTTTTATGTTTTAGCTTATGTCTGAGCCAATAAAAGCTCACTTTCTTTTTTTTTTTCTTCCATTTTTGGCCGGAGTGGCTTTTATCGACAGTATATTGACAGGAAACGGGAAGGATACGGGGGAAGAGACGGAGCAGATTGGTGACGAGCTGGGACTCGAGCTGCCCCGCCCGCACCGCAAGGTGGCATATGAGTGTGGTCGCCTGCTCCACCCTCTTTTGTTCTCCTGTTTTTTCCTTTGGGTCTTCAGCTTTCACCACGGCAATAATATAATTATGTCTCAGTCATTTTTATGCACCGAGTTTGTTTTTTAAGTTAATTGTACGAACAATGCGACATTTAAGATATGCTGGATGAATTACAGCATGCTAGTATCCCTTACACCAAAATATAGAAGAACTGGTGACTGTAACACTTTGACCAATCAAAAATTACCATGAAGTCTTCATAGTCACGTTCTTTTTTCATTTGTTACTTCCAAAGTGGTGCAGCACGGTGTTGTGGTGGTTATTACTGAAGCTCTGGAACCAGCTGAGGCCTTTCTGTGTGGAGTTTGGATATTCTCTCCGGGTACTCTGGCTCCTTCCCACAGTCCAAGAGCATGCATGGGTTAGGTTAACTGGTGATTCTAAATTGGCGGTCCATGTGAATGCAAGAGTGAGGGGTTGTGTGTCTCTCTGTGATGGCCCTGTGACACACCGGTGACCTGTCTAAGGTGTACCCTATGAAAGCTGGGAAAACATTAAACAACTGCTCCATTTCCCTTAACGCAGAACCCACCAGAGTCGAGCTTAAACTTGTCACGCCCTGCAAAACATCAGCTAATGTACTTTCACTAATAAAAATGTGTGATGCATGTCGGTATCTGCCAGATCTTTCATAAAAAGCTAATATCAGATATTGGTGAATCACTTTGAGTGTGCACTGTCACCGCACTGCCTGTCACTGATAGCTGATCTGCAGAAGGACTCAGGTGGTGGTCATCCAATTAAACCAGTCATGTGGCATCATGATGTAAAATTAGGACAGAAACTGCCAATAAAAATGCTACTAAATCAATGTTTAGCCCTGAAATGTCTCAACCGGATGAGGCTCCTGGTGGCCTCTGAAACCCTGTATAATTGATCTATTCCACATCTTGGTTACATTATCTCAACAATGTCTGCTGCCTTCTATTTAAAAATGGGGACTAAAGTAAAGACGTGACTGGATGAACACCTCACAGCAGATAACAAGAAAAGTGACAATGTTCAAGTTTGTTGCAAAATGTTCATTAAATGAAATGCAGTACATGAAGTAAAACCACAGACTGTACTGGTTATAAAAGATAAATGTTACCACTGTGACCAGACACAAAGTCTTGCTTCTTAGGTTTCTGGAACCAAGACGTCCCACCGCGGGGTGACGTGATGCAAGGTGGGCCCACCCTAAAGTGGGGTGTGCTTTATCATTCTTCTAGGCACCACAGTTTACAAAATAAAAAATAATTTTGTATTCAATAAGACTTTAACCTACTGACTGAGCCTGTGAAAGTGTTACATTTTCCCACAGACGTCCATACAATCACATGGCTTTTTGCCACCACAGGAATCACCCCCTGCTGACCATTAGAAAGAAGAAGGCACTCGGCATATTCTTTCCATATCAAACCTGAAAGCTACGGCCCACCTTTACATACACTCAGCAGCCCCTTTGTTAGGTACACCTGTTCAACTGCTTGTTAACAAGAATATCTCATCAGCCAATCACATTGCAGCTACTCAATCCATTTAAGCATGTGTTTCCAAACTTTCTTCCAATTTACCAGTTTGTTTAAATTCCATCACAAACTTGGGAAAAAAATGAATCTAAACATCCCCGTGACTCTCTGTATGACATCATACAGAGCCAAGAGTAGGAAAAAACTCTCTGAAGCTGAGTGTTTAGAGCAGTGTGAAGCCAAAGCTTTACCTCACAAGGATTACCATCATGTTCTCATCCTGGGGAGTCACAAAATTCCACTTTGTCAGATGCTACCTGCATTTCCCTGTTACACACAAGGTGTCCTTTGGTGTCAGCACCTTGATGCTCTGGCAGGATCGGCACTGAGTTATAATAGTTCCATTTTAGAGACATAAAAAGTCTGTGTCAGCCGGTAGGAGGCTTGTGGTACTTGTTGGGACGCGTGTGTGTGTGTGTGTGTGTGTGTGTGTGTGTGTGTGTGTGTGTGTGTGTGTGTGTGTGTGTGTGTGTGTGTGTCTAAATTACTTTCATCTTTACTTGCTGGTTAAGTTTAAGCAACAAAAAATCTACTTGGTTAGGATTAGTAAAAAAAATCACAATGTGGGGTAAAAGAAAGACTTCACAACAATAATGCTGAAAAATTATAAATTGGGAGTAATGGAACAGTCTCAAAAGTCATAAGCCTGTGTTGCAAAAGGACACTTTGTGCATAAACGAGCCACATGAGCAGCACTGACAGCAAAGCTTAGATTGATGTCCTGAGAATGAGAACAGTCTGGGATTACTTGTGCATGTGCTGACCTCTTTATATCAAACTTTGTCCATGTTTAAGTATCCATGAGTATCCACCACTGCAGCCGTGTACACGTGTGACAGAAAATAAGGAAAAGCTTAATAGGTACACTTCCCTGTTACACTGTTACATGCACACACAGGTGTATGCACAACGGGGAGCTTCAGTTTTTGCTCTGTGAGATCTGTTGTTGCCATGGCATTCTACTGCATCTGCTTACATTGCCATGGAAACACAAAAGTGATGACTGGCATTGGGGCTGTAAGTGAAATGGGTCAAGAGCACCTGGGACGAGTCAAACAGCCCAGGAGCGCATAAAATGTGTCAGTGGGCTTTACTGGCTGACCACAGCAAACCCAGCTGACCTCTGCAGTCACAGCTGGAAAAACCTCTCAGCACATTAAACAGCAAAAGATGCTGTTAACATATCGCTCCACTAAATAACACACTCCCGTGTTCATGTGCCGGTGACAGAGCAGTGACAGGAAACGGGCCACATACATTCTCCAGAATAATTGGACTGTTACACATTTTGTTACAAAAAGAAAACAGAGAAGCTTGTAATCAGCTGCGCTCAGCAAACGTTTCCTCTCGAGTAATTTTAACTGAGTGAGATCAATCTTTTGTGGGCCACTGGCTGAACACGACCGAGTGCACCTGAATTGTTATGACTCATTAACCCACTTAAAAAAACAAGACTCATTCACGGCCGCCACCAAGAGGTTACAAAGTAGAACAGCTCCCACTGCCAAGGCTGTGGACGGAAGTTCGCCGGCTCTGATGTGGGACTCCTGAAATACAACTGATGCTTTTCCATGGATCGTTTACTTTTCACTGGTGCTCACTGTGTGTAATTATTGTTTGGTTAAATAGTTCCCTTTCTGAAAAGCCCAGGTTCTTGTGTTTGAAAATGCTGAGTTGATAGCAAAGTAGCGCCATCTTGTGGTTGTGCGTGACCATTTGTGTGCTTCACTACAGTGCAACAAAAAATATATAATTGTCCGTCAAACCAAATGGATCTGTTTATGACGTTATTATAAATCATTTTAATTGAAAACTCTAACCCTGGAATCACATAAAGTTGAGCTGTTTTCAGATTTGCTTCATGTATGGTCAGGGATGCACACATTAACAAGAGCTAAATATAGTCACAGCCAGCCCCCCCGGCTCCCCCAGGGCTGAAGAAACAGGCTCCTAAGAGCTTGTGCTGACATCTAGCGGTGGACTGAGTCAATTATTTTGGTAAGATGTGTCAAACATCATTAGGAGGATGAGTGGAAACAGCCACAGATTTTATTGCACCAAGAGGGTCCGTCACTTATCTGAGCATATGATAATAAAGATGCTGCAACAAAAATACCTTAAAGTAGAATACAATCAAATACAAAATAACAGAAAAGATTACTTAAATAAATGAGCTCAGTTACATAGAATAAATTAATAAAAATAAAAATATAGGAGCCAAATAATTCAAAATTTAAATATTTGTAAAATAAAAAGTAAAATATTAAATGATGATTTGTTTTAATTAAATAAAAGCTGAATATAATACAACAAAATGACTTTTTAAAAGTAGGTCTCATGTTTGATGAATTCAATAAAACCTTACTAAATCAAATAAATAAATCAATAAAAAGCTAACAGCATGCCATCTAAGTGTGTGTGCAGGGTTACACTGTTAACATGACAGAGCAGATGTTTCTCTGCTGGACAGATGTTTCATTATAAACAGTTATGAAAGACTTCCTGTTTCAGCCCTTGTGGCAGCAGAGCTGTATCGTTGTGTTAGCATTAGGAGTCTTTATTGTCATTACACCATGTACAGCAACATTACAGAGCAGCCACGCCTTCAGGTGCAAAGAAAAAACACATTCAGTCTTTTAGACAGCAAATGTAAAAAAGCACTAAGTGAGCAAATGCTGGGACCCTCTCTGCAGAGTCACTGTGGGTGCGGAAGGAAGCCAGGTCTACGCTTTCAAACATTAAACACAACACAAAGATATTTCCCCCACATGTCAAGAGGAGATGAAAGTCTTATCTGGAATTATGGACGAGGTCGTAGCCATGGGAAATGAGTCACCCGACTGCCCCTGCGCTGACCACAGGAACATCTAAGTGCCCTCCCTCTCAGTGTGTGCCCACCCTGTCAGGCACCACAGCCTCCAACAGTGAGCTGGTACGCCTGTTCGAGTGTCCTGTCTGCTGCTTCCTGAAAATGAAGGTGATTTCTTTGTTTTCAGTGTGTTCTTTATCAGGTTGTTTTCTAAACTCTAAGCTCAAAATTTTAGGATTATCTCTGTAAGCACACCTCCTCCAAGAGGAGTCCATCCAGCAGTCACTCCAGTATCACGGCCAGATTTGATGATGGTGTTATTGAGCTGGGCAGCACTATACAGAAAATGGCCAATCACAGATTGGTCTCTCTGTAGTGGTGTTATCAGTGCAGTATTTGGTATACAGAACCTCTATATATTCAACCAGTTTCTGATATTCAGATATCAGAACCCGAGGCTCCTGTAGCTGTGAGTACTTCCTAAGGTCAGGTTTTAACAGTCTTCATGTGTGTTTATGTTTGATTTTGTCCTGCGACGAGTGCGTGGAGTAATGGGTACATATGTGGGTGTTTAATATTGGAATAAATGTGATCAAGAGGCTCCTCCGTGAATCGCCACCTTATCGTGGTGGAGGGGTTTGTGTGTCTCAGTGATCCCAGGAGCTATGTTGTCTGGGGGCTT
>JAVDPK010000327.1:930580-956167 GCA_034780415.1 Cichlasoma orientale | reverse complement strand
TTTCTCATGTACATCTACAGCTGAATGTTAAAAAAAAGTGCCCATGTGACTCAGTAGTGCCTTTTTGTTTATACCTTATATCGATTTTTAAATGCTGGTAGAATTGCAACCAAATAAGAGCAATAACTCTTTTTGCATATAAAACTGGAGGAGTTGTACTTTGATATAATGCGTGCAACATGTCCCAGCATGCCGTTTCCTTCCAATAATGGGTTTGCAGGAATCACATAAAAAGTACACACAACAAAAACATTATAATCCAGGTGCTTTATTGATCTGCTGCTCACGGCAGTTCCTCTGTTGAAATACTCATCATCACGTTGTCAGCATGAACTATGACGTAATTTTCATGCAAGCCACTAACTGCGATAACAGGAAGTGACGTCATTTTATTGGGAATTGTAGTTTTTTTCTCTTATCACAGCTCCACTGGTGCTATTGAAAAGTAATGTTTGACTTGGTGTCTTTCTATGTATAATTTCCTGGGACAATAGGCACATCAGGCATTTTATTTTTGTTTTTCCTACATTTTATAAAAATTTGTGTATCTCAAAAGTGAAGTTATAAACACAGTTAAAATAAATTTTGTGGTTTGAAAAGCTTTTCTGCTACTTTGTCTCATTTGCAGTTTTGAAGGATACAGCTGTGACAGAGTGGGGTCAGGTTAACTGGTGACTCTAAATTGCCCATAGGTGTGAATGTGAATGGTTGTCTGTCTCTCTGTGTTGGCCCTGTTGTTGTTGTTGTTGTTGTTGTTGTTGTTGTTGTGTTTTTTTTGTTTTTTTTGTTTTAGCAAATTCTTTAGTAACTATGCACTTATTACATATGTATTATTCAAATTTTGGCTATGAAAGTTGTATAGATGTATAGAAAGTTGAAATTCTCCAAAAAATGGCACTACCGCATGTAAAAACAAGATATTAGAGGAATATTATGTGTTGCACTGTGTTTTAGTAGTGAAACAATAACAGACCTCTCAGGTGAGACCTCTTTATTTTCTTTCTTGGATAAATATTTAATAAACATAGGTATCAAATTTTTATATTTATATCAAATTGAATATTTAAACTTTGTGTAAAATATTTATATGCATTATGTAAATAAACATGAGAGCAGTGTCGACTTCCCTCTCCAGCCTGACTTTTGATTTAGTATCTGCCTTTTTAATGTATTTTATTTAACCTTACATTTGTAAACTTGATAATTTTTCAATTTTTTATGCACTCTTATTGTATTTATGCTAGTTTAAAATGTATTTTTATTTTGAATTGCTTATTGCTGCATATTTATTTTTGTTTTCTTACATTTTTTGTTCTGTCTTATCAGCCTGTCAGTCAAACACTTTGAACTGGACTAACCTGCATGAAAGATGCTTTATAATTATAGGTCTGATTTGATAATTGAAAGTATGCCTCATGTCCTCAGAAGTGTCGAGGCATACTTTGGAAATAAGCTTAGACGAAGAGCACTTTACTGTGAGCGATGCTGGAAAAACCAGCACAAGAACCTGCTTTTCTCTACCAGCAGATGCTCAGTATTTGGCTGTTTTTCAACCGATGCAGTGAAACAGCTGCACAGCGTGCTGCATGCGGCGTTATTGCGACCTATGTGTCAGAATATCACTTTAAAAAATGTGCTGGCACAGCGTTTGCTGTGTCTGTCAGGTGTTGTTATTAGTACTGTTATCTGTCTCAGATGCCTTGTTCGGCGTCTGTACACTCGTCATTTTAGACTCGTGCCTCTGAAACTGAAATACAATTTTAGACTGAGCAAGCCTGTTTGATCCATTTTGTTCATCTCTGATCATTTACCTGTTCTCGCCTTTGCAGGTTTGTTGCTCAGAATGCAATGCGTCTGCAGAAACTTGGGGTGACGCACATCTTAAATGTAGCGGAGGGCACCTCCTTCATGCATGTCAACACCAGTGCGGATTTCTACGCCGGCACGGGCATCGCGTATCACGGGATCCAGGCCAATGACACCGAGCAGTTCAACCTCAGTGCCTTTTTTGAGGAGGGGGCTGATTTTATCGACAAGGCCCTAGCACACAATAATGGCAAAGGTGAGGTTATTTTGAAGTGTATATTTTATCTGCTGGGCTAAATGCTAAATCTTGAAATATTGATTTTTAGTATGTAGTTAAACTAATGGACATTAACCTTTTGTGCCCGGACAGCCCAGCACTTTGCACACACAGCGTTGTTGACATTTATTGCTTGGTTTGGAAATGGGGAAGATAAAGGAAGGACAGACGGTAGAGAGCTTGTTTCTGACTTCTACTATGAAAAATAACCAGGCTAAAAATAACGGCTAAGCTTGTTTACATTCAACAGTCCTAATTTTTATTTTATGAGGTCATAAAAAGCAGTTGGAGACAACACCTGCAAAATGTTGGCACAAAGAACCTTTGTATGCTCGTAGATGTACAAACCGCTGCTGTAAATGTCGGCCATGCCTGAATGATCGAAAGGAAGCTTTCTGTCATTAAAGATACATTTATTGGAAATCTCCACAGGTGAAGAATAGATTGATGATCATATTGCATTATACATAAACTGGGGGGGACAAAAACGTATCTGTTCACCAAAATGTCCTGAACACCTCGAGGAAATTTATTCTAAGAAAATCCCTTTTTAAAGGCAGCGGAGATCAAATGGAAGCACCGTGCCTTTCTCACTTCAGTAGCTCCCACTTAAAAGTAATTTGCTCCCACAAGTTGAGACATGAAAACAAGCTCCTCTTGTTGCTCATCTAACAAAGGCTACAAGATTTAAGGCGTCTTTTAATGTTTCAATCTCAGTTCGCTTTATTGTTGTGGACCTCAAAGTGAAGACGGGAGATAATCACAGTGGCCCCGAACACCTCTCGCTAAATCTGACACACTCCTGAGTGCTGCTCCATATTCCATTATCACATCACGTCCCTGCACTTCAGCATCGTCAGTGTTTGATGCATGGCACACCTGTAAGAGTCGCTTATATTAGAGATATTAAACAGGTGCTGGAACACTTTGGGACTGCATAAAAGAACAGAACTAGTACTGCGGTAAAAATAAAAGAGAAGATCACCAGGGAACTGAGTCTTCACTTTAATAAAACTTCTAGGTCAGGTGTGCTATACTCCAATATTTCATGTGTGCAGAATTTTGAAGGTTCCAAACCTGCAACTGAATTCAGTCACAGCACATGGGGGATGTGTTTAATTATTGTGCTGAACCCTGTATTTTATGGCATGGATTTGTTGTCAGCCTTGACACAGAAAAGCATCTTAATTCACAGGCCGTTTGGCGCCGCACCGGCGCTGTGGTAAATCAAGAGCTCCTGTGGAGATGAGAGGATGAGAGATTTAGGATATATGGGAGGAGAACGTGCCTCATATCTGCTTGCTGTCTGGTTTTGCTGCAGTTTGACATTTGTCCTTTTGTGCCACATTATCTGTGACATTTTGTGACCCTCAGCTGTAAGCTTGGAAAAGGTCCCAAGTCCAGAATTTTAATGAGGAACTGCACAGATGCATTGCTCCTGTGAGCCTTCCATAATGAAGACACAAGGTTACAGCGTGCAGCTGGTCATGTCTGCAAGCTCACTCTGTGTACTTTCCTCCAATCAACAGAAAAGTATGAACACATTAAATCTGCAATCATAAAAAGTAATTTAATGGCGTCAATTGCAGTGATATGGAGACTTGGATGGAAATGATCAAGAAATTAACGATGACAAAAAAATTGTTGCAACATGTATTTCGGACTTTAATCTTATAGAATGTGTTTTTTTTCCCTGCAAATTTCTTTTTCTTCTTAATTTTTTCCTCAGTATTTTTTTAAGTCTCACTTCTATCACAACACTATGAACTCAGCCTTTATAATGGCTGCTGTCATCATTAAGTGTTGGTGCCTCCCAGCCCTACAGCTAGCTGACCATTGCCATTACTGTCCTCCATGCTGTGGAGCTTCTGCTCAAGCCTGGAAAAAACCCTTCTTGTAATTGACCAGTCTTTGAGGAAATTATGCAAGATGTTTATGACTTGACTGACTTGCACAAATCAAAATTGAGTTATTTAGCTTGACTAGTTGAAAGCATGCAGGGGTAGAGGATGCTGCTCTGCATATACACGAGCAGTGATTGACACTGCATTGAAGATGCCTCCTTGCTCTGATTGGTTGTTTTTGCTCAGGTGTGGTGTATTCTTGCAAAGTGTAAGGCAAACTGGGGATGGCCCGTCTGCCTGCAGAGAGCTCTGCCAGTGGAGGCAGTGTACAAAGTACGTGGTACAGCTGGTCTGTGTGCCACTCCTGTGCTGCTGTTGTTGTGCATCATTCAGCTGCGGAGAAGAGCAAAGTGAAGCCAAATGTTAGAAACAATAAAAAGCTTTCATTGGAATCACTGTCTCTGCTTTTCATGCTGTATTTTTAATCTTTGATGTTTTTTTTCATGGTTCACTGTCAATCAGTAAGCATTCAGCATTTGCATACGTTTTCCAGTTCCAGCGACACACAGTCGGGATTTGGGTTGGCTGCACGGAGCGTGTCTGCGGTGGGTGAATGGAAACGTGTACTCAGACGGACACATTTGTGAGACCTATAAGAGCCTGATACTTGCACTGCACTCTATAACATATTTTCAGTGGCTTGTGCCATGCAATGACAAATAAGTGGAAGCATATAGTTCAGGAGCTTTTTTTGAACACCTTGGTCATAGTTCGACAAATGCAAAGGAGGCATCCTGCCTAAACTGGTCTGTGCCCTGCAGCTCCAGCTAACAGTGCACTGAACCTGGTGGTGTGCACAGTGCATGCCACGTCCTGTGTGAAACTGTATGACTGCCTCAGCAAATATGACAGTAATACCAATAAATGCATACCTACTATTGAACCTTTAAGGAGTGAATATATGAGCATGCCTCCACACCATGCTTAAATTATGTGTCTGCATCCAGAAGGTTAGCTGGATCTGAATTAGTTTGTATTTTCTCAAGAGCATCAAATGATGATGACTCAGAATTTTTCTTATTTCAGTTTGATTTGTGAAGATACGCAAAGTGTGGAAATATTTCTCTAAGTCACAGTGGGAAGGAATCCTTCCCAGAATTCCCAGATCCAGATCGACTCTTATTTGGTCCAAGCCCCGAGAAATTGTTCAACATATTCGTCCATAGCCTTGAGTAATTTTGCTAACAAACACAAAACTGAACCAACCTCATAACCTCCTTGATGGAGCCATGAATCAACCACTGCATGGAGAAAGGGAGTACGGTATTTATTTATTTATTTTTAGTATTATAATGAAGGAATTTTGAAATTGGAATATGATTCAAAAATAGTTGGAATATTTTGTAAATCAGCCAATTAACTCATATGTTATGATAGACCGGCAATGGTGGGGAAAAGGGGCCGTTAGTGGGTCATCGAGGTGTAAATGGCTGTGCCAGTGCTGCAGTTCTGACTGGATGCTAATGCTGCTAGCCCGTCCACAGGAGGACTGCAGCATTGAGATGAATGATGCTGGCTGCACCCACTGAAATCTCCTGTGGAGGAGAAAAGTGCCTGATAGTGGTTTACATTCAGTGTTTTCCCAGCATATACAGTTAAGACTATTTAAGCTTAATAAAAATAATAAAAGACACAGTAAGACAGAGATATTTGGAATGTGGAGAGTGATGGAGCGAGAGGGTGTGTGTGTGTATAACAAGAGGATACAGTGGAATTAGCATTGATCTGTGGCAGGCGGGCTGATTTGGTGTTGCAGAGGTCATGTCACTGGCATAGGGCTGTTCCTTGGTGAGTATAGAAAGGAGAGAGAAAAGGAAAAAGGTGAGGAGAGAGATGTTGGGGATAAAACTAAAGTAGGGACAGAGAGAGGTGTTGGGTTTCAAATAAAGTGCAGAATCTGCAGATCCGACCTGAGCCGAGCACATCAGCTACTCTGTGAAGGTTGCCAAGTTAAATCCCTTGTGGGGTGTCAGCTACACCTTTTATAGTACACCTTAAAAAGGAGCAGAAACATGCAAACACGCGTGAGCATAGAAATACAGAAAGGTAAACTCACCTGTGTTTTATAAACACAAAGACAGGATTGATTCTTTGCTGTGTTCAGGGTGTGTGTTCGCCCCAGCCGGTCAAACATGATTGACTGTGGTGAGTCTGCAGCAGAGGTCACATCTTATATTTGCGTCTCCTGGAAGAGAAACTGCTTTGCTGTGCAACTTTGGTCACAGCACATGTTCTCCAGCTACACTCAGGCCTGGTTTGGACTTCTGTGTTAGGTCTTTGTGGGGCCCACAGATGTTTGGTTTCTCCGGTGTAGAGGTCCGAGCGCTCCTCACTGCACTGCACAGCATGCACCGTGTTGCTTAGCTTGTGTTTGGGAGTTTTATCCTTGGGATGAACCAGCTTTTGTCTTAGTGTGGCTGGGTCTGAAGCACACTGGGATGTCAGGCTCTGCCTTATAAAGGATGACAGTGTTGTTTTGTTTGCCATTCTTTCCCCCAAGTTATCCCAACTGAGCCTTCATCAAATCAGCAGAGATGCACAAAAAAGAATGTCAGACACCAACGAGGGACAAAGAGACTGACAAACGTAATATAGCAGGTTTCTACACAGACAATGGCCAGATCACCTTCTGATGGTACGTGATGCGCTTGGATTACATTTTGGCAGATGGTTTGCAGATGGTGCTTGGCATATCTGCCAGAGCTTCCAATGTGCATCGGTGTAGCTGAAATTATTCCTCCACTAGTGAGTAAGTCATACTTGGTACAAAGTCCAGCTGTTTTAGGGTATCAGTATTGGTCTTTTCTGTGTTGTGGCTCCGCCTTTGAACTGGCCCATAAAAAGTATTTCTCTGTGGTGTGTGTGTGTGTGTGTTTGTGATTCTGTGAGCCTCACACCATAAATAGCACTCATCTTATTGTTCTCTGTGTCCTCCAGGGAAGGTGTATGTACACTGCAGAGAAGGCTACAGCCGCTCCCCCACCATGGTCGTTGCTTACCTCATGCTGCGCCACAGAATGGATGCCCGGCTGGCGGTGGCCACTGTGCGGCACAAGAGGGAGATCGGTCCTAATGATGGCTTCCTCCGCCAGCTGTGCCAACTCAATGAAAAGCTGGCGAAGGAGGGCAAGCTGAACGGGGACATGGGCAAATTGAAGGCCAAGTGAAAGCTGGAGGGGCGCTGCCCTGTCTCCTCCCGTCATGCCTTTCACAGGCTGCAGCTGCTCTGGTAGACTGACCCCACCCTGACCAAACCAGCACTCATCTAACACATCAGGGGTATTCTGAAGCATACATGCATTTATTCCTCGTGTTCACACACACTTGCGCATCACATGCTATTTTCTTTTGAATCTTTAGTCCACGTCTCTCACTGCTGTTCTGCAAAGAGTGTGATCTCAATCCCCATTTTTATAACACCACCCAGATTTTGCTGCTCATACCCTAAAGCTCTGAATTCCTCTCATTTCTGAGCTACTTAAAGCATTCCTTCAATGCCCACAATTTAGAAATTTGGTGTCTTTGCCCTGATTTTTAAATTTTACTTACATACTTGTAGAAAGTAGAAGATTATAGCACAATCATTCCATAGTTTTCCACTGCCGGGAATGTCAGTAATGTCTCCGCCAGCAGGAGTACTCCAAATAATTCCAAATAAACTACTTAATATTTGAGAGTTGATGGCCGCAAATGATGCGACACAGAGTGGATGAAGGAAAATCCCACATTCCATGGAATCTTTAGTATAAATGACACCCAGTCTCAATCCTCAATCCTTAATTCTTTATCTTCCGCCTGTTGGGAGAGAGATTGAATGCACAAATACAGATGACTCACACTCTAATACACCCTAATGCATTATGTAGCATTTCAGTTAACAGACTCTCAGGCCTCTAGTTCGACGGTGGTAGCACGAAATGTGTCTGCAGTACGACGGAGCCGCCGCTGACGGGGAACTGCAAAAGGTCGAGCTAATTAAAAATGATGACCTGCCTGGATCTTCATGCAGCAGCCATATTTAGATGATAGTAGCTCAGTACAGTCGATCCGGTGATCTGAGGGAAACGCTGGATCGAATATGCACGTAAAAAGGGGGAAATGTTTCACCTTTAATTTGAAATGTGCTTATAAATCTACAAGATAAAGCTTGTGATGTTACAATGGGAATGAAGCAAGATCCTTGACTACAAAACATTTTTTTTCTTGAAAATTTTCCTTTATTTCTCATAAATTTGCAGGGTTTTTTTTGTTGTAAATTTGCCCTATTTTCTCATACATTTAAGACTGTAATCGTGAGGATTTTGACTTATTGGCCTAATATGCTGCTGTAAAACACAGTTTGCTAAACGCCGTTAAAACAACACAATTCAGACAGATCATATTTTGTACATGTTGTTTTGCAATAACAAACAAACAAAAACAAGGACTTATAATTAATGTTTAAAATTGAAACTATATCAGTGAAAGACTAGAAACAGGAAATAAGTGGGACTGCTGAAAGACCACAAGATAAAAGACGTTCAGTTATGGAATCGCGACAGAGCCAGTGTGTTTTTAAAGTCATTTAGTGGAGGTTACTGATGACTGAATGATTTTTGCTATATACCCACGCAGCCCTACCTCTCCCTTATTCTGAGAGGTCACCTTTATCAACAGGACTAAACCTAAAATGCTCCCAAATAATTTACTAGTTACACTTTTATTAATTGTGCTTTCCATGTTTCACAGCTCACTGAGCTGAAGTGATAGGTCCACCTGCCCTCTTGTGGTGCTTCTATGTATTACACTACAATACATGACATCATTTCTGCATCTGTAGCATCAGGAGTTTATCTTTTTGACATTAATAATATTTCTGTGAATAATATCAAGGTACAGTAACACTCATGCCTGCTTGGTGTGAATGTAGGTTCTACAGTAAAAAAAAATAGCTTAAAATATTCATAACAGTGTTTTAAACCCAAAGATGCTTGACGCCCGTTTTGCTCGCTCTACCACCTTTAAACTAGAGGCCTGTTGTTTTAACTGTAAAATGCATCACCCAGGACGGATGCCACCCGCTTTCAGCTGAAAGATCCAGCCATCACGCCACCAGAGGGTTGTCCACTGCCAATTCCCTGACATAGCCATTCACTCAGAATCCCAGTGCCACTGTTTCATCAACACAGTCCGAGGTCCACGCACAACATGCCACTTATCTCACCCCTAAATGTGTGTATGTCATATGCTAACTAATACACACACAGGGTCAAATCAGATCACAGCACCTTTTTTTTTTTTTTTTGTATGTACTAAAGCATTGCGATATATGTCAATACCCCATCCGATATATAGAATGTAATCACATTTATATTACTAACAAGGCAGTAGCTGTTACATACAGGCAACTTTAGTTCAACAGTTTAAAAGACACTGTATTTAACACTGGGCATAATACTGTAAACTAGACCTAGTGCCAGGAAGGACAGCGATGGGGTGACCTCCTCGACACTGTTTTAGAGAAGTCAGACACACACGGGCTCAGTGTTTCTCCTGAGCTAAATGTCACGTTAACAGGAGTCGTCACGCAAGAGAGGAAGATAAAAACTAGGTTCTCACTTTATTAATGGCACTATTTATTCCTCCTTTGATATATCTGTATACATTTGAATATATACATGTATACTGTATATACATATTTAAGTGTTGACATATATGAATGTACGAGCAATGTGTCTATAACGTGTAGGTAATGTCAGTATTGTCTCTATATATCACGTTCTACTTGTATGTAGCTCCTTCATTCTTTCTGTTAATTACATGCACATTAATATTCAGCTATGATGTGCATGTAAAATGTTCTGTGTAATTGTGATAGTTCTTATCGCAATTGTGCAAAACGTGCTTATGATGGCAGGGTTGGTTTTTTTTTTTTTTTTTTTTTTTTTCCCCGGTTTAGCCGCGGTACTGGGGCATGTAAGCATCGTCTCCAGCTAGCGTTTTGTACAGCGTTACGTCTTCATATCAGTGCAAATGCATTCATAAAATACCGCAAGATGCAGGTGGCATCATCAGACGCATATGACCATCACACCCAAGGATGCACTCATCGTATCACACATTTCATTTGGCATTTTTAAATATTTCCATCTCTTTTTTTTTTTTTTTTCTTCGATGTTGATGTTAGGATTTATATATGGGTTTGTTTGGATGAGAATTAAAAGGAAATGACTGGTGTCTGTCAAACATGGAAGGAAACAGTGGCCAAAAAAAGAAATGGAAAATTTATGGCCAAGAAATGACAGAAAACATCCATGTCCAGGTACTCGAGGTAGGTTTGGAAAATTAATAAAAGGCATTAGGTACAAGGTAAAGATGCTAAAAAATACCTACTTTGAGCACCTGGACTTGGATACTTCATGCCTTCTGTTTTTGGCCATAATGTTTCCATTTTTTTTTTTTTATTTGTCAAAGTGCAGTGTTTGTTGAATCTGGCTCATCTCGCGCTCATTTGTGTTCAGCAGGATGCAGTCTTTCCACCAGGGGGAGCTGCTCAGCTATTCTTCAACAAGAGGCTGGTGTTAAAAAAGTTTGGTGGCAGATTGGCTCTGCCAGACTTTTACCTCCTCGTGATTGGTTGTTTTACCGTCAGGCAGCTGATGGTGCTCTGACCATTTGAATCGGTTGTGCAGTAGCCAAATGTGACGTTTACGTAAGTTGCTCGTTTAATGCTCGTTTAAACTGCTAAAAGGAAGAACTCAAAGTGACACCATCCCATTGTCACACTGCCCAAACCTCTGAATTAACAACTTTAATGAAAGCAGAAGATGCTAATTTGTACCATTTTAAAACTTTTGTTGTATTTTTAAAATCATTTAAGCTCTACTTGTTTACAGGGATAGTCATGATTTTCACATATCAGAATAATAAATAAATAGTTTAGGCAAATAAATGGATGGCTTGTGGGATATAGTATTCCCTGACCAGTTGGTGAGTAGTTCCTAGAGCTTGCTGTTTCTGGGAATCAGGATGCAAAATCAAAAATCTCCTTGTAAATTTTTTGGTCACTATCAGATTACCACAGTCACTTTAAGCCTGCAAGGAAGATGCCAAATTTTACTACTGCTTGGCTAGTAGTTGGTGAGTGTTTGCAGATAAGTTGGTGTCTTCCATGCAGGATACAGGCGACCAAAGCAGTCGTAAGGAGGTGCGGCACCATATACCCTCAGTTTCACCTAGTGGCTACCAGCAGCAACCAGTTGGGAATACACATTTATCCCTCATGACCGGTGGTTGCCAGATGGTCACTGACCAGCATTAATGCGACTGGGGCCTAAGAAGGTTTATCCAAACCTAAGCAGTCAGTGTGATTTTCATCAAGGCAAAGGGTCCAAAATATCTGCATTTTGATGTATAAACTGTGCATGTAGATGGAAAAATTTTGCAGAATAATTTATTTTTTTTATTGGAGTGTTTTGGCTCTCTGCGTTGTCTGCTTGTCAGGCATTGAGCCCAGACAACATTTTTATAACCTAGGGCCTCTCATTGTGTTTTTAATGTGCCGGGGTTTACACACATCCTAGATACTGCTATTAATACGGTCAAATTTGTGACATGCCCGCTTAACGAGGCCAAACATACGTCTGTGACCATAACCCAGAACTGCACACCAAAGAAACCTGCTGTTCAACTTGGAGCCAGCAGCAAAACGTTGCGCACCACTTTCAGGTGTCTGACACGGTTAACAACCAATCACAGCAGCTGATGCAGCTAGCACCAGCTTTCATTCAGCTTCGTCATTCTAGGATAATTTTGCAAATAAAATTTAAAGTTTCCAAAAACTAAATGCCAACTTTTAAAAAACCTGAAAAGTTTTTAGAGGCACACGGCACGAAGGATTATCTGTCTGCAACTCTGCACAAATTAATCACTTACTTACTTTTATGTCTTCAAGTAAAATATGTTCTGGTGCTGGACTCTTAGATAATTTGGGAAATTCTTTCCTGAGGTTTTATTGACCAAACGACCTGCTGATCAATCAGGAAAGCAATTCTCAGAGTGATTGATAATGGGGAAAAATGTCTTCCGAGTCCATGCAGTGCAACTAAAGTGTGCAAATATACAGCCAGCAGAGACATTTTAAAAGCCATGTGTTTGTACTGAATCCAAAACATACAGTGAAATGTCCAGTGCTGCTGTGGCCTCTGACTCATTATTGGCCAGGAGGAAAAGTCAGAGAAGGTAATGTTCTCACAGGGAGTTAAAAGCGAGGACAAACCCTGCAGAGCGAGAGCACGAGCGCGCTTGTGATTGTGGTTCATGCACAGGTTGTTCCAGTTGATTCTGAGCCCTCTCATTTGGTCATTTTTGTACATGTGAAAATGTTTTAAGCGAAGCATTTGACTTCACATCTTGCAACCGCTGCTTCTTCTTGTGGGAAGATGAATCGGGTGCAGTAGTTCAAATTCCCGACCTTTAAGTATAATGTGGTGCATGCGTCATACTACTCATTCCCATCACCTCATCATGAACCCCACACCACCATTATATCAATGAAATGGATAGTACAGAGTGAGAACTACACCACTCTCATGGCTACATTGTGTCCTAAAACCTAGGCTACCAAAACTATTATAAATGACAGATGATTGGCTTTGTCATCATTCAGATGGCCTGGGGTTTCACTCATTCAGAGATTTGGATTGCTCTACAATACTGCCCTCCTTCTGAACATGCAAAAAGCAACAACAAGTAGCATGACACAGTTTGGTATCTCTTTAAATTTGGGGACTGGACAAAATGTTCTCCACTCATTCCAGAATGAGGGTACGTACTTTAAAGCACGGACTGCCTACGCTGACCTTCTTATTGAGTAACTCATTGACAGTTTTTTTTAAACACTCAAACCCAAACTAGCCGCGGTAGACATTTTCTGACCTAAAACTAAAACGACTTTGTGGAAGCAACAATGTGAAAAGCAAGTTTCTGTCATGGCTACACTGCTGGCTGAAACACTGTTCTGTGAAGGATAAACTGCCACCTGCTCGATCAGCAAATCTGCTGGGTTGCACACCAGTTCTAATTATTTAAAGTGGACCTATTATGCTTTTCTCATAATGTCACAATGGTGCATGCTCTTATTAAACATGCCCAACGTCTTAAATAATGAGTGTATGTGCACGTAAACCTCAGATCTCAGACTGCTCTAAACACTTGATTTTAGGCACCCCTCCGGGTCTGTGTGGCCATATTAGGATATCCCTAGTATGGTCATCTCTGACCACAGCAGCACCACCTACCTGCTGTTTAAGCTGGCTCAAAGTTAGGGAGCTAAAATGGCTTATTAGACGCAGGGTGAACTGAAGGGCTCCATCAGTGTGCGATAAATAAGGATTATTTTGTACTAAATTCAAACTATATTTCTGTAGCCCAGTTCACAGCAAAGGTTGCCTTGAGGCACTTTATATCATAAGGTAAATATTAGCTACAGTATTAGCGAGAGAGCCTCAACAATGAGCAGGATTTGGTGGGGAGGAAGAGCTCCCTTTTTAAAAGGAAGAAGCCTCCAACAGAAGCAGGCTCCGGGAGGGGGGGCAGCCATCTGACTGGACAGGTTTAGGGTGTGAAGGGAAAGAGAAGCAAACAGAAACTACAGGACAGAGACGATGAGCATGGGGAGGGTCACCTGATTCAACACCAACTATCAGCTTTAAACTAAAGGAAAGTTTGAAGCCTAATCAGCAGGGAGGGCGTCTGTCGCCTGAATCTGAGCTGGGAGCTGGTTCCAGAGAAGAGGGGCCCGATGGCTGGAAACTCCAGGAACCATGAGTAACTGAGGACTGATGCTTCAGCAGGAAATCTAAGCCATAGGTGCATCGTAACCGCAAACCCCTCTGAACCTCTGACATAACCTACATTGTAGCCCGATGGGCACGTCCCGTCGATGCAATGCTGTGATTGGCCTGTTCAGTGCAGTTGGCAGCGCATGTAAAACACTGGGACATGTCCACAATGTAATGAACTCATAACAGTGTCAGCCACTCGTGTAGGTCATGTCATAGGTTCTGCAAGGATTCACTGCAGAAGTCTAAATGAGCTGTGAGCCTGCAAAGTGCTCTATCGGGATCATATGGGACTTTTTAAAGTACGATAGATCCTGATCATTCCGGATTTCCTATGGATTTTAAAGGGAGTCTATAAAGATAAGCCAGTATGGATATAGAAATGAACATAATAGGTCCACTTTAAGACATTATAAATATTTATAATCCTCATATATTTTCTTTTTCTTTTTTTGCCCTTTATGTGAAACCCTGACTTGTCAACATGAAGCACTTGTTTGCTTAAACAGTACCAGCATCATTTTGTGGGTTATACAATTCGTGTTCTGTATTATGGAGAATGTTGAATTTTGAAATGCCGTTGCTATATATGGTTATTTATTCTGAGTATGTAACATAAGACCGTTGTGAATTGCTGCATTTTACTGTAACTGGGCTGTTACGGTGTAAACACAGGACATTGTTTGATATCGGGAGTAAAAAAAAAAAAAGTTGGACTTATTTTCTCCTCAAAGTAACATTTAGTTTTTTAATCCTGTTATATCGAAGTTTGTTCTTAGTTTTATTAAAGAAGGCTGTTTTTGTTTTTTTGGGTACGGTAGGAAATGTGTGACCTACTTCTCCAATGTAACCAGTGAGTTCATCATCCGTGTTGTTTTTGGATGAGTCACTCACATGTATAATGGCAGTCAGACCCAGGCCAGACTGTAATTGCGGCTCATTCGTAGCGCCTGTTCAAGAACCAGAGTGGAGAGGAGGATGGAGGCTTGTTAAATCACTCAAGCGGAGCCAGGTAGTTGTGTTTATTATCGCAGGAAAAGTACCTTAAATTGACTTACAAATAATTTCCTGTGATTTTCACTCAAACTCGCTGTCCCGCGCGGCGTGACTCGGCCATCTGTAGGCAAGAAGCTGCCGTGCTTTAACGCTCTGTGACTGACAGCTCATATCTTACATCATGGAAACTCATCTGGCTTCACGGTATAATAAACTCCCTCCCCTCTCTTACCCTTCAGGGCGTTGAAACAAACACCGGAAATGACTTGCATATTCCATCTGGCACAGGTAAGGCGCTGACATCCCGAGCTGTCATCATTTTCTTCTTCTCGCTCCCATCCTGATAAACGGCTTAAAGCAGGAGTTTTAGCACAAATGAGCCCACTGCCTGACTCCTCATGGAGTCCATTACAGTCTTGTCACACAGTTTGTGTTCACGTACAGATGTTGCGGAGGATGTTGTGATGATGTTGCTTTGGCTGTTAATGGGTATATCCACATATATACAGATGGCTGACAAATTAAAGGAAAGGTGAGGGGGATTCTGTGTGGTTTGGACATGATGTGAGTCACCTGTGGGAAACTTTGGACCATCACTCAAACACCAACGCCGAGGAGCACTGAAGCCGTTCTCACAGTGCAACACCTCACAAAGCCACGTTGTTCTTTTCCTTTAATCTGTCGCCTTCTCGTACATATATATTTGTCACCGCCACTGACATCTCAGCAGAAGCATCACAACAGGACCGACACGGCACTCGGCACCCAAAGCCTTACAGTAACGATCGATTCTTTACGATATGTTTTGAGTTTTTTTGTGTATCATGCGTCACACTGTAGGAAGGGACGGCTCCCTTACAGAGCGAGACATCATTGAAGTGCACTTGATTTTAAATTGCAATGTTATTTTTCTTACCTTGGAGAAGTTCCTTCTTTCTTATGTTTAAGAAATAAATGGCTGAGGTATTGACGTCTTCGAGTGGTTTATTACCCTAACGTGATTGTTTTAAGTCCACTGTGTTGAGGAAGTCATCTGGGATCAGGAAGCTGCTGCCTCAAAATCAGGCGGTACCAAACATTTCTATCAAAACACGTGAAATAAGCACACTTGAGTCAACACGGGCCTCAAAAAGGACTCGCATCATAGGAAAGAATGTGGATGTAGTTTATGGGTTCTGAAAAGCACGTAAGCCTTAAACCTGCATTCTTTTTCACAGGTGGTATTAGGCGTTTGTGCTGCGCAGTATGGCCAAACATCTGCACTTTGGTCTCACCTGTGCAAAGAACATGTTTGTTCAGATGCAGCTTTGCAGACCTGCCATGTTCTTTATAGAGAGAAGAGCCATACAAGTCATACTTGTTCAGTCTTATTCTAATATCACTGTCATGAGCTTTAACATTTAACATGCTCACTGAGGCCTCTGGAGTCTGAGCTAGAGCTCTAGTTTTTTTGCGTTTTCAACCTTGATGTCTAACCTAACCTCGAGGTGAATTTGCTGGGATGTCCACTTCCAGGAAAAGTGTGGCTTTGAGTTAACACACACCTGCTCCAGAGTGGCAAACTGCAAAAAATGTTATTTTAAAAATTGCTTGATAAGGAGCTGCAAAGACTTTAAAGGAACTTCTTGTAATTATCCTCTGAAAAATGTAATTAAACCACCAGGGGGCAGCATTTTACCCGTGGTTGTGTTGATGCGCTTTAAACTTTTCATATGCATTTTTCTTTTTTAGCTACCCTGAGTTCTTCAAGAGGCTTTGACTTTAGCCAGGCTTTTATTGTGAAGAAGAATATTTTCTTAATGACCTGCCTGGTTAAATAAAAGGTTACATTTCCATGCTGCACCATCTTGTGGTGCAAGGTGGTATTACACAAAAATGCGGCTCAGTTCACCTTCAGTTGGCATCTCATCAGCGGCTCCCTTGATGGCAGCAACGCATCTCAAAAAAGTTGTGACTGGGACGCTGCAGCGTCCACTCACAACTGAGGAGACCAGCTGTTGGGCTTTTAGTGTATCAGACGTCTTGGTGAGAAGTCTGGACATCTTTCTACTGCGAAGCCGACACTGTTGTGATGGGTGCAAAATGTGGTTTTGCGTTGTGTTGCTGAAACACACAAGGCCTTCTCTAAAAATGACGTCTGGATGGGGGGATATGCTGCTCTAAAACCTTTATGCATCTTTTAACACTGATGGTGCCTTTCCAGACGTGCAAGCTGCCGATTCCACAGCCACTCATGCACCCACGCACCATCTACTTTGAGCCCATTTTAAATGAGCTTTGGCCCAGAGAGGACAGCAGCATTTCCGATCACATATTTAACCTGCGTTTGAGTGTACAGACTGGGATTCCTGGAAGTATTCCCGAGCCCATGCAGTGATTTCCATCATAGAATCATGCCTTTGGTTTAATGCAGTGCCGTTGGAGGGCCTGAAGATCACGTGAGATCTGCAAATCATTGCATCCTGTTTTGAATTTACATTTTATACAGCATCCCAACTTTTTTGGAATTGGGTTTGTTTTTCATAAATTATAAGGCTCACTGTCAGTAGAGTTCATGAAAGCCGGCCTGTAGCTGTGCACCGCGAGCCAGCTCATTCCTACTGAAGTGGAAACCTTAAAAAATTAAGTGTGGCTCATTTACCGGCAAATTTGCGTCTTTCAACAAGGCGATTCGCAGTGTTTGAGTTAAGACGGAAGGTCATAAAGAAACTAAAGGAACAACAGCCAACAGAGGTTTTTCTCAGCAGCCACTTTGACATGAAATAGTGAACACACATGTTACCAATCACATCAATTAAGGCTTTGCACCTAAATGGAACAGAAGCTTCAGTAAGATCCTTAGTAAAGCATTTGTTCACATATTGTTTCATCAAAAAGGCTGCCGTGGAATAGCTACAAAAAAATGAACAATTTCTGATTAATGCTTATTAACCTTTTCCATAAATATTAAAGATTCAAAGGTAACGGATTGAACTTAAACATAAAATATATTCTACCAGAAACCAAATAGTGTGATGCAGTAAACCCACGCTAACATTTAAACTTCCTTCAGGTTAGTTTGTGAGTTTGATGGAAACTCCTCCGTGAATCACCACCATACTGCGGTGGAGGGGTTTGTGTGACTGGGTGATCCCAGCAGCTGTGGTCCTAGTGGTCAGTTTGCCCCTGGGAGGGTCTCTTGTTGCATGCTGGTCCTGGGTGAATAGGCCAGACTAAGTGTGACCCCCCCATAATGGCTACACTAAGGCCTTCAGAAACACTGGGGCCAGAACTGGGGCCGGGGAGGGCTCTCTTTGGCACCTCTTTGACTCACTTGGCTTATCCCAAGTGAGTCCACCTCTCTGTGGGCCCGCCGCCAACTGCAGGAGAAGCCTTGGGGTCCAGTGCTTTATGGATTTGGCAGCAATCCGGTTGACCAAACTTGCTGTAGTAACATGGCATATGATGTACTCTGTCTTAATCAAAATAGGAGATTTGGAAGATATTGATTTATTTTTAATAAACTTTGTGTCATGTAATGGTGCGAGGAATGAGGGCCTAAATGCAGGCAGACTGAGGTGAACCAAAAATGAGCCGTTTAGTTCGGTCGAAGACGAGTTCATGAAGGCAAAACATGAACTACAAAAAGAAACAGAACTCAATGAAACTGAAACCACACACGAGGCATAGAAAGCACTGGAGACATGAAGAGGAGACGAACTGATGCTCTGACAAGAGACAAAGAGACAATAAATACACTGAAGGGTGATGAGGGGGACGTGGAGACAGCTGGGGAGAACGAGACACAGCTCAGCAGAATCACAGCGGCCGAGACCAAGGAAGCAAAACTGAAGCCAAAGCACAAAAAACAAGAAACTCACAAAATAAAGCAGGAAGTGAGAAGTTTTACAAACAAATTAATGTAAAAATGGACATATTATTATTATTATTATTATTAATAAAGAGGAACTGGCTTCATATGTTGCTTGCTTCCTCTAACCAATGTCCTAGAGGTGACATGGTAAAAATTTCAATCATTCATTAATCATTTAATTTGTTTTATATTTTATTCTCATGCTTTTAGTGATCTAACACCAAAATTTCGGGCCACACCGGGCTTTAGTGATGACGTTGATTCAGCTCTGCCCCCAAATATTCAATGTGTTGTGGTATTTTGGGCCACATATGACACACACATCACTCCCCGGTGCTGTAACTGAGCCCAAAGTGTCTGTTATCTGGGACTGAAACAGTATGAAGTCATCAGTTTGGGCTTCATAAATGATATCTCAGATTTACTGATAATAACATGAATTGTTGGTGCGAGGGAAAAATCATGAAAACGTGCAGAAAGAAATATCTGCGTCCTTCGGCTGTTGCGCCTCTGGACAGCTGTCCACTCTGCCTGCTACTCCAGCCAAGCGTTTGAGCAGGCAGTGTGACATCCTGTGCTGTAACTGTGCGTCACCGCTGGGTGGAGGCAAACCGCTGTTCAGACTTTGTGATTTGACCCAAGCAATGAGGACTAATGACAAAAATAGAGTAACAGATACAGAGCGAGGGAAGGAAAGAAAGTCCGTGGGGAAATTACATCAATAGTGGGAATAAGATGACAGGGAGAGAATGCGCAAGCCTTCCAGGTCCGAGTCTCCAAGTGTTGATGCAAATGCTATTTTATGTTTCACAAGACTGCACAGACACACCTGGGATGGACCAGTAACACAGCACGACATCCATCAGGGTTACTGAGAAACCAATTCTCTACCTTCTGCGCTGCTCGTCTCTTTCCACGGTCCCTTGCACCGCAATTACAGCGGGCCAGCTGTGTGGTCCCTCTGGGGCCTCCAGTAAACCGGGGACCTCCTCCCTCCTCCGGCTGAATTCAAACTATCCCCGCAAGTTGAGGTTTTCAAATAGAAACCACCATCTCAGTACTGCTGAAGCACAGAAGAGGTTAATTTTTTTGTAATTGTACTAAACGGATCCCAGACCTATTAGCCTACATCCATAACTCCACATCCAGGGTGTCGGATTTAGAAATATGCCAGGTAGAGCACTCACTGGGGAGAGAGCTGAGGGTCAGGAAGCAGCTCGAGCAGAAAAGGAGGGATTATGTGTTGCAGCAGGTTATAGGTCCCTCTCTGCTGCTTACTTGAAGGAATCCAGGATGCTTGTTTCCGAAATCTCATCAATAACGGCGCTGCGCTCCGTGTGATGAAGTGCCATTTATTCCAGCTATGTGCGCCGGCGGTCTGCGCAGAGTGGAAATGTTTATAGCTGACGCCGGAATCAAAGCAGACACAAAGTTCCTGTGTGCTCGGTGACACTTTAGCGACTCTGCAGGAAGAATGTGTTTATATTCGAGATGGATTTGATTTCTGCTTTTCAAATAACGTCGCGCTAAAACGGCGCGCTTTAGGTGGGAACTCGAAGATGAAAGTGCGCGCTCAATCACTGTCTTCATACCTGATCTCATATGATCTCAGAGACACTCATCATGTTTGAACAATCTGGGTGGGGAGCTGATGTTTGATATTTGTTTATGGGGGAAATGATTCATTGGTGAGAAACAGGATATCCAATCAGCTCCAGATAGTTCTGGCCTTAATGAACCAGAATTTTTTCCTCATAATCTCACTAAATAAAGTTATCAGTTGCCTTTGAAATTTTTACTGCTTGTTGACTCATTTATCCTTCGCCTCAGGCTTTATGAACTCCACTGAGTCGAGTTTCAAACGTCCAAAGTCACTTACATTTTTCTTTTCTTTTATGTCAGGATTCATCGAACTACTTACGGCCCTGAAATACACTTTTTCTTCACATGGACCCTTCGGCTTTAATCTTTGTCCCCGGTTTTAATGACTCTATCAAATAGAAAGCATATGATGCTCGCTTTAAATCCTAATAACATGCATTCAGAGTATGGAGCGGTCGAAAATGGGAGAAACGCACATCTGTGGCCCAGCGCTAATTATAAGAAAGTAGTGAGGGAGAAAGGGAGAGAATGGATTTTGGAGCTGAGGAGTCCTCAGATCCTCTTCCAAGCGCCTGTGCCCGTGTTGGTGTTGCTTGTTTCATCTTCATCTCTCCACTTCTTTTTTTCAGTGCTCTCGCTGCGCTGTACGTCGACCCGGCGGGTCCCTCACACTGATGTGACCATAAAGCTGCCAAAGAAGATAAAGTGCAAACAGAAGACACCCCAGAAGGACCTTCGAGACAGGTTTTGGTTTTTTAAGCAATAACAGAAATATGGAGTGTTTATAGAAGATGGGTGTAGCTTCCTGGTTGAAGGCAGTTCCAGAGTGCCTTAAACCTATAGACTGTATATGAAAGATGGAGATACCCAAGGCACCATCAACTGGTTAGTGAAGTCATGTTATGATAAGTGTTTTTACTGTCAGCATCCCGGTGTTTGAAAGTGGATGTGATGAGTGAGGGGTGGAGCAAACCTCGGATAACCTCCTTTCTTATTCTAACAACTACAGGAGAAGATGAGCATCCTGTTGGATTTAGTATGACCTGAAACTAGCGTCTGAACCCATCAATCCACCAGAGAAAGTGCTTACTAAGGTCTAAGGAAAGGAAGCTGACATCGTTTATGTCTATACATGAACCTGCATTTATTTTAATAGCCAGCAGGGGGCAACACTTCTGGTTACAACTAGAAGTCCAGTCTACTAGAAAACAACACAGCCTTGGCCACCTTGATCTCTAACCTCCATTTCCCCCATTGGTCTCAATCACTAGGTTCAAGTCTTAATTTTATACAGCACGATATTCATTTTTTAAATTATGGCCCTATTAGAGTCAAACCAGGGGAAACGACGTCTCAGGCAGTTTGGGAATGTTTGGCGTACAGCAGGAAAAACTGGAGGCAGTGGACGGAGAGAAGAAGATCCAAGTTTGTGATCTGGGCTAGCGGAAGAAAACCTTCCAGTCATTTCAAACAACCAGTTAATACTAATGTGCCTATCAATGATGGCAAAGGATGGCGATGATTGACATACGACGGGGTGGAAAATGCATTAAGAGGTTGCCTGGGCAACTGACCATCAGTGACAAAGTGATGCACATGGAGTGAGTCACTTCCTGTATGGATGCTCCTTTAGAATCAACAGTAAACCCAAGTCTCTGCACCTGGCAGGTATCTTGAAGCGCCTCTAGGCGTTTATTTTGAAGCTTTATGTGAACTAACTTTAATTTCAGTGCTCACTGGCACATATAATCTGCTCGCATAGAATCGGCAGTTAAGTCTGATGAGAACTGCTTTAAAGAATTGCCCTAAAATAAGCTTTTAAAAAACATTTTCTCCCATTTAACTTATACTTCTAACCGCCATCTTTGCTGTTGTGGAGGTATCCCGTAGATTTAGACGTAGGATTCTTTGACTGCCGTGTGTCTTTCTTATGAAGTCTCTGCTGCAAACTGCTGTGTATGAACAGAATGCTGATTTATGGTGACGGATAAGAAGATGCATTTGTTAATAATGATGGAAAACGCTTGCTTTGGGAGGACCGGTATCCTTATGCATGCACAAAAATCTCTTGATGAAGAACTGTTTGTTGCAGATTGACATTTAATAGTCGTGGAAAGTCACCGGGTGACATTGTTGAAACGCAGGCCTCCTTTCTCAGCTTGAAAACACATTTCGCAGCCACACTAACTGCAAAAGAGAGCTGCACATTATCAACCAGTTGTGTAACCAGGAGTGAAACATTTCACTGCACAATGGAAAAATGAGGTATTCCCCTGAACCTTAAAATATCTGTTTGTTATGAGCACACAAATACAATACACTGGCTTATGCACCGTGTCTGTATCCTTGCGATTGTGCCTGTCCGGTTACAGGAATTGCATCTGAGTGATACATTTTCCTTAATCGGCTCCAGATGGGCTGCACCACTCAATTAGTATCACCTGTGCAACGTTAGCAGGCTCATATTCTTCATACAGTCTCTTTAAGCTCTGTACTGCAGAAGTACACACTGAGCTATTCCTCTTCAAGGTATGGTTTTGGATTTTAATAACCTTATTCAAGTCCTTATAAATATTTTTCTGTTTAACCTGAAAGCATGCGTGTGTGTGTGTTTGTATATGCAGCTTTTTAGGTTTCAGAGGAAGTGGCATTGTGTTAACGAGAAATCATGAAAACAGCTTTAAAGAGCTGAAAAAATATTTGCTAACAAATGCACCTTACACTGTGTGGAAAGCATCCGCCCTGTTTACGCAGAAATCGGCCTCAGAAGCACGGCCAATAAATACTCTTTCAGCTGTACCATGACTGTGGTCATCTCTCCGATGCACGCAGCTCTCGGTCACAAACAGGCCGTGTGCGGTCATACTTGGTGAAGAGGTGCAGGAGAGCAACATTTCTGCCTAAAAAACAAAGGCTGGAGTTTGTCAGGAAGCTGCACAGTGGGTGGGCTTGGAGCTGACAGCAAGCTGCAGCACCTTTACATGGCGCGCTGAGGCCCTGCCTCATTTAAAACCTCTGCTTATAATTAGCGTTTATTGGATTAAAAACAAGAGCCGTGGATTAAATTCACATGCTTGTTATCTTGTTTTATTAATCTTGCAGAAAAAAACTAAAGTTATGAGCGATTCTCTGAACCCTATATTCGTCTCTGTGCTGGCGGAGTTCTCGCCGGCCTGGCAGCAGAGCCTGTTTGTACTTTCATGCTTAATTAGCACACCTCGCAAAGGACTCTGGGAGATTTTGACAGTTGGGAAGAATGTGCAGCCCCTGCACCAGATTTCTCATTCAGCATCGACGTATATCACAGCGAGCCTTTGCGGATATTTACAGGAACCTAGTGAGATCTTTTTTCCCACTTGAAAAAACATTTGTCACTCATTACTTGGCACCTGATGCTGAAAAAACTAGCGCATATATTATCACAAGCATACATTACAGCATATGAATAATGACTTGAGCACTGTATATATTGAAGTTTAAAGGTTCAGTCTGTCTGGATTTCTTGCATGCACAATTTATAGAGCTATTTTTGGCATATCCAGTTATTAGCTTTGGTGCTTAAAGTGACGTAAGAATATCGGGAATCCCACTTTCATGTATGAAGTATGAAGCAATGATGCTTTTACCCTGTCTGTGCATAAATACTGGGAGCAGATGGAAATAATGGACCGTATATAAAAGATGGATGTAGCCACTGCACCATTAGTCTGTGCACTAACATTATGATTGCTTTTATTTTTTGGAGCCACACAATTGCCATATTTGTATTAAGATGACCGAGTGCTAAGCTGTCAGCTAATTCCAGCTAGCTTTCTTAGCAAGCTGCACCCATAGACTTTAATGGTGGATTGCACAGATATGGATATCTGCTAGTTAGTGTTAACAAATAATTTTATTCACCAAAAAAAGGCTCCAAAATGCATCAACACAGAGAGGTCCACAAACCAGCATGAGTGAGCTCATGTAGCAGGTAGCTAATAATTTGTGTTTGTGGGCTTCTGCTTTTTAAGGATTGACAATAGATTTTTGATCTGGGGAGTTTCCGGGCCATGAATCCAAAACATTAAATCGATGCTCTCCAAGCCACTTAGTTACCAGTTTTGCATTGTAACATGGTGCACCATCGTGCTGGAAAATGCGCTGACTGTCACCGAATTGCTCGTGGGTCATTTGGCTGTTTTTAGGTGGAGAAGCAGAAGCCTGCAAACTGTGATCAACTTCAATCACACAAAATTTGCACTACTGCCAAAACATTTGGCCACAACTGTATGGTAAGTTAAAATAAGTCTTGCCTCCAGCTCAAGCTGCAACCTCCAAGGGCTAAAAAAAAAAAAAAAAAAAAGTACCAAAAACTGCAGTTTGGTCATTTGAGGCTGGCTCCAGCAGCAAGTCCGTCTCCATACGGTGCCATGTTGAATGTATGTATATGTAATCAGAAAAAGGAGGTAATTTATCCCTTCATGTGAATGTTAAACTGAGAGGCTGATCTTTTTCTTACTTTTTTATTCTAAATATCAGTTTGTTTTATTTGTATTAAGTCTGTGCATCATATGGGGCCTGACCACCATTGGGTGACAAGTGGGTGCCAATTAGGCTGCTAGCTGTCTGCCAAGTTTTACCTCCACTAATTCAAGTGTAGGAACTCAAATCCCGACTGTGTGGTGTTGGAGTGTTATGGAGCATTATATTGCCTGCTGCTTAATTATACTAACAGACTGTCCAAGGAGTCTGTTTTAGTGAGCAAAATTCTAGTGTTTTATTAGCCTGTTAGCACTAATTAGCGAGCATCTGTGTCTGTGCAGTGCAACCACGCACTCTATTCAAGGACTCAAGGATTCTTTATTGTCATTCGCATCACATTTACATGCAGTGGAACAAAATTTCTGTCCTCAGGTCCCAGTGTTGCCCTTATAGAACAATATATATAGAAAGTAACAAAAGAAAAATATACATATATACATATACTCACACATATATACACACATCCATACACATATAGCTACATAATTGACTAATATAAACAATATACAATAACAGTCTGAAATGGAGTAAAGGTAGTGACACTTGGTGCCACAGCAGTGATGATTGTGCAGTAACAACAGCAGTGTGCAAGGACTGATGGAGGGAGTGCAGCTACACAACCCCACCAGAGTTCAACAGTCTCACAGCTTCAGGGAAGAAGCTGTTCCTCAGCCTGGTGGTCCTGCTCTTGATGCTCCTCAGCCTCCTGCCTGAGGGGGAAGAACAAAAAGTGTGTGGGGTCCTTCAGGATGCAGGTGGCCCTTTTCCTGCATCTGGAGGTGTAAATGTCAGTGGTGGTGGAGAAGC
>JAVDPK010000327.1:900911-920479 GCA_034780415.1 Cichlasoma orientale | reverse complement strand
CTCTGGATGAGTGATCTGGAACGATCATTTCGTTGTGTGCCTTGTGTGCACAATGACAATGAGTTGAATCTAACATCCATCCATCCAGGTATCAAACTCATTTTTGTTCATGGGACACTTGTATCTGAGTTTGATCTTGCATGGGTTGGATGTAAAAACCTTTTTATTAAAAAAATGAATAAACAAAGAAACACAAGTTAGATTTTTTATCCTTTTACGGTGTGACGTACATTCTGAAATCAAAGCAGATGAAGGAACCTGATGATAAACAGCCAAAGATATCTTTAGAAAAGCGAGTTACAATTTCAATATTATGTATCAGTTTTTTCTCATTCAGTAATATGCGTCATAATTTACAGGGATGCTATAAAAGGCACAAAACCTTCACATGTAGCAACAATAGTATTTTGTATTCTTGTGTAACTACATTTTCACATCTGTGCAGTGATTCTGGGATTGCGCCACCAATCAGGAATGCATATTTATATATTTTTACAGTAACAGTAGGTGATGATTTCAGTGCAAGCTTTAAACTTTGCAAAGAATATGAACTGGTTTGGTTTATATTCTGTGCCAAACTGGACCTTCGGTGGGCTGGTTCTAACCTCCGCATGTTAAAAAGAGCCTTGTTTTAGTCCATGACAGCAACACGCAGCTGCCAAATAGAGTGACGCATTTAAACAACCAAGAACAAACTGCAAGTAAAAACTGCAAATACTGCTGCAGTGCTCTTTATGTGTTAAATATGCTAATATCAGTTTCCTTTAATATTTATGATTGTGCCATAAACATTTAATTACACTTACAAAACTGGACAAAATTATCCAAACAGCTTTTGGTATTTGTACATTTTGATTTATTTTAACAATTACATAAATAATATCAGCATATTTTATTTTTAATTTATTAACATTTAAATGAACATTTAAATTTAATTTTAAATATATTTAAATATATATTATTTTTATCTGTTCAGTCTGCCTGACTTTTTGGGGGGGGGGGGGGGGGGTTCAGATGGGAAAATATAAAACAGAACATATTATTTCTGTACTGAAAATACATTCGGTCTAAAACGGAAACCATGCACTCAGTTACAAACACATGACATGACTCACTGACTGTAACCAATGCATAACTGTGTTCCTGCAGTTAAAAAGTGTCTTGTGTTTTTACAGCAATGTGTTATAATGTTAGAGGTTGTGCTACAGCTGCACAGAAACTGGCCAAATTTATCTGTACTTACATTTTGATCAAATAAAAACTGTGCCAACTGTGCAGTTTTTTCCAGCCCTGACACCAGTATTACTTTATTAGCTAAGAATCAGCAGCAGATTTTTCTTTGTCGGGCTCACTCGGGCATCGTTTAGTGTCCATTTGTGTCCAAATATCATCTTCAGTGTTGAATCTGATGCGCTGAGACATGACCGCCCTGTTGTAAGTGTAAAGTCCACACAGATTCTGTTGTGTTTTTATTGTGTTCTAATGCAGCTTTAATTTTAGCCCAACATGCCGCACACATTTTTTTAAAGCCATCAAATCTTTTAGCAGCTGTAAAACAACATCAGTGCATACATATAGTAGATGGAGGGACATTAAAACAGCAAAGCACCGTTAAGCTCCTAAAAGCTGTACTGGGAATGCAGATTTAAAAAAAGATAATTGGACTTGACACTCCAGAAGAGCGGCCCCTATGTGAGACTTTTACAAATGATGAAAAGCTCTGTTGTTACTTTGTCTTCAGAAGAAAACGTTTCGGACTGGCTGATGTTATTTAAAACTCCTTTGCAATTAATTTAATTTAATGCAATCCCCATTATGTTCACTATTTTAAATTGTGATGGATGGGCCAGATGGCCAAAGCTGCAAACCCTCATTTGCGGCTCGTTTAAAACTAGAAAGACCACGATGAGTATGATTATGGAAGCACATCAATGAGCGGTTAGAGTGATGTGATATTGACCGGGAGAAACACTTTATAGTTTAATAGATAAATAGATTTGACCTCCCTCTGCATGCCTGTGCCCATCAATAGAGCCAGACAGTGTCAAGCAAAATGTGTTCAGTCTCCCTCAAGAGGGCAGTGTTTGGATGGAAGAGCCTCCATCTGTCAGCACTCATCAAATCACTGGGATATGAGGGGTGCCAAGAACTCGCAGTCTATATCATTTTATTCAAACCAGATATGTGGACATGGAATACCGGACTGTCATGGAAAACATTTAAATTGTGTTCACAACACATGTTCCTGTGGTGTATCTTACTGCGGGAAGAAGGAGATGATGAAACAATAAAGTTGCGCTCATATTTTCAGATTTAAACATCTTGCTATATTGAATGTCTCTGCTGAGAGGTGTAATGATGGGTAATTAATGTGAAGGACGAATGATTAATTTGTGTACAGCCTTGAATCAAAGACAGGGTAAAAACATGTCTCAGGAGGAGCGTGTGAGGCGCATGTTTGCAGCAGCAGCAGTGGAACAACTTGCACCCTGAGATGAAGTCCAAAATAAACCCCCTCAGAAAAGATGCTTTTAGAGACACGTAATGCTGCGGAAGTTGTTAAAGGAGAGGGGAGGAGAAGATGCACTGGTGCACTTAAATCCAGCAACAACAACAGCAGCAGCGGCACAGAGCGATGTGCGGATGAGCTGGCTCACTCAACGCTCTCTGACACGAGTAAGCTGCTCACCGCTATCTCTTTTTTTCTTTCTCTGTCCTTTCAGACCTTTCCCTTCCATCCACCTTATCTTACCTCTTTGCACTCCCATTTCTTCCACTCTCCTCTGACCTTTCCTTCATATCTTTCCTTTTCATTCTCCTCTCACATCCAGGGGTGTGTCCAGAGGGATGGCACAGGGTGGCACCAGCCCCCCTCTGAATTATTATTGGCTGAGTATTAATGGCCTTAAAATGCCACCGGATAATATAACCTGGTAAATTTACTCAAACACTTTACTGAAATACACTTTGAAAGCACGTAATACATAAGTATTACTTATGTAAGTATTCCTATGCTATGCTGTTTCCTGCATTTGGATGCAGATATAAGTAACTCGTACTATTTTGTAGATTTTAACATGCAAATCTACATCTGATCTTTACAGAGAATCATTTTAAAAGCAAAAAATAAATAAAAATATGGGTGGATGATTTCATTGGATGAAACATCATTGTTCTATTAGCCTCGGCAGCTAATATGGTGCTCTCAGGATTGCATACCTCTGTACTTTCATTTGCTATTCATGACCGTGTTCACAAACATGTATAACCATACTTATTTATTCCTGATCCTGTCACAGTTACTTATTGTCAGCAGATTAGATGTGCAAGCCTTCTGTCTCCAGACAGCTAAACAACAACTAGTTATAAGCTAACATTATACGAGCTAATGCTAGGCTCAAGTGTCCACAAAATCACTCTGATCACCTCTGATAAACACTTTGATTACATTCTCACATTGTATGAGAGTTTATTCGCTGTGTGTCCGAGTCCAACAATGTCAGACTGACTCCAAAGACAGTTTCCCTAACGCCGGCTACCAGCGGCAAAACCAGCAGCACTTACAGACAGAAAAGTTCAGGACATCCTCAACAGCTCACCGAAGTGAGCTTCACTGACTCATCGACTCTTATCGGACTCTCTTCACAAAGTTTTACAGCCTCTTCCAGCGTAAATCCAGCTGAGATAAACAGCCCACACTCACTACAGATGAACGGCGACTGGAGTTGTTTGTCCTACAGTGGCCACCGTAGCTGGGATTATGCCCTTGAACTTGGAGGGGTAAGAAAACAGAATTCAGTAGACTGCAGTCTGCAATCTACTGACATCTAGTGGTGATATTTTACAGAGTGCACCTTTAAGGAAAAGAACAAAAAATGATGATCTCAGCTGAAAAAAGGCCAGTATTAATGGGAAACTGACCTTATACGTATATTTTGATGCTAAAGAGATGATGATGGCTTTTTCTCAAGTGAAGGGTTGAAATATTTGTATACTTTGCAAAAATGATTTTCAGGCTCGTGCGCAGCCACTTTTCATGTGAAACATATGTATGAGGGTACAAGGCTTCACACAAGCCTGGAAACCTTCAGAAATGCTCTCTTCACTGTATTTATTTCTGATCAAATATTCTGATTCCCCATTAAAAAAAATAACGGAAACACTCCTGCTCACATCCTCTTTTTTTTTCTCGCCGTTCTTCATCCTCTCGGTTTCCCTCTTCATTATCTCCCTCTCTCCTCTCTCTGTTACTCCTCTCCTGCTCTCTCCTCTCTGCGCAGTCATCCAAACCGCTCCCCTCCTCCTTTCTCAATGAATCTGTCGGCCAGGTTCAATCCCTCCCACTTTGTGTAAGCGCCTAATTGTCAACCCTGACGAAAACTTGCGCAGGGCTTAAATACCGCATTCGCCTCTTGCACTGAGAGTACAAGTGACCAGCCTGTCCGTGCGGACATCTCTTGTGTGTGTGCGTGCGTGTGTGTGTGTGTGTTTTTTTTAATTTTTAATTTTAATTATTATTTTTCCTTGTGTGATTTATTCCTGCTGACCGACGAGCATGCAGGTGTCTGTGGCCCTCCTCGTCTCCAGCTCGGCTTTCCTGCTGCTCCAGGGATGCTGCACCGCTGTGAAGGGATGGAAGGTATTAAAAAATGATGGCACGGAGATTTTACCAGAGGACAGAGAAAATACTCGGACACCGCTGGAGGCAATACTACAGGCGACCAACGGCAACAATAACAACAACAGCAACGCTGTGAATAACAGGGCAAAAAACGGCGGGCGGACGGCAAACACAGTTTCCTACAGTAAGTATTATAAAAACAAATTACAGAGTAAATGTGAAATACTTAATTTTACAAGTCAAATAAAATGGGAAGGTCAAGCTCAATAAATAACTCCATGCAATACTAAAAGTTTAAAGGCTGAAGTAATTTAATCTGAGCGCTTAATTGGGGGATCTTGTGTAAACCGAGCCATCCGTCACAGCTTTATAAAGTCATTAAAAGGCCTAAAGTTAACTTTCAGGTCGAGCCGTGTATGAGCACAAGCGCAGGAACATAAAATTATATTTATTCTGATTTTAGGCGTCCATCTCAATTAGTGCACATTTATAAAGAATCAGCTGCGTTGTCGCTACACTCAGCCTTTACTTCATACGGGAAAAATAGCAGATAAATTAGGGAAGTTTTCTTATTATTATATTTTTTGTGTTTGGTTGTGTTCCTAATAACCAGATAGTTTAATTAATGATTTTATTTTTTGGCTTTTAAAAAACATTTTAAGATTTAAAATCTTGTAAAAAAAAATAAATCACTAAATGTGGAAAATCCAGACTCTCCGAGTAATTTAAACTGCCCTGAAACACGCTGCCTCTGCGTCCTGCTTCATTTTCACACCAGCTCCCTGATGTGGGAGCGCGTAAAGGCTCTTGTTTAATGCAGAGATGAGGGTGATGAGAGCGGCTCAGATGCGCATTCCTGTGGTTCCTGCCCCTACACACAGCATTTAGTGAGACATCAGGGCTTTTTCACGTTGTCTTCCAGGTTGTTTCCCTCTCTCTTTATACTATTAGTCAAGCTCTACTTCCACCATAACTATTTGATTGCAACAACATGTCTCCCAAATAGAAAAAAGCCCACAGTTTGCTCTTCGGGGGGGATGTCTTTGGGGGGTTTTTAGAAATTGCTTTTTAAATGCAACACTGCCTTTGAGAATGATTCCCACCTGTGGTCGGTAACGGTTGTGTGTTCTGATTAAGCGGCGCATGCAGGATAATCTTATGCTTGGTCTCACGGATTCGAGATGGGTGGTGCAATTGTTTTGCTCAATCATGGCCACTTGATTTGGAGATCAGAGGAGATGATTGATTAGATTAGAAGAGCAACAGCTGACAAGGAGGGATTAGTTGGTGTGACTGATTTTTGTCTTTGAGGGTAAGAATTCACACACAAAGTACCAAAGATCTGCAAGAGCTCATTTAGTAGGAATTTATTATTTATTAGTGGGGATGGAAAACACATCTTGTGTTTATACAGTGACTGTGCAGCTTAGGGAGACAGAAATCTCCTGGATTCTTTTCTTCATCTGTCTCTTCGTTTTCAAGTTATCCTGGCCCCTGTGGGGTCACAAAAGGGGCTGTGACCACCGCCTGGCCTCCCTCCAGTCCTCCCCAAAGGCTTGTCTCTCACAGCCGAGGGAAAAGAACAGCTCACGCAACTCCACAGTAGTCTAGTGTGTAATCATGAAAATTTCAGGCTCATTAGTAATTTTCAGACTCGGGTGGAGAATTGAAAATGTGAGGCTGGATTAAAACACATGCCGGTGCTTCACGAATGAGACAACCTGTCTGTTTTGGCATACGGTGGTAAATGGTGCAAACCACCACTCGGTGTGCGCTGTAGGCGTTGTATACTTCTGCGGTCGCCTTCACCAGCAGCCACAGAATAACACTAGATCAGGTTCTCGTGAGGAGAAAAAAAAAGGAAGTCACCTCACATAAATCCTTTGTTCAGCCCTTTTTGCAAAGAAAGCCACAGAGGAAAACAGATCCCTCTCCGAGTGTATCATTTCTTAACCAACGGTTCCTTTGCCTCCTCCTTTTTTTTTTTTTTTAAACATGCAGCTTGTAAAACAAAAAAAAGAAAAACACAGGACAGTAACTCATGCATGTGGCTGTTAAAAAGCTGCAGCTGAAATATAGGATTACCACCTGAGCGTGCTGTCTCAAATCAGTCTGGCAGATGTCCAGTTTATTCAGAAGTGTACAGTTGTAGCACTGCCTTAAAATAACCAGACAGCTATTTACTCTTCCATCACCACATACATTTCCTGAGGGCCAACGGTGAGTGCCAGCTTTTTCCTTCCAGACCAAACCTCCCTTCGATTTGATTGAGCTGTTTAATGGCCCTCTGGTCTGGATTTGCTATCAGCTGATTGCTGCCAGCTGGATTTCTTCGTCAGGCCCGGTTGTCAGCTAATGATCAGACCATAAATCAAATTCAGAAACTCTGATCTCATTGGCTTAAGTCTCCACTTAAAAGTACAAATTACTGTGTTAGGCTGAGTTGAGAAAAGTGGATTTTTCAGCTGCTCTTTTGTGTCTCCTAATGTGTTGGAAACGCTGCCTCCAATTCAGATTTTATTTGCCTTATGGTGTTTGTTTTTCACACAAATAACATAACACGTGAAGTCAGGTTGGCATAAACAGACTGCGGGAAATGAACACACGCTGAAATAAGACACAGCTGCAGCTGCCCTGCAGAAAGCCCGTTCCAGCGCGCAGCACTCCAAAGTGTTTGTTTTGGGCTCGATTAACTGTGATATCCTCCTCTCCAACTCCAGGTGCCTCGGAGGTGAGCTGCAGGGAGCTGCGCTCGACCCGTTACATCACCGACGGCTCTTGCCGCAGTGCCAAGCCTATCCGGGAGCTGGTGTGCTCGGGCCAGTGCCTGCCCGCGCACCTCATGCCGAACTCCATCCTCCGAGGCAAGTGGTGGAGGAGCAGCGCCTCGGACTACCGTTGCATCCCGGCGCACTCCCGGACACGCAGGGTCCAGCTGCAGTGTCCCAACGGCAACACACGGACGTACAAAATCCGTGTGGTCACCTCCTGCAAGTGCAAGCGTTTCAGGCCACACCACAACCAGTCGGTGGCTAAGGAGGTCCCGAAGACGCAACGCAGCAGGAAGCACAGTCGTTTGCCTCAAGATCGGAGCAAGAACAACACGCCTCTAACGGGCAACTCGTACTGATGCTCCTCATCTGCATCCTGGGACAGAGACCAGACATACTCATACGCACGCACACGTTACACAACACACCAACCAACATATCTCCTTCAAATAGGGAGGGGATGCAATTTCAAAGACTGCAAATTCATAAGCTAAATGCTGGACTGATTTAAGTCATCAGTCTGTATATTGTTCAGTCACTTGTCAGCATATTTGTGAACTTCGCTTATTTGCATGACAAAAATGAGTCAGTGCCAGGGCTTGCCATGAAGATGAACGGTCAGGAGATGAGTATCTGATAACCCCAACAGCTCAGACTTCCACTCAACAGATTTCCTTTATGAAAAATAAGAACTCCTCCCCGAGGTTTCAGACCCATCTGTCCAAACATCCAGCAGATGCAGACCTCCTCTCGGTGCAGCTCTGTTAAAAGCTGAAAAAAGGTGCATCTTTGCTCCAGAGTGGTTGTAATCCATCTCCTTTCAGCTGTGTGTGGAGAGGAGAAGGCGGCAGCTCTGGGGTCTCTGATGGAGGGATGTTGACAGGTTTTGAGAGGCCCTGGTCTGTACTGCGATCCAGGCGGTTCTTTGACAGCCCGCTAAAGGCCTCACTCATCAGGACAGACCTACAGCGCTCTCCACGCTGCAGAAGCCCCGGCCAGACCTGTCAGTTACAGTAGCTCCTTCCCCACAAGTCCACGCAAAGAGACAGAGAAATAGAAGAGAAAGCACTAACACCACACTGGGCCTACAGTACCTATGACTCCTCGTAATTACTAAATGAGCCCATTCCTGTGCTGGGATTTGAGTCATAAAAAAAAGACTCTTCCTCCCGTCATAGCCGGTTCCTGTTTGCTGGAATCACGCACAAAAAAGTGCACATGGTGTGTAGGAGGCATCAGAAAATGTGCGTGGTTATGTTGTTACCTAGGGGCAAAGCGCTCTCCAGCACACCCACACTGGAATTCTTTTGTAACGGGCCAAACAGCGCAGCGAGCGAGACATTCGCAGCCAAATTCCGTCTGCCGTGTCACCCCGCTGGTTTCAAGACACCTCCACCTCCGCTCCTCTCCGCTCCCGATCTGTAAATACCTCCGACAGGAAAGATAGGAATAAAAATAACACAAAGAAAACAACAATTTGGTTTTTGCGATCAAATCTGGCGAGGAAGAGGAACCAGCACAAGCTCCTCCTCCTGAACTCATGAAGAATATTCAGTGTTTCCACATATCGTCAGCTCTGCTCAGACTGCTTTCTGATTTTGGTTGTCAAACTGTGCTGACTGTTTGCTTCTTTTTCCAACTGTATGTTTGAAATAGCAACTGGAAGGGGGTTTGTTATGTTAGCTGAGAGCTGCGATGCATAGTGTGATTGTACATATCATACCTGTGTGGTCTTCTGCCCTCGCATGACAAGGTGTTCCAGAGAAGCAGGGAGGGCTGCTTTCTGCAGACACAAAGAAGGACTGTTATGAAAAAGAATGAACTGCATATTTATTTTTTATTTCCACATTTAAATTATTTATGCAACCTTTTGTAGTAAATGATAGCCATTATTGTCATATAGTATAATAGAGACTTTGGAAGTGAAAAACTGTACAGTACATGAATAAAGTAAAGCCAGATATATTTGAAAGAAATGGCTTATTTGGTATCATTTGTCTTTGAAGGTTTTAACTGGTAACCTGTCAGTTTACTCACATTATTTTATTATTATTATTAGTATATAATAAATTACTTACAGGATATTATAAAGAGGCTGTAAGCAGATATGAATGCATTTGTCAACTCCTTTTGCAAAAAGTGAAGGCTGGCGCTTGAGCACAGCAGGGTTCCTGGAGATCCTGGAGCGAGTATTCAAAGGCACTCTATTAGGCACATTAATCTTAAGCGTTTTAATACCAGTAAAGCATTTAACTGTGTGAAGTCATATTTAATAAGTACCCTAAACTCAACCTTTTATCCTCTGTTAACAGATGCTATAATAAGCTATTATGTTATTTTTTGAAAAGATTTATTTCTGGCATTTAGCCTTAATTAGAAAGGACGATAAAGAGAGCTGACAGGAGGGTGGGGAAAGCAGACGGAGGAAAGGGTCTAAGCTGGCCTCGAACCCCGGCCCCGTCCCGACTCGTCCCAAGTCTTGGAGAAAAGCCAAAAAAACAAAAAATCTCATCAGAAGCCAAAGAAGTCCTTTTTTCTTTCTTCAGAACAAAGATCTGAGGTGACCAGGGTTCTTCGAGCTCAGAAGGTTAAAAAAACAAAACATTAAAACTGTGAAAAGCATTCTATGATTTCTGAAAATTCTTACATTTCAATTTAAAATCTCAAAATAATCACTAATATTATTACTTTTAAAATAACGTATGACATGCGTCTCACATTAACACCACATGCTGCACGGCTGGAGTCCGCTGAGTGGGCGTTTTAAGGGACCCGGTCAGTTTTCCCGTGCGCTCAGTGCACATACAACATTCCTGGTTCTGTGTGCTGGTCATTATTTACTGTGCAGATAACAAAAAGATAAAAACAAAATCTTTTTAAGACTACAGCTGATCAATGTGATGCATTTCAGCACGTGCTGCACCTCAGTGCGCGCCAATCCCTACAATTCTACATAATCATATACATAATCTGTTTATAGAGGTTAGCATGATTGAACTGGCACCAGGCACCGGGTGTTTTGTACTGGCAGTGATTCAAATTTGGCCAGATGGGAATCGAGGGCGTGGAATCATAGTCTCCAAATACTCCCAGACTCCGAAAGCTGCCCACACGTTTCTGTGACAATAGAGCCTACATAAGCAGATTTTGATTAGCATCTTACATCAACTCGTTGCGATCGCTAACGAGCATATGTTTGTTTTAATGTCCTCAAGCGAGCCACAAAAACCAAAGTGCTGCTGTCCCGTACTGATGATGTTGTTCTTCAGATTTAAAGTTGGTCACAATTTTTATTCACAACAGGAGAAGGTCCAAATGTTCCCAAACACATCACGCGCTCTTCTGTGTGCTGCTACAATATGATGTGAATAAACGCCGATCATCGGAGGTTAACGTGTTCTCTCTGAGCGCACACGCATCGCTGTCTGTGGAAAGAAATTCAGAAGTTGAGGTTTGTTTGTCTGCACAACTTTGTAAAAGAAGACGTTCTCGACATTTCAGTCACAACAGCAACACGCCTCCGTGCACGAGGGTGGATACAGCCGTCACTCAGCATTATTCCTCTCCACCTCACCTCCCTCGAGGCTTTCAGCTCCGTGTGCTGTGAGCTTTTTACGGATGCTTGTCGTAGCCCAACCAAACTTGCCAACAACACTACCCAAGCTCTCTGAATCTTTGCACTCATGCAGTCCAGGCACTGAAAACCTACCCGGCCTAAATGAAGTATTTATTTTTAATTGGCAGGACAAGAGCTCCCTTAAATGGCCAAATAAACTCAAGTGCAAACACAAAACAGAAAATCACTGTGGTAACTGTGACTGAGAGCTTGTCCTCAGTTGTGCCAAGGCAGAACAGTAGATATTAAATTTCACTACATCATCCATAATGTGCTGTCATTATGTCATTTCCAAGCCTTGTTTTCCAGGAGAGACATGCCATGCCAGGCGACTAGCATGGAAAAGTTTCCTAAGAAATTCAATAACACATCCTTAGGAATTGTATATAAACAGTACATAAATATATCAATGCTGACAAAGCATCTGCCCTGCGTTACTGCTCGCACACAGCGACCTGCCGGTGACCCTTGCAGACCTGGGGAATACAAAGGTGCATGAGAAGTCAAGCATGATTTATGTCCAGCAAACGATGCGAGTGTACGACACTTCGGTCGGGCCCCAACGCAAGTGTCATCGGTGAAGTTTTGAATACCAGGTGCAGCAGTCCCCGAGGGTCCCTCCTCTGTTACAAGTGCAAGAAACTGGATTCAGTTCGGTACACACAACGGCTAGAGTTCACAAACAGTTCCTAGTTGAGTCACGGCCTCTATAAGGAATATTTATAGAACTGACACATAGGCCACAGCAAATGATTGCTGACTTCCTTTGTCCAAATGTGGGTGAACAAATGATAGGATTGCACTGTAGCAGGGATGTCAAACATACGGCCCAGGAGTCAGAACCAGACCGAGAAGCGAGTCAAATTTGGTCCAGTGGATGGCTTTGCAAAGAGAAGTTATTGCACATCTTCTACTGCTCTTCCTGGCGTGAGGCTGCCAGCAGTTAGAAGTAGTTCTAGATCCTTCACGGTGGAAAAAAAAGTAGTTGAGACCTTTATGCAAAAATAAATAAATCCCTCAAAGGCGTAGAAGTCATTCATTCAAAATGTTACGTTCCTAAAAAGTGCCAAATCGCAGCAAGCAGTGCTTTAATTATTGAGGTCCTCACATCAGACAGTCTTAAACAGTAAAGGGCATTTTGACCTGATAATTAATATTTCAAATCTTTTTGTCTATCACTCAAAAACAGCACGTTCTGCCATACAAGTCATTTCATGTACTGCTGAGCTGCCGTCATGATATTTGTTCGTTACACATTTAGTTAGCAGCACTTTCCAAATCTATCTGAAATTACATTCTCACGTAGAAGTGAGAGTTTCCAGCACCGGGCGTCAAACGTACGGCCCGCCAAACGGCCGATCTGTTCGTTAGTGTAAATATCTAATCAGCCAATCACACGGCAGCAACTCAAACATTTAGACATATAGTCATGATCACGATGATATGCTGTGACGTTCAGATGCTAGGTTCAGAATTTGGAGTGAACAACATCAACGCCTCCATCCTGCCTTATATTAATAGTTTAGGCTGGTGGTGGTGGTGGTGGTGGGGGGTGGGGGGGTAATGGTGTGGGGGATATTTTCTTGGCACACTTTGGGCCCCTTACACCACCGACCTGAGTATCGTTGCTGACCAGGCCCATCTGTTTATGCCCACGCTGTGCCCATCCTCTGATGGCTGCTTCCACCAGATTAAAGCACCATGTCATAAAACTCAAATGATCTCAAACTGGTTTCTTGAACATGACAATGAATTGACTGTACGCAAAGACCTCCATAATCACCAGATCTCAATCCGAAGGAGCACCTTTGGGATGTGGTGGAGATTTGCAGATGACAGATCTGCAGCATCTGTGTGATGCAATATCAATATGGACCGAAATCTGTGAGGATTCGCTGACTATATGCCGCAAAGAATGAAAGCAGTTCTGGAGGAAAAGTGGGCCCAAAACAGCATTTGCAAGATGTGACTTTAACACTGCTGCACCACAGGGGGAAAAAGTGATGCTGGATCTTCATTTTTCTGTGCAGACTGTGCAAAGCTTATCTCTCAAGTCTCAGATAATCACTGCTTCCCAGCGATCCTTCTCGCTGCAGTGTAATCACCCACTCATCTCCATCTCGCCACGTCTTCAGTTTAACTTTACATGCAGCAAATGTTGAGATGCTGCTTCCAAATGCATATTTAGGTGCTTTGAACTCACACGATGGGATGGTAAAATATCTAATTTCAGCTCTGTGCCGCACAGACTTCTTGTTTATCACACCATCGGAACATTGTCTAAAAAGCAGCCACTTGAATGGCTTAGGCACTGTCAACACAGACTTAACTGATGTTCTGCCAAGCGCACAAGAGACAGTCAAATAAAATAGATTGTATATCATCTGCAAATAAAGAGATGCTTGACTGCTGCTTGTTTTTGCCAGTGGAATCCGTCTTACAAAAGCAAGCAAGTCTCTGTTGCTGTTGACTGAAAACAGCACCAGTGGAAAATGACTTCAGTTGACATCCATAGCATGTGAAGAACTTTCTCCAGGATGCCAAACCCATATAAATATAAATGAGTTTAAAGTGTTGGGTTTCTGGTCAGCTGCCTGTGCATTTCAATGCTTCAGACTGCCCAAAATGTTTATGGAGATGGAACGTATTTACCAAAGTAATAAAGCACATCTTGGTCAAACCTTCATTAGGAACTGCATGAACTAAAACTCTTTCTATCCGCGTAGTTTCACCTCCCAGGCTTCCCAGTCAAACCTTTCCAGCAGAGGATATTATTGCTCTGGTCAAACACATATGGACGATGACGGATGTACTCGGAGACGGATGTTTGCGCTCCACCAACCACTCCCTTATCAGGTCATGAACACTAATAGCTTTAAAACAAATGGAAACCAGAAGAGATGTCTGGCTGCCTAAAGGAATGAGGAACGTGGAAAGCACAAGTTCAACTAATTTTGTGTTCTTGCAGCGATACAGGCTTTGGAAGGTAGATGGCATTTCCTGCAAGCTGATAGTATAATTCTCAGCAGGAAAGGGGGAAGCCGGGGTCAGGACAGAGGCGAGATTTGCTGTGTTAACTTAAGCATCCAGACTGCACCTCAGCAAGTGAATCAAAGTGTTGTTTAATGCTCCAGATGCATCGCGGAGTAGCTATGATGAAGCAGACTGTCTTTGCATGAACTGAAGGTCTTAGAAGTAGGTGACGCTTTTCAGGGATGGACAGGAACACCGCATGGGTCGGGGGCTTCCACTGAGCCATGAAAGCCTCTCTCTCACAGCCGAGGCCAGGCATGTAGAGAGGCGAGCCAAGCATATGTGCTCAGGACAACAGGAGGTGCAGAGGATAGGAAACAGGGCTGTCAACAAACAATTCTAAACAACCACGGCGAGCCCCAAGGTCCTGGAGGCAGAATGCATTTCCATGCTTAATCATCACCTTATGGACTTTGTATCTTGAAGAAACATGCACTGAAATACTAATTCACAGCCATGTTTTGGAAAATAAGTTGTTTTCCTCGTGGATATTTATAGAATAAGTACAAAACTCCAACAGGAGAGAAGGGCAAAGAATTTGTTTAGCAGCTCTTGAATCAAGTCCAAGCCAATGCACCAGCTTTTTGTGCGCTTTCTTTCAAATGTCACAGCTGACATGTGTCTGGAGTGGCTGCTGCACGCTGTACGTGTATGTGTGTGTATGTGACTGAGGGGGCGCGGGAGGTCAGCCTTACACGTGTATTATCAAGAGTTTACACAACCTGTCATTCTGTAATTAGCTTGAGGTCAATGATTCTGACAACTCGGGGGAAGCTGACATAAACAAGGTCAGTTCCTCCACACACAAGCAATTATAATGTCTCTATACATTTGACAGGCTGTAAACTGTTATGTTGTACATGTGTGACAGAGAAACGGCAAATTTTCTTCTTAAAAAATATAAATAAGGTCATGCATCAAAGATCCTTTTGGCAGCTTGAGGGATGGGAGTGTAAGCTCAGTCCTCCTGTTTATTTAAATACCTTAAATATGTAAATATGGTAAAATATCAAATTCACTTAGAAATAAATAGAATAAATATTCTAATGCATTTATTTTGCAATTAAAGCCACATTAAGTTACTTTGGCCACTACAAGCAGAAATAATAGATTCTTTTAGCTCATCAAGTTGCTGCTTTTAAGGGTCTTTCAAGTGACACATCATGCGGATACAGAAGTTCAGTCTTCACTCTGCTTTCATCCATCCTCTAATTTGCTGCCACTCCATAGCTTAAACAAATACAGCGAAGTACAGGAAGTATTACTGTGGAGCAAAATCGACATGCTGTCCTAAGACGTGTACAGGTTTTTACTTTCTATGCAACATCTATGCTTTTAAAAAACAATATCTATGAAAGAAGAGACAAACAGTAAACAGAGTGTCAGTGCTCACTGATAGAAAGTTTCAACACAGTCCTGTGGAGAATTAAGCACACCCCATGATTCAATAGCATGTAGAACCACCTTTGGCAGCAATAATGTAAAGTCATAGAGAAAATGATTACTTCATCAGTTATCGTGGAGGGATTTTGCCCCACTCTTCTGTACAGCGTTGCTTTATTTATTGAGGTTTGTGGGCATGCATTCATGCACCGCTCTCTTCCTGCCACAGCAGTTCAAATCAGGTTGAGATATGGACTTTGATCGGGCCATTGCAACACCTCGATTCTTTTCTTCTTCAGTCCTTTTGCAGATTTGCTGCTGCGCTTGGGATCACTGTCACAGCCAAGCTTAAACCTTTGGACAGATGGCCTCACATTTGACTCCAGAATATTTTGGTACACAGAGGAGTTCATGGTGCCCGGGTCGGTCGTATGGCTGCAAAACAAGCCCAAATCATCAACCCTCCACCACCGTGCTCAGCAGCTAGCATGAAAGGTTTGTGCCAGCATGCTGTGACTGGCCTTCGCCAAATGTGTCGCTGTTGATTGTGGCCAAACATCTCCTGTTTGGGCAAAGGGCACTGTCCCACAAATTTTGTGGTGTGTTCATTTGTAGCTTTGCAGACCTAAGCTGTGTTGCTAAATTCTCTTTAGAGAGAAGAGACTTTCTCCTGGTATCCCTTCCAAAAAAGCCATCCTGCTTCAGTCTGCCGTCATGAACTTAATCATGTGACATGCTAACTGAGGCCTGTAGAGTCTCAGATGGAGCTCTTGGGTATTTTGCTGTTTCTCGGAGTATTGCATGGTCTGTAATGAATTTGCTGGACTTACTGATGATCAGTTAATCAAGTACATTTGATTAGCAGTACCTGGCTGCTGCTTACCCTTTGAATTCCTATGGAAGCTCTTAGTGTATTCTTAGCTCTTCATAAAACTGCACAGTCCTGTTCACAAGCCTGTACGCGATCACCCTCTATTACAGCTCGTAGCCTAAAAGTGTTCATCTTGGCTGTTTTTAAAAATTAAGAAGTATACTCTTCTCACCAATCGCCAATATTATGTTTGTTTTTGCAAGATACGATGAGAAGGTAAAAAATAAAGCATGCATAACATTTTAATTTTTCTTACATGGAAGCCATTTTTGTCCATAAAATCATAATTAGAACATTTAAGAATTATTTTAAGAATTTATGAGACAACACATTCTCCCGATGGCGCCCGTTTCCAAACGATAGGCATTAAAAGTGGGACTGAAACCACAACAAACACGTCCGTGTGTGTAAAAACGAGCTGGTCGTGGTTGAAGGAGATGCCGTCGGGAGGCTGATGCTCGCGTCACGCCTGAAAAAGATGCAGCTCATAGCCCTGCGATGTTTCTAAAAACTACAGAAAAGTATTTTACAACAATAAAAACTTCTATTCTCTCAACTCCTTTCTACAAAGTTTCCATTTTTGACCACAGCTCCACAGGCCCCCCCCATTTCTTCTGGATGATCTTGCCAGTGCCGCGTGTGGAGCAGGAAGTCCAGGGAGCGGGAGCTCTCAGTCATGTTAGACGTTTTCTGGCCGTAGACAGATACAGCTGAAGTGCAGTTTACCAGCTCCAGCGTGATGCATTGTTTTCAGATGAATCCTGACACAAGACAACTACAAGCATTTTGTTCGAGAAGTTTTAACAGTTGCAACAAATTAAAAATTTCGCATGTTTAATATATGTGCTCAAATCAAAAGGAAATGAGCTAGCTTTCTTCCCTCACCACTGTCGGCTGGTCATTTTCCAAAGATTATCGCCCAGGTCTGGATAAAGCCATCCCAGGGCGGGGCACAAAATGTTTCAGATTTTAAATGTCAGCGTTATTCTCAGACATTCACGAGCGCCTACTGGCAGCCACATCATCACCACATGGTGTCTGAATGAAACATATCCATTTATTGGGTAACGGCAAATGCTGTTTTTTTTCAAAAATCACACGGAAGCATGTGCAAGCGCACACTCGCACAAAGCTGGTGGTCACCCAAAGCACTTTAGCTGAAGCATGGTTTCAATAAGACGAGCTAATTCAGCAGACATTTCTGCAAAAGATAAAATGAGCAGAGGCATTGTTAAAGCTCTGCTCTTTTAAGAGCGCACAGAAACAATTAAATGTGCTGCGGATGATTTTAAAACAGGAGCATAGTATTTTTGGGGGTGGTAGACATGGCAAGTCGGGGATTATGCAGCCCATGAGAACCAGATTTATGACAGGCAGTAGTCAGTCTCTAACCAAAATCTCCCGCTGTATTTTGAATCCTCACAGATGAGTGAATCAAACCAATTTTCTTGATGTCATCATTGCTAGCCGCAGCGATGCTGATTGTATTAATGTGGTGGTGCCAAGCAGACCGCGACTAGAGAGCTTTCCCTCCCTCCTTTTACTCATAACTTTTTAGTCTAATTCGGATCATGAAAAAGCTCTCTGGACAGAAGCTAGCTGATGACAGCCTCATCTTCATGCTGTTTGAATCTTTATGGCGCAGACATTAATTTATCTCCGCTGCTTTTAGCCGGCAGCTCGACCCTCCCTTGCGGAGGGTATCGTATGCAGCGCGGCCTATCTTGAAAAGCCGCAGACACCATGCTCAGTTCACTGGCATTGCAAAATAGACTCTGCAGGATTGAGAAGTAAACAGTGGCATATTCTCCGTCCCAGATCAACAAACTGGAGTTTTTTTCCCCCTCAAGGCTTTATGGCTACTTCCACAGACAGGCTGGTGCCTTTATGCTTGTTTGTATGCTTGTGTCATAGCTCCTCATGTGAGGAGGTTATTTTGGGGCAGTAGCGTAACACTGCAGCGTAGCATCCTTCTGCCTAAACTTGATAGTATTTCTCCAATACATAAACAGTCAGTATAGATATAAACAGTCAGTATATTCCATTTCTTTCTCTTTCTTTTTGTGCTCCAGATGGAAGCTGTTTTATATTTGAGGCCTGTTGCTGATTAATCAGGCGTCAGCTCTTTTCTACTTCATTCTGACCCCTTTGGACGGGCTCAATGCAATCAGCTCCAAGTGCAGTGGAAATTGTTTCCTATCCGTATAGCCATGGGTGCAAGACCCAGGAGAGGCTAAGACCGATATCTCCACAATCTCCCCAGCTTAGGCGAGTTTAAGATCAGGATCAATTCAGAGCTCTAGCCCTTATCAGATGTCAAAGAGCCTCTGGAACTGCAGGCCTGATTCAGTGTCCCAAACTTGACCCACGTTCCAAAGAGGTTTCTGAATCTGTGCTGCTTCTCTGCGGTGAATAATGATGCCCATTAGCTTATTCGGGGAGGATCAGTCACTGTTCTTGCTGCTAAAAAGTTCCCTGACAAAAAAGTCATCTTTGTGCTTAACAACAGCATAATTAATATTAATATCTGGGCATGAGTACCAAAGCTCACTTTTCTCATGGAAAAGGGAGAGCAGAGTAGTCCGATACCGGGGTGTGGGCAGGATTATTACTGTTATGACAGCTAAGGCTAATTGTTTATAGAACAGTTCTATGAGAAAGTGTCTCTTTTTATGACTCACGGTCCACCATCTGTGCATCTGCTGAGAACTTTTCCACTTTAAACATTAAAATGTTTGCATCATCTCCAGATTCTCACTGAGATCAGTAGAAGCAGAAGCGTGGGACAGAGCTCACAAATAAACTGCTGCTTCTTTTTTTCTCCCTTTGTTGAAGATGATATACTGCTCACTGTTTTTGAGAACATCTACGGCCACGCGCTGCTATCGCTTTAACGAAACGCTGAGTTCCCCACAGTTCCCCTCTTTGTTTGTCTGTCTCTCGGTTCTGTTCAGCCAAATTCACATGCCTGGATTTTACTGTTGCTCAGAAAGGCCTTGGTTGGTTTCATGCCGTTATCACAGTGTGCTGCGATCGCTCTCTTAGTCAGCATATCTGACCCAGCAGGAAGGAGCATTATGCTTTCTGCCGCCGCTGAAGAGGAGACATAATTTAGGCAGCAGATGCGTATGGGATCATTTGTGGACACGCGACCTAGAAGAATATAGATAATTAAATAACAAAATCATCTCATACTACTGTCCATCCATCCATCCATCCATCCATCCATCCATCCATCCATCCATCCATCCATCCATCCATCCATCCATCCAT
>JAVDPK010000327.1:885604-900811 GCA_034780415.1 Cichlasoma orientale | reverse complement strand
CCATCCATCCATCCATCCATCCATCCATCCATCCATCCATCCATCCATCCATCCATCCATCCATCTTCTTTTGCTTAACCAATTCAGGGCTGCAGGGGGGCTGGAGTTTATCCCAGCTGTCATAGGGTGAGAGGCAGGACCCAGGGCAGGTCACCAGTCGTGTAATGCAAGAAAAGAAAAAAAATCTAAACTTCATAGGAAATCTCTGTATTGTTGACTTTGCAGGGGACCGTGCATGTCTCTGCACTATTTTATCTGTAGATATCGGGCAGTTTAGACTCTAATGAATTTAGAGAGATGGACTCTGCAGTGCTACATGATATATGACTACCCGACAGCAAAGCCAAACACCTTCTTTGTAGAAAACCTCTACGTTAATGAAGATGAGGCTTTTATGACATAATCGATCACATTTTAAAGTACTTGGCGAGGGAAGCGCACGTTCAGAAATATGCCCAATAAATAAAACCTGATTGCTAAACTGTCAGCAGTTAATCACCCGGCGCAGACGCCGTGTTTTCCCTCCAATCGCTGCAATATAAATGATGTATTCTTTGTCTGGTTTAGACTCACTCTCAGTCTGGATGGCGATGAAACACTTCTGGAAGTGTTGAACTGAAACGAAAGGGAAAAATACAAAAACAAGTGCACTACAATTTACAATTCCAATCATACTTGGCTGATTAATTTGAAGTGTTTTGTAAACTTATAGCCTCGCTATTGTTGAAAACAAGAAGGATTCCAGAAGTGGGGAACCACTTGTGCATAATGTTGTGTAACCAAGTTCTCGTAAAGCCAGCGGTCCAGACCCCCCATCGGGCTCAGGTCAGAAAGAGCTCAGGTCACAGGTGCCACCTGGAACTATCACAACAGTCATGTATTGGCCAGAGGTAGGCCTGAGAAACACAAGTACTACCTGACCACTAAAGACAATAGCAAACATCCTTTTTCTCCATCTTCTCCTCCCCTCACTCTCTTTAAGGCCCACCACAGTGGGTCATCTTTGGTGAAGGGTCTTTTGGGGTGGCTGTAGCTCAGGAGGTAGAGCAGGTCATCCACTGATCGGAAGGTTGGCGGTTCGATTCCTGGCTCCTCTGGGCAGCGTGCCAAAGTATCCTTGAGCAAGATACTGAACCCCAAGTTGCTCTCCGACGCTAGCGTCGGAGTATGAATGTGTGTGAAAGTTAGATAATAAGCACTTAGCTTAGTTACTCATGGAAGTGCTTGTATGAATGGGTGTGAATGGGTGAATGTAAACGTGTTGTATAAGCGCTTTGAGTGCTCCAAGAGAGTAGAAAAGCGCTATGTAAGAACTAGTCCATTTACCATTTAGGGTGTCACATAGTTCAGCTACCACGCCTGACCTCGTTAATGCTCAGCAGCAGTAAATGTATATATATATATGATATACATGCACGATAAGTTCTGCCAGTATTTACAGTCTGTTGGTTTAAATGGGATTCACATGTTCATTGATCTGGGTTTCAGCTTTGGGGAAATTTGATGCACATATTCAGCTGGTGCTGAGTCATTTTTATCAGCGCTGGCCCACAAAGTAACAAAGAACCAGGTAGTCAAAAAGAGGCGAACTCACTGTAGCTGTAGCTGAGATTTACAGTTATTCTTTAACCTCATAGAGAAGCGGAGCATGATTCACAGTTGAAAATAACCCTTGTGTATCTCATACCGAGATTTGGTGCAACTCTGCTGGTTTTTGCTGTGGCTCTCTTTCCTCTCCCTTTAGGCCAGCTTTCTCCTGATTGGCTGCCCCGTGTAAACAGAAGATTTGAACAGGGCTTTGGTGATCGCAGCTAAAGCTGTGTGACCATAGTAAGGAAATGAACACACTAACTGTTGATCACAGTCGCACTGTGGCGAGACCCGGTGCAAACGTTCGCCTCAATGACGGGGACAGTTGCTGTTTTCGAAATGATTTTGTTGCATCAAGTCAGTGATAAAATTGCAATAAGATGAAGTCAGTGACTCAGTTTGCAAATTTATGGGGTCAAGCTGGAAATTAGCACACCAGCTATAGCTGGCAGCCGTTTAGGAGCAGCATTTCAGCTTTCACACCCGAGTGTAATCTTCTGCTTCCAAATACTCAAGTGACCCTTTCCTATCAACTGAATACGCAGCAGCCCTTCCAGGGATTGGAAACCCACGGAGGGTGGGGAACAGGACTGGTAGAGCAGACTAGCTCAGGCTAGTTCTGGTGGTCTGCCTCGCTTCCACGTTACAACCTGTGAAAACTTGCCATCTCCAGAAGAACTGTTACAAGCTTGTAGCTCATTTTAATGTCAGATGTATTTTCTTTTCTCTTTTGTTGCCCTTTTTCCTCTCCCGCCTTCATATAATAGCATTCACTGCGACGGGGAGAGCGCTTTCAGCTCCCATAAATAAGGCAGAGGTAGGCTCCGGCCTGTTTCATCCATCACTGGGCTGGAGCTGTATTTGTGGACCAGGAGGGAGTGAGGGGGCCGGATTCATCCATGTTCCCAGCAGCCATCCCCCTGTGGGAACTTCACACAGCCATTAAACACCTCATGGCAGCCCGTTAGCTTTCGGGCCAGCTGAACCGAAGAGAGCCGCAGTCCCACAAGCTCTCCTGCCGTCCCCGTGGACATGTCAACAGGTTTTTCATTTAAAGTTTTAGTGCACATCTCCGGCGCATCAGTCTGCTGATATAGGAGAAATAGAGGCGCATATATCCTCAGTCTTACAGGGAGCGTTAATGTAGGGTGTGAAATACAGTGAGATCAGTGCTGTCAGAATAATCGTTCGCATGCTGCAAAGTTTCTACTGTCAATAAGTGTTTGTTTTTAATGGACAAATATTACAGCTGAGAATTATAATAACAATGGAGCTATTTAGGAGAATTACAGCTGAAATGACTTCAGGGCGAGCGTTCAAAATGATGTGAAATCAGCTCCGACGTCTTTTTAAATCTGATTCTGTTGTTCATTAAATGCAAAATGACAGCTTTGAACAGTTAATGATCTACATGGAACTGCTTTAAAACGGTTCAGACCAAATATTTATCTAATCACTCTAAACTTCTTCTCGATAAAGCCATTTCTGGTCGGCCTCTTTGAACCGTTCTCAGCATTTTTCGTTAAGTAATCATAAAAGTCCTGTCAGTCCGTGATGCCGGTGATCCCTTTAATAAACACAGATGACTCTCGGGATGTGAGCGAGCCCGTGAAGCCTGCAGTTTGATGCTAAGAGGACGCGATCGAGTCTAACGTGCCCTTAAATCACTGCTGGGAGTGAAACAAAGTATTTTTATTGGGAACTGAAATGCAGGTGTTGAATTTGACAGACTCTGCTGTAGATTCCCAAGCTTTTTAAATGCATGCATCTGGACCAATAAAGCTCTCAGTTTATAAAGACAGCAGGGCAAGACCCAGATTTGGATGTGTTTGGCTATCATCGCTTATCACTCAGATTTTTAATAATCATAAGCAGAGGAAACAAACATCAGTTCCCTCCCTGCTGCAAAATCTAAAATTTCCCAGCTCCAGTTTTTCCCCACCCTGTCGTGGGAGTGGTACTGGCCGTTTGATCTCACCTCAGTCTGATTAATTAAAGGAGAATGCCGTGGACTGTCACTGTCTCCAGGGGTTTCACACAGCCATCCCAAAGAGTCACGCTGGATCGCCGAGGGAGTCGACGGCATTGTGCTGTTGAGCAAGACTGAAGAGGTGGCACTCCTTAAAACCACACTCCACATGTCTGGGATTCCTTCTGACCGCACAACTGGGCAGAAGCAGATGCTCGATTGATGAATGGGATTTATTAAGTGTGTTTTCTTCATCAAACAACTGCAGCGTCTTTGAACTTTGTGGGGTTTAATATTATGGCGAGTTCACTCTTCAGCATCAGGTTATGAGGCTGTAAAATGTGCATCTAAAATTTTCTAGACATTTGTAAACATACAGCATCGCTTATCACGTTCCTTAAGTTTCACTTTGCAGACGGTTTGCAAGGACTTCACAGAATGGTAAAAAAGTGATAGTAAGGAGAGTAGTTTAGATTTTTCCTATAACACATAAAGTCTACAGTGATAAATGCAAAACAAGTAAGGGGACGACATCAGGTTTGCTGCTGCAGTAAGTAGCAGCCATACTGTACACCTTGCTAATATCGGGTTGGACCTCCTTTTGCCTTCAGAACTGCCTTAATTCTTCATGGCATAGATTCAAGAAGCTGCTGGAACCATTCCTCAGGGAATTTGTCCATGCTGACATGATTGCATCACTGCAGATTTGTTGGCTGCACGTCCATGATGTGAAACTCCTGTTAACACCACATCCCAAAGGTGCTCTGTTGGATTGAGATCTGGTGACTGTGGAGGCCATCTGAGTGCAGGGAACTCATTGTCACGTTCAGTTTGAGATGATCTGAGCTTTGTGGCAGGGAGCGCTCTCCTGCTGGAAGCAGCCATCAGAAGACGGGTACACTGTGGTCATAAAGGGATGGACGTGATCAGCACCAATACTCAGGTACATGTAAGCTGTGGTGTTTGAACAATGCTCACTTGGTACTAAGGGGCCCAAAGTGTGCCAGAAAAATATCCGCCACACCATTACACCACCAGCAGCCTGAGCAGGAAGTATGGATCCATGCTTTCATATTGTTCACTACAAATTCTGACCCTATCATCTTTTTCCAATCTTCTGTGAGCCCGTGTGAACGGTAGCCTCAGTTTTCTGGCACCTGGTGTGGTCTTCTGCTGCTGTAGCCCATCTGCTTCAAAGCTCCACATGTTTTGCATTCAGAGATGCTCTTCTGCATACCTTGCTAACGAGTGTTTGAGTTACTGTTGCCTTCCTATCAGCTCGAAGCAGTCTGGCCGTTCTCCTCTGAGCTCTGGTATCGAAACCAGAGAACTACTGCAGACTGGGTATTTTCTGTTTTTCAGAACCTTCTCTGTAAATCCTGGTGTGTGTGGGAAAATCCCAGTAGATCAGCAGTTTTTGGAATACTCAGACCAGCCTGTCTGGCGCCAACAACTATGCCGCATTCAGAGTAATTTAAATCACGTTTCTTCCCCAGTTCTGATGCCCAGTTTGAACTTCAGCAGGTTTTCTTGACCGTGTCTGCAGGGCTAAATGCATTAATTTGCTGCCATGTGATTGGCTGATTACATATTTGTATTAATAAGCAGCTGAACGTCATTAAGAGGCCACTGAGTGTATATTGTTACAATTGTGGATGCTCATATTAAACATGATAGAAGTACCAAATAATGAGGTCAGTTTATGTCCATGTAGTCGCTGTGAAGCAAAAACTCAGGCCAGGTTTCAGTCAGTGAGAGACGATGCCCCTGATACGATCATCTCAGGTTTGCAGCTCTGATTGTGAGCACAGAAGCCCCGCCCACCAGCTCTTCAAACCCGATTCGAGGGGGCAGCCAATAAGAAGAAAGTTGGCGTGAATGGAGATAAAACTGCTTATTTCAGACAGACAGATATTTATCCTGCACCAAAGTCCCAGAATTAAAAGATGGCGCTAAAAAGTTTAGGGTGACTTTGAGATTTCCTTGTTTAAAAAAATAAAACACACACTTGTCTTTATCTAATATAACATAAGTGTTGTAAATACCATTAAATGTTGCAATCATTCAACATAAATTACAACTTTGATGCTCCAAGAAATTTGACTGGCCAAGTGTAACAGGTTCCAGCTGAGCCTGTCTCAGGATCAACTATTCTCTGATCAGCCTGAAGACACGATAAACTTGCAATAATTAACACAATGTGTCATTTGAATTTTTGATGTTTTTTTTTTTTTAATTAAAGATTAAAAAAGTGAAGCTGTTGAGACAGTAATAAGGAGTAACAAACAGCAAGTGAGGAGATATAAATGTGTAGTCATATACCAATAAAGGTTAAAGAAATGGTTCATAAAAATAAATAGAAACTTCTGTTTCCATAAAGTTTCTTTAAAATGGTGACAGCTCTATTTATACTGATTGTTAATGAGATTTATAGTTATGGAGTCATCTTTTATTGAGATGGTAAGTCATAAACAAAAAGGACTTTGCCATAGTGCAGTACTGCATGGCTAAATATTAATAGTACATTAATTTTTGCAAAGGTCTGAAAGGGTTAGAGGTTGAAAGGTCTTCATAACGATATAGGAGCAAAAAGAAGAACATATGTAATGTTGAAGGTGCTTAAACACCAACCAGAGACACTGTTACAACCTAGAAACCCCTTTTTTGCTAATGATTTGTAAATGTTCTGTGCAGCACTAGTTATTTTTATTAACTGTTAATAGGTATTGGTTGCAATGAGTAAATCTCCCTGTCTTTCCCCCCATGTTTAGCTTGTCTTTTAGAGTAATTCTGCTGAGCCCAAAGGGGGGAAAAACCCACTTGGGTTGCTCTGTGAGGGAGTGTGCCTGTCTGTGTGATAGACAGCGTGATTCTAAAGCATCGCTCTGGGCTCCATCATGCGGCGTGACAGTAAGGACACGGCCCTGGCCCTGTGACAGCACCCATAAGTCTCCATCGCGGCCCCAGGCAGGCTGTCTCATGACTCTGTGCAGGTGTCTCCTGTTTCTGCCAGAGTCGCCAGCCAGTCAGCCCCTAAATGGCTCTCCTCCTCCTCCGCCTCAGCTCACATCCTCTTTAAGCTGAGCTCCATCACGTCACTCACTAAGATGTTCCACAGCCATGGAGCGGCTTAGCGCACAGCGCCATGTTTAGTCATTAGAAAGCGGGAGATCCTGTGAGACGGCCTATGCAGTATCAAATGTCACATCTGACAGCAACTAAAGAGAAGAGCAGCATGTGACTGAATCAAGGGGTAATAGATCAAAGAGAAGAGCATATTTGGTTAATCTACACGGTTATAGAAGAAAACACTGCCCGAATGGAACAAGTCTGCAGTAAAACAAGATTTAAAACTGATAGCCAGGCATGGTGGCACTATTATTTATGTCTATAAACAGACAACAAAGGCAGGGAACAAGATTCCTGGAACTGGAAGCTTTCTGCCTTCAGCATGTGAGCTGCATGTAGCTGTTGTTCTGTTGACCAATCACCATTAAGCAGATTTGCGTGCAGGTGAACAGCCCGTCCGAAACAAAGTCCTCCAAGAAAGAAGTCCTGCCACTCTGCAGTCATTGTTGCAAGGTCAGAGGTAGCTGGCCCCTTTGAGGCAGGGGGACATTGCTCCGCCTCTATGTTTTGAGAGGCAAGAGGTAGATCAAAATATTTAAACAAAACTAAGTATTTTGACCTTAATGAAGTGGAGATACTGGAGTTTGGTTTTCCTTTGGCCCTCCTTAATTTTTGCTCCAGGTATTTCATTTTGAACATTACAAACTGCACGTGTGAAATCATCAGTCAGATCTGATAAAATGTATCAAAAAGTTTAAAGCTTAAACAAACATTTGTAAACAACAATCACGGAACAGGAAATCTACTGTCTACATCCCAAACACGCCATCAGATGATAGCCGGTTGGTTCCCTATAGTGCACCATTATTATCATCATAAACATAATAACAGGTTTCATTTTTGGAAAGAAATATTTGTGTGGCCTGAACACTGAACTAATTTAACCTTTGCTAAAGTGAGAAAAAAAAGTTTTCCTAAAATTTACAAATACTTTTTGAAAACCAGTTAAAAGAAGTGGAAGTGGATAAAAAACTCGTGTAGTGAAGGTGGACGTGGTGCGACGGAGGAGGATGCCGAGGATCGGGTGAGGCAGATGATCAGCTGTGGTGACTCTGAAAGAAGCAGTTAAAAGAAATGGATGAGAAAAAACTATAAAGATGTAAATGCTTATAACAGGTTCTTTTGTTTTCATTCTGCTTTCATTTGTGCTTTCATTTGTGACCTGTAACCTACCACTGATTCTGTTAGAGTTTTCCCATGATGTGATCAGCATTCGGTCACCTGGCATGGGCAGGCGTACTGCTGGGACTTTACTGCCTCCGCAGCTGCAATTCGTCATAAACAGGAGGGATGCGATTAAAAGTAAATAACTCGACAAACAATTAGCCCGTTTAATGGCTTTCGAAACTCCAGACATACTCTTGCACACACTCAGTTCTTATAAAGGCACTGGCATGGTATGCGCCTGCACGGGCCAATTGGGCTCTGGCTGTAAAATTGAGTCTGTGAGGAAACAGACCATGCACTCTGCAGATGAAAAGGCAAACGTCCCACTGAGTCTGTAAAGGGCTGCTCAGAACTTTAACAGACAATCACAGCTTTTCCAAAAAATGCAAACAAAGAACTGGACTATAAGCGAACAAGAACTTGTTGTAGTGTCCTCCTTCCTTTTATGATTTTTTTTTTTTAATGTTGTTGTTGCAGCCCTGCTGTCAGCGGATTTGGACGTTGGATGCAAGTGGAAAGGTTGAATTTAAAACAGTTATTTTAATAGTCATACAGAGGGCTAAACTATGGTAATGGCTAAGCTTCCGCCATTAAAAAAAATGGCATCCATAACTCGATATTTCGAGTTAATAACGCAAAATTTTGAGTTAGTTCTGCCAATCAGGAAGCTCCATGAAGTTACATCATTTCCTTGTTACCTGGAAGCAGTTCAACATGAAGACACTGATTCCTTTTATGCAGCTCTGATTCCCTTGAAGACACAAACCTGACACTGCTTGCTCATTGACACTGTCGACACCCGGTTCTGAGTGCATGTGTTGGTGTCATCTTCACATTCGCGCTCTCGAGCAGTCTTTCACCACAGTACAGACTGCAGTGTGGCTCACTTCATGAGGCTGGATAAGCGACAGTAACTTTGTTCTTTGTGTTTCTGTCTGGCTTTAAAAACACAATTTCACTGAATGCTACGCAGTTGTGTGTCTCTCTGTGATAACAGCGTGTGTAGACTGCAGAGGTCGTGACTGCACAGCTGTACATACTGTCAGCCACTAATGCACCAACACACACATCTGCAGCTGATCTCATGACACAGCGTGCAAGCATATTTATGTGTGTTTTTGCATAAATGTAGCCTAAGTGTGTGTGTGTGTGTGTGTGTGTGTGTTTACTTATGCATGTTCTGTATTTTCCATTAGATGTGAATATGTACAGTTACATTTATTATAGCTATTGATGAGCTTGTTTATGATAACACTGCAGTTTGCATGATGAGCTTCGGCCTGCGCATATTCACTCATTAAAATGATCAGTTTTTAAAGTTGTGATTTTAGTTTGATGGTTTCTTGCAGTTCACTTTATTTTTTGTTCAGAAGAAGAATATTTCGATGCTGGGTATACTGCAGAACGTTGAGGCGGGGCTGTAGGGGAGAATAGAGGCGGGGTTTGACATGCTGTTTGATATATGTACAGTTTATATACTAAACATCCCTTTATTTCAGGTGCACGCCAGCAGAAATCAGGTTATGTTTTATTTAGATTGAGCTTTTTTGGGTTTCACTTCACTCCTTTCTTACCTGTGCAGGTGTTAGGGTCCATGTAGGCGAGGCTGAGAAGTCATAAAGTAGGAGAATGGCTATAAGAAAGGAGGGGGCATCCTGCTATGCTGCTGTATTTTTCTGCTGTTACTTTGGCTGAACTTCCTCTTGTTAGATTTTTCAATTTGTTAATAAATGCCACCTTTTCCTACCTAAAAACCGGCCTTTTGATAACACTTCTTTTAAAACAGCATCTTCTGCCCTCGATGGCGAGTCGCAGCGTGACAGATGGGTATCTGGTTTTACTGTAAAAGGAAACTCCTACGTTGTTCCTGAGCTTGTTCTGCATTAGAAATGTGCCTCTGCTGGGAGGATGTTTTTGCTTTCAAACCAGCTGCGATCCAAATATTTTCTGAGAGATTTCATTGCCCAAAGGCACTTTTCTTCAAAATCGCATGAGCCCAAAGGACTGCATTAGCATAATTTAACAAACCTTAGCCGTAATTACACTTTTTTTTGCATTACGTAGTGCTGCGCTGACCCAACGCTGTAGAAAAAAGTTGAAATAATACATGAGATTCCTTTGCCAGAGCTTTACAGCAAACATTTGACTTCACGTTACAAGTTCAGCGAGCGAAGGGGAAATGCTGCAGGATTCCACTGATGTTTGTGCCATTAAAAACATCCATCCTCTGGCGAATAACAACAGAGCCGCATCCAAACGGGCCTGTTGCGTCGAAACTTTAGATCACCGAGGGGAGAAAGGAAAAACTGTTTTTGCAAGTTAATGTCTTCCTTTTGTATTTACTTCTTGAGAAATACGGTGCCATCTGACTCCTCTTGTATCTGTGCGTGCGCCCATTAAAGGGTGAAATCTGGATGGGTAAGATAGATGCGTAATGTGTGCACCTTTTATGGCGGTCATTGAAATGTGCTGCAATATCCATTAGGAATAACGGCTCTGTGGACAAATAGAGCTGGGTGTCTCTGAGGTGCTGATTGAGTCAGCAGATGGAGTATAAATTATGATGAAAAGGCATCAGCAAGGTTGACCCCCCTCCGTTTATGCTTAATCTGCAGCCAAGGAGAGATTTTATTTTCCTTGCAAGATCAGGGGAAAAAATGGCCGGGGAATCATTCTGCTAAACCCTCGGTTGGCAGGCTCTGTCTCGGAGTGGTTCAGCATCTGTTGCTTTATTTTCCAGTGGAAGTCTCCGCTCTATTTTATTTCTTTTTTTCTGCCCAAATGATTTCTTGGGCCACGTGAAATTGATTAATCTTTCATAACAGCAGGACTAGCCCTAATTCTGGTTTATAAAGTGATCCGGCACCAGGCGCCAAATAGGGAACAAACAGCCCTGAGGTGGTATCGGTATAATAGAGGTCAGAACATATTAAATTAAATGAGTTTATTTAAATAAACGTGCATAATGGCCTTTTCTGCTCTCAAATGGTCTGTGCTTGCCGTGTTTTGGTAGTAAAGTTTAGTTTGGTATCATAGCAATTAAACAAAGGAGTCGTAAAGCAGAAGATGATAAAAGTAATAACAAGTGAAAAGACAGATTTATTGAGGGGAGTAATATATCACAGCTGCCCTCAAAATCTCTCTGAAATAACCTTCAATTTTGGGGTATTTCTTAAAAACAAACAAACAAATAAAAAAACGTAACCTCTCGGAGGTCATGCAAACGCCACCAGTTACTGATTACGATGAGAGATGACATAACTCTTCTACACAATGTGAGTCGGATGAGGGAAAAGAAGTTCCCATCCCGAACAGTTGCTTTTCCTGAAGCCTGCCTCTGACCCCGTGTCTCTCCATCACACACCTGCGCAGCCGAGGACCTCGGGGACGGTCCCCTGCTCAGGCTTTGCGCGGGGCCTCGGGCCTCCCTGTCGCGCCTGATGTATGTCAGCGTGTCCTGGGGTCCTCTCCCTGTGGGCGTGGGTCTTCCTCCAGAGGCCCGATTAAAAAACCGGCCTGCTCTCTCAGCTGTGTTTGCCGCTTGTCAAACAGTCTGGTTTATGGGCTTCATTAGCGGAGGAGGTGGGTTACATATGGGGAGTGTGTTTTACTGCCACTGGCTGTCTGTAAAGGCCAGAGATCACGACTTGTCTGACACTCAGTAAATCAGCCAAGCTTTTGCGCACTTTGGTCCAGTGGACCATAAGCGAAGGGGAAAGGAGGAACACGAGCTCTTTCGACAACAGTTTTAAGACATGAGAATCACCAAAGCACTGCTATGACTAAACAGAACACTGTAAGACTTTATGATATGTAATCAATGCTCAACTGTGTTTATGGGAACTGTCTTTGGGGTATTTTTGCATGCAGGAGTGAATAATTTGTTCAATGTGACTTTTCTCTGCGTAGCTTTGCTGCAGAGTCCTGCTGAGTGTCTGTGGCTTAGTGGAAGCTCAGTGTTGACATAACTCCATTACAAGACCTTTAGATCAGTGTGACATGACAATCAGCCATTTGATACAATTAGTGTTTTTCTAGAGGCTCTTATTATTAAATACACAGATAATAACCACCACAACAATCGGGAGAAGCGGAGTAATCCATCTTTGGTCTGTCGTTTTCACAACTTTTTCCTAATACTGAACATAAAAAGTCACGTCTGAACTCTTTTCTTAAGATGCTTAATAAAAGAAAAGAAGAAATGAACAAATCAGCTCCTGCACTGTCATCTGTGTTCATTTATTTTAGCAAGAGCAATCCAATGGCTCAAAATTCCCTCTGCACCATGCAAGAACCGTGCATTAGCTCCTGGATCCAGATTATTTGGTGATATTATCTCGAAAGCATCCAGACATTGTCTCCCAATTTTTCTTATTTTAATTTGATGCGGATTTCTGAAGGTTGATAAATGTTTTACCGCTTCTTCATCTGCATCTGCATCTGCAGGGACTTTTTTTTTTAAATAATCATTTCTAGGTCGGGACAGGTCCCACCTCTGGTAAGATTTTCATGCACATCCATCCATAACCTTTTCATTAATCCTAAGAAATAAGCAAAGCTCCTTGGCGGAGGTTATACAATTACATTGAAATTGACCTTTTCCACGGCAGACATTATTTCCTTACCTTGTTACAGAAGGGAAACCACAGGAATTGATGATGGCTCGTTTCCATTAAGTGTCCCAGGAAGCCTTGACAGTGAACCAACATGTACAAAAGCAGAACCTCCTCTAAGAGAACTGCAGCCATCATTAATCACATCAAAGAGTCTATTACACAACCTACGATTGAAGCGCCAGAGCAAATTTTTCTCAATACTTAAAATGGACTCAGTTCAATACGGCTATTTTTCCTAAACATCCCACCCAGACATACGTTAACACAAAATACTGTGCTTGTAAAATAAGCTGTGCATTGTTACACCGTTTAAAACCATATTGTGCGTTCAGATTTTGTCAGCCTTGTAAAAAAATGCATGTACTCCTTCTCCCCCGATGAAAAACTCCAGCATCTGTTGTTCATTTCGTGTTTTACTACTAGTCACAAGATGTTTCCTTCTCTGAAAAGTGCATTCTCATGTTGTGCTCTGGAGGCTTCGGGTTTCCACTTCACGTTTATTTGTGCTGCATATTGGACCGCCATTGCCTTCCTAAGTGATTGTAGTATCACAAATCCTGCTGGTACTCACGTGCGAAACTGAGATTCCACGTAAGCGCAGGGACGGTTTCTCCCTTATAGGAGGTGTTTCAATTCAAAACTTAAAAGACCACCTAAAACTGTCTCAGATGAAAACAAAATCTCTGTGACCACAGGCTCAGTGCTTAAAATATTAAATAAAAAGCGGTAATGATTTCATGGGGTGTTTAGAGACTAATGTGGCTAAAAATGAGCTCGCTGACATTCCAAGTGACTTGCTGACATTCAAATGCAAAGGTCAGCTAAGAAACTTTTGGTGCTGACATTTATGGAGTCATAGCTGCAAGAATATCAGCATTCACTGCTATACAGTAATAAAACACTGATTTTATAAACGTTTCAGTGGATGAGCTGGTGTTTGTGCGCTGACAAGCTGCAAATGGGTCAAATTTGTATTTTATAGAAGTGAAGTTTCAAAATAAATTAAAATGCAAAGAGCTGACAGAAAAGTCACATTTAAATAAATATTTCTGGAAAATGACAGAGTGGGCATAAAGTACTGATTCTAGTATTTTATTATTAAGTCAAATACAAAAACAGTGATTAACAAATTTATCAGCCCACCGCCCAGTTTAAGGTTTATGCTACAGCTTCCCTAAAATAACAGCACTGGTAATTACCAAAATCATTTTACCTTTCTATAATGGCTAATCCACCAGTGTGTGTAAGCGCTTTAATCAAAATATTTTTAATTCTGAAATATGATTATTGCTTTTATCCATTAATTTTCAAACTTTACAAAAAAGTACAAACACAGTAAAATTAGTTTTTTGCACTATTAGCAGCCTAATCAGTAGTGAGGACGGAGAGACTGCACAACACACCAGGACTAGGGAAGGCTAGTGCTAATTAGTGGCTGTTTGAATAAATACACAGGAAGGCTTCATTTATTCTTACCTAGTTTCAGGTAACTTGCCTGGAAGTTATTATGTTCAGTCCATGGTAGGTTTTTGTTTGCTACTAATCCAGCATCACCACGCATGCTAATCACATTTGTAGGAGGCTACAGGTTGGCTGGCATGTGGAATGGATATTTTGGTAAACTGAGCTCGGAAAACTGTTTCCCGAAGGCTGATGTTGGAGTGGAGATGCCACTGGAAAACTGTCATTTCACACTGTCACTGGAGCCTATCCCAGCAGACATAGGGCGCAAGGCAGGGTACACCCTGTACAGGATGTCAGCCTGTCGCAGGGCTAACACAGAGAGACAGACAACGACACACACTCACATTCATACCTATGGGCAATTTCGTGTAGCCAGTTAACCTAACCCCAGTAACTGCATGTCTTTGAACTGTGGGAGGAAAGTGGAGTACCCGGGGAAAACCCACGCAGACACGGGGAGGACATGCAAACTCCACACAGTGAGACAGAGGCCTGGGCCACGGTGGAATCGAACCCTTCCAGATGGTATTCCAACTGTGGGGCAGCAGTGCTAACCACCGCGCCACCGTGCCGCCCAAAGATAATTATTCTATTTAAAATTAAAAAGTTAAGTTTCAGAGTCTTCATTGTGAACAGAAACATTTCTAATTTTTTATGAGGGAGGTTTTTTTTTTAACACCTGGCATCTGGCTGACTGTCCGTTTACAGGTTCATATGTTTTGTTTTGGGAGCTACTGGAACACATTTACATGCTTTAATGTAAAAAACGGTCTGACATATGGCATAGAAACTGAAGTTTTAACAGTATGAAAGCCCCCTCCTGTCTGATCATTTCTTAGTAACATTTACATTTACTCTAACGGATTACACAGCAGTGGGGAATACGTTTTATTACAGTACAAGTCTTTCTGAAAGTGCTGTAACGAAGTTTATGGATATAATTCCTCCATTATTATGCTCTTCAGTGCCATGTGCAGAGCAGCTACCTAAACTCTGCTCCCAGTGAGGTCGATAATTCAATTCAATTCAATTTTATTTATATAGCTCCAAATCACAACAAACAGTCACCTCAAGGCACTTTGCATTGTAAGGTAAAGACCCTACAATACTGCAGAAAAAACCCAACAGTCAAAACGGCCCCCTATGAGCAAGCACCACAGTTGGAAGGAAAAACTCTCTTTTAACAGGAAGAAACCTGGACTATTGTAATTCATTATTATCAGGCTGTCCTAAAAGCTCCCTGAAAAGCCTTCAGCTGATCCAAAATGCTGC
>JAVDPK010000327.1:865419-877380 GCA_034780415.1 Cichlasoma orientale | reverse complement strand
TCCTGTTAAAAGGGAGTTTTTCCTTCCCACTGTCACCAAGTGCTGCTCATAGGGGGTCGTTTTGACTGTTGGGGTTTCTCTGTAATTATTGTAGTGTCTTTACTTTGCAATATAAAGCGCCTTGAGGTGACTGTTATGATTTGGCGCTATATAAATAATTTTTGAAACTCATTTTAGCTCCAACACCCTCTACTCAGCAACCTTAACATTTTTAACCGGGGTAGAGCTGACCATAAAGCTTTAGTCTAATGTGACTTCAAACTTTCTTTCTTAGAGATCATTTAACATATGAATATAGCAGTAATAATTAATGTTAAAGGTGATTTTTGCAGATAACTCCTTTGTTATAAAACTGGGACTGAACAGAAACACTTTGGAAAATGTCTTAAAGTAATGGTTGGCTCACATCAGTCTCAGTGAGTGGCATTTCTTTTACTATTTCATGCCCATAAAGTTATCTGATGACAAAAACAGGAAATGAGAACAGCTTTATGGTGAATTTGGTCAAATTAAAATACCGTTGATGTGAGCACAGAAAGCACTAAACGTGTAATGGTCAACTTGTTGATGCGGGGACATTGCTATTCATTGGGTCTTCGGTTCCTTGGATACCAATAGTGCATGATACAGACTGGTACAACCCAACTCTGGACTGATTACAAGCTACTTTTAAAACCACCTAGAGTGTCTGGACTGTAACTGAGATTGTTTCCTGCAGAGCATTCGGACCACAGACGGTATAAAAGTCGGACTCAGTCAAAACAACAATAATGTAGCTTTAGCTGGCTTATGCTCTGCCTGTATAAAATATAACTGTTGTAAATGAGAATATCGTATTGAAGTCTGTGCTGCTTGTTCAATCGCTGCGCTTCAATTGACAGTTTTATGTTTTATTTTATTGTTAGCATTTTGCCACTCGTGATTGTTCTTAAATGCAGTGTATAACGGCTTGGGGCAGCACCAACATTTTTTCTACATAGGAAAAGCTCTTTAGGGTAAAATGGATGATAAAACCGGGTGCGCTTTAGGGAACGGCATTTCAATCCATGATGGCAGAACCACGCTGAGACGCTACATCAGTGTCAGTGAGTTAGAAATGAGATGTGGATTTCTGCAAGGGCTTGGTCGCTCAGCTGTTGAGTCAAATTACTGGACCCTTACCAGAGTACTTATTATATCAAGTCCCTCTGCCACAAATCTAATATTTGGAATTATTAGGACTTACTGGTCAGAAATCTGTATTTCTACCAAGATGTAAGACCACTTAATACCAGTGAGTGAACACATATGGGAGCAAATTTGTTCCATCGCATAGAGCTTAAGTTTGTTGCAACCTTATATTTTCTAAGCACTTCTTGCGGAGACCGACTGAGGAGTCATAACAGGAGCCCACATCTGTTCTGCTCAATGCAAACTGACTGTTGGCTGCAACTGGCGTTTTCAATTCTCACCCAATCAGGCCGCTGTGACTATTGATGCGCTGGGAAAGAGTGATGCACAATTTTCAGGCCGATGCCAGACATGGCAGACGCGCTGCTCTGTGGTAGTGAAAGCTGTTATGTTACCCAAGACGTATTTCAGTTTAATGATGCAGGGAAAACGAGGGCTTTCCCCTGAGCTTGCTTTCTGACTATTCCTATTTTTTCAAGCAATTTCACCTGTCCACAGTTGGTCTCGGATCGCAGAGTGATGTTGTGTTGAAGCACGACATTGATGTCTTTTAGGGTTTATAAAGACTTTGTCATGGAAAAGTGGGAAACAAAGGACTCCAGTCTCCAGTGAGGCATCGAAATACCTGCATGTGGGTGTGCTGTCACTGTGGGACTTTTAGTGCTTTGGCACTGAGCTGACAGGCTAGCAAATCTGGCAACTTTTACACTCCTTTGGCAGTTTTCATCGTGCACTTTCCTGGTGGTCTTCATTCCAAGTCACTGCATTCAGTTGTCTAAGTTCTCATAGAAAGTCCTGGCAGGGAGGCGAACATGGCCAAAGAGCTTTTGATGCAGAGAAAGATGAATGTGTGCGGCACATTTCACGCTGGTACATGAGCGTGTGCACAGTGGTGGTGGTGGTGGTGATGTCTAGTGTGGGAGCAGGCAGCTCTGTGGTGAATTTAAACAGCCCACTGGAGAACGAGGCCCTGGCACTCTAATGTACATCTAAGGTGACGCTTCATATAAAAAAGGCAACAAGCATTTAATCTCCTCCACGAAAAAAGAGCAGCTCCCTCTTTCTCAGCCCCCCCCCCCCCAAAAAAAAAAACACAGCGTTCTCCAACAACGCAGATGGGGGTTGAATAATTCATGGCAGCACAGGCAAAGTGTCCTCATGCAGCAGTTCTATAAAAATAATCCCATAACATCATCACAGTCACCCCATTGCTCGCTGCGCTCATACAAGGCACCTGGGAGAGGTCGACTGGCCTTTAAGCCTGATGACTCAGACTTCATTCACTGGACCTCCGTGTTTCTTTGAGAAGAAAACTTTGGAAGAAAGTCGGAGGCATTTTAATAAAGAAGAATGCAATTCCTTGGTTATTTTACAGTCCAAATAGTACAGAGTCTGCAGCTTCTTCCCAAGTATATGAGAATGCTTCTCCTAAAACAGAAATGAATATATCAGACACGATTGTGAAGCTGTGCCTCAGACACAGTGTTATAACTGCAGCATGCTAAAAGGCCTCTGATGCAACACTGAAGGGCTGATCTGCAGGAGTTATGTTTGCCATATTTATCATCTTGCATAGTTTAGTACATTGGCAAGCTCCAACTACAAATGCACCTATCTGAATTTTTAGGCTTTTGGTATCAATGTAATACTGTCTTAAATTAATAAGAGATCCTCTGAATCGTCAAGAGGAGTCTGGGTATCCTAAATATATGTGTGCTGTATAAGGCGACATGTCACCCTCCAGTGCTAATAAATGCCAAGGTAGCGAAACTGCAGTTCCTCCAGCCACCACTAAAGGCACACTCTCATATTAAAATACCCAAATTTGCATCAAAACTAAACATCTTTACAGCCGGGTACAAAAAAGTTTTAGCCTTTATAGATAAGTTCCCCCTTAATAACAAATGCACTATGGATCAATTTTATTTAAATCATGGATCTGGATACTGGAGATAGAGGTGTGGCTTATTTTGATAGGCTTAAAGTTGGGAGTGTGGCTGCTTTGCCTGACAGGTGTGCCAGCACAGGCAGCTGCAGCCCAGAGCTGTCTGCGAGGCCTAACTCTGCTGGGCCCTCGACTGTGTTTGTGCTGTTGCTAACTCTTGGAGCATTTTAATGGAATTATTTGACAAATATTATGGCTTTCTGTGTGCTGCAGCTGATCCAAGATGCCTCGGTTTTGGTGAGTGAAACTCTGTTATTGCACTAAGCAGCAGATATGTGTGCCTGTGCATTGCACCTGTGAACCTTATGTATGCAAGCTGTAAACTAAAACTAACAGGGAACATTATACTGGCTAATTACTGGTTTAAAAATGACAATGGGACAAAGAACATTTATCTGTCTAGTTCATTTGCACTGATTTCAGCTCAGTGTAAATTTCTCCTGGGAGTTATTAGAATTTCTTTCCCCTCCTCCTTTGATTTCATTGTGCTTGGCAATTTGAATCTTTTGCAACAATAACTCTTCCTGCAGATGCAGCCTCATCGCTGCCCTGACATTGTCATTTGACAGACCTGTCACGCTGGACTGGAAGCAGTGGCTTTGGACTAACTCTTTATTATGTTTCAGACCAGACGAGGCACGCTCAGATACGAACAGGACTTTCTGGTGTAGATCAAGCAGATGAGGAAGACTTTTGGTTCCTGCACAGCTTTAATCAGTTTTATTTGTCTGAGAGTGGCTTGAGTGAACTCAGCTTTCCTCTCTAAATATAGCAAAAACATAGTTCTTTATATTTTGCTTCCAATGAGCCAGACCTTCTTGTAATTTTTAAAGTGGTCTTGAGCAATGGTTCTCCAGGCTTTTACACTCATTTTCAGTCCAGTCTTTGTACCTGACCATTTTCAGAGGAATGTTTTTGTTTAAACCACTTAATAATGAATAATAATGAATAATTCAAGCATAAAAAAGGCACTAAGTGAAGGGATGAGCCAGTGTTGTGTCTACACATAACAGACAACTTAGGAAAGAACCTATTGTTAATTGTGTCTTTAAGCACTTTGTTACTAGTAGGGTTGTCACAATACTTGATACTGATACCCAGGACAATACTCGATACAGTTTTCAGTACCAAAAATTTTACTCCCATCCTGCAACAACAGCAGCAATGTGAAGAATGAAAAAGGTGTCAGCTTTCAACCAATTTTTAGCTTTAACAAAATAAGAGAAAGTTTTAGGGGTTCAATTTGTTTTACTAATGAATTCGATCATATATATATATATATATATATATATATATGTATATATATATATATATTGTACCAGTCAAATGTTTGGACACACTATATGCAGCTTCTCGCTCATCCACCGTCCACGCTGCTCTTCCTGAGTCTGCAGCCCTTCACCTCCTCAGCTTTGCTCCTCAGGCCTGAAATTCATCCGATTTGGCTGCTCGTCTCTGGATTTCTCTCTTTATTTGCTTGGATTAGCTCTTTCCACACTCGGTCTGCTCAGTTCAACTGCGGATCCCCCGCTGCTCTGCACAGCCAGGAACCCGCCTGGCTCTCCATGCATCTGTAATCCTCTCTGCCACGACTCAATATGCTACCACAATAGGCACTACCATTACCACTAAGGCTAATGTAGGTATTGAGTAATTGCTAATAGTTAAGCAGCTAACGTTATCTGAGTATCAATTCTTTTGATTCCCAAAGAGCTGGTAGCTGCTAACACGGCAGATCCCGTAGTGAGGAAAAGAGGAAACTGGAGAGGTGGAAGACCAAAAGGTGTCAGGCTATTAGAACTATCTACAGCAGATGAACATTTTCTGAAAGTCATTTTCCTTAAAGAAAGAAATCCAGCAAAGGCACAGTACCTGAGAAATACATCTGGAACTTCAGTTGAGCCATGTGTTGTTTGCCAAAGCCTCATTAGAAAAATGGTCTCAGTGGACGGGTGGCTGTCAAGGAGCCATTCTTAAACAGGGAGAAAAGGCTGATGTTTGCCAAATTACACAAGAACTGGACTGAAAGTCAGTGGCAGCAGGTCTGATGGGGAGATGAGTCCAGATTTGAAACTTTTGGTTCAAATTGTTATCAGTTTGTGGAGGAGGTCAGGAGAGTGGTACTACAGTGAGTGTCTACAGCATCTGTAAAACTCTGGCAGGGCTCAGGCTGCTTCAGTCAGCGGTGTTGGAGATCTTGTCAAAACTGATGGAATTACGAATGCAGAAAATACCATCTGGAGAGTGTCTGATTGGCAACAGCTTCATTTTTCAGTATGAAAAATTAAAAGAACCTGGAAAGAAAAACATACAATTGAACACTATCAGTCATGGATGGATCTCCCCAGAGCACGGACCTCGACAGAACTGAAGCAGCGTGGTCAATCTATCATGCGGATAGAGGACGGAACAAAAGGCAGTTAACGGGCGTCTTTGGAATGTTCTCGAAGCTTCTTGAAGGATGTTTCAAAGAAAAGATGAAATAAATTGCAGGAATGCTTGCCTAAGAGAGTTCAAGCTGCATTAAAGAATAAAGGTGGTCATACCAAATACTGAGTTTAAAGACTTGGTTCCTCAGTAGCTGTCCATAATGGATTCCCTGCCCTGAGCTGCTGCAAAACTGCTAAATAAATCAAGGCTTAAAAAAAAGCATTTGAGCATAAAAAATACAGTTTACAGCTGCCACAGCAGCCCTGCTGAATGCACTCATCTGACCTCTACTATTAGCAAACAGGAGAAAACTTCTTGATGTAGACAGCACGCGTCAGCCACAGTGTTAGCTCTCCTAGCAGAGTCAGATCTTACCAGAACCGCCCATTGCCACAGCTTTTCCACATTCATTAGAATGCATTCATTTTGCTAGTGTTATTAAATGTGAGAGATTTCTGTGAAGGAGATTTGGGGAATAAAGAAGCCGGTGGGCTTAGATTTAAGTTTATCGGTGAGAGGTGGACAGACTGAACCGTGAATATTTGAGGAAAGCCGACAGTGGTGAACTGTGTTTAGTTGTTCCGCTAGCATGACTTAAATTCACAAATAAGACAAAAAAATCTTGGAATGAAACTGTGTGGAAAAAAGAGGGAGCGAGGGGGGAGATAAATGCTGCGTGTCTGCAGAGAGGAGATGGACTGCGTGTTTCCCGACAGTTTAGCTCATCTTCCAAGGGGGCAGCTGACTTTCTTTGTTCATCTTGGCAGAAGCCCTGTTAAAAGTTGTCCACCCTTTCCTTTAATGTACTTCCAAAGTCAATTTTAACAGTTACATTAGAACAACACATTGCCCTCGAGGGAGGGAGAGAGAGAGAGATACGGAGACCGCTGACAGATATGAAGAAAAAAAAAAAGAAAAAGCAGGCGGGAGGTGAGGATTTGGTTTTGAGGGTATTTTTTACTTGCAGCTCTCTGCTTTGGAATAGTGAACGTGGAGGTGAAACAGTGACAAACTGACGTGTTGTGGCTGTGCGCCAGAATTTCCTCCCCTCTGGAGTTAAGTGATCTCCCCCACAGAGGATATTAACAATGACCCCCATGTTCATAACGTGACCCATGGACAACCTCGCCTTTCTATCTGCTCGGTTTGTTTCCAGCTCTGCACGCTGCAGTCAATTTATTCAAGGTTTCCCAATGTGGCTACGGCAACATGAATCCCAGGAACACATTTACATTGCGATGATATTACAGGCCAACTGCAGCGGAATCACAGCCTGACGAACCTGTTTAATCCTGTTTGTTGTTGTTTCCGTGCTCTGTGGAAATATTGCTGTTATGCTCACGAGTCTGAATTTGCCTAATGCACGCTGAAAGAAAAACCTTTTAGCTTGATTTTTTCTGCAGGCAGGCTTTTAGGGGGTGCTCGTGCATGTAAGTGCCATTGCTCCGAGTATGGTAGAAGAAATGAGTGACAGAAATCTCTGCATCTGCCTGTTTTTTTTCTTCTATTTGATAAAGACGTGCATCATGCTCGAGTAAATGAAGCAACTTTAAATAAAATTAATTGCAGTGGTGGTGATTTTTCTTTGGCTGCACCAATAAATTCTCTATGCAGGAAAAATTCCTCGTAATTCTGCACATTTCACATTAAAAAAATGTCAATCATGACTCAAAAGATTATTCCTGCAGACATCTGTACTGTAAGCTGCACTTGGAATTCTTCTACTCGCACCATATTGATAAAAATACTTCAAAAACGTTCCTGTTTTTACAAACAGGCAACGCTGTGGTGTGAAAAAGCGGCTTTACGAGCACATAAAAGTGGATACAGTTACAGCGCACTGGCTTGTGGTCAAAATCTCTTAAATGGTTAAAACAACAGTTGGGGTTTGTGGCTTTTTTTTTAAACTACCCCTTTCTCTTGCTTGAACTCAGGTCAAAGGAAACTATGGCACACTATGGTTGAACTTCAGTCCATAAAAGGAGGGCAGCTCAGCTTGTGGTTGAATGCGATATTTTCTATTTCATTAGGGCCGTTTAGTAAGTAGAGGGGTCCTTATGGACAACTAACAAGAACCATGACTGTGATATTTAGTCATACTTAAAGTGTAATCTGCAGTTAGTTAATAAAGACCACATTTAACTTGATTTGTAATTATTGTGGGGAAAAATAGGGAAGCACTGGGGACTTATGTTGTATATCTGCCTGAGCAGAGTGATTGAACTAATGTTCTTTATTTCGGTAAGGGACTGGGACTCATCCAGCTTTCACATGCATATAAACACACACACACACACAGCCACGGCCACATCCGTGTGTTCGAGCCCCATGGGCCAGGGTGAGTCTCCTTCTCTTTGTTCTAGCCGAGTGCCTGATTAGAAACATCAAGCATAATTTCCTAATTGGCCTGTCCTAACCACTTTCATCTGGGGGATGCAAGGCAAGCAGGTACAGCTGTAATCTAATAGCCGTGAATGTGCAGCCAGCTCCGACAGACACACGCAGCAGAGGATGTTCACCCTGTGCCTCTTCCATGGAAGAATTGAGTTATCATCGCCAGAATCATAGTTCCCCTCCAGGCTTATGTGGCCTGCAGCAGATCTCTGCATGGTTCCTCAAGCAGTGACAGCAGCAGCATCTTCAAATCCACTGCAATTTATTCAGCGTTTCTTGTGGAAAATGCTCAGTTTTTGCTAGCCTAGCGCTCGTAATTTGGCTTGCACTGCAAGATTTCTATAACACATTACAGAATTTTCCGCTTTTATTAAAAATGGCCCTGACAAAGAAGGGCTGAATTGTCTCCTTCTTCTGTTTTCTCTCATTCTGTGTGTTTCAGAGAGTTAGGTCTAGGTGTTTTGGGGTTTGTTTGTTGTCACCTTTTTTTGGAAGATAGCTCTGTTCTGTTTATTTTGGCTTCGCTTCCTCCTGGAATAAACTGCTTTCAGTTGTTGTCACCTTATTCTCAACATCTGTGTGGAAAAATAAATATCCAGATTTTACTGATAAAGTCCTGTTTAAACTGTGGTTTTGGGATTGGAGCCTGAACTTTCCGAATCCTTTTTCTCTTGTGCTCCTGCAGCCCTAGAGGCTTTATTGCATTGCTATACTGGCTACAGCAACCTGCAATATTAGTATGAGAGCGTGTTGTCTTTATGAAAAATGCCAATAGGACTTAGGCATAGTATGCATGTCTCCACCCCCTCCCACCACCATTAGTCTACAGCAGGACAAGAGTAATTTAAACATCTCAATATCATAACAAATCTATGGAATATAGACCTGAGAAATGTGCAGATAAGCAGGATTCACAAACCAAGCACACAATAAAAAAAAGCCAGATGAAAAACATGAATAGTTTTCCTCTCAGTATGAAGTTCACTCTGCACCTTTGCATCATCTAACTCAGCATTGGCATCAGTTCCAGTATCATGATAGAGACCATCAGTGCAGGTCCACTCAGTCCTTTGTCAGTCATCTTTCTGAGTTTCAAACAGTTGATGGCACTTAACAGCCTGCACAGTTCACGTCACAGCTTCTACGGGCTGTCAGCAGAATAACTCCTTAGAATAATTTTCATTTCTTCCTTTCTAAGTACTTATATGCTTGTTAACCTACAAAAAAGCAAAATCCAGCATTGCCAATGCGCCCATTAAGCACCAGGAATGAAAGTGCAGTGTTCTGTATCCAGTGACGTCAGTTATGAACCTTCAAATGTATCTGAAGCCAAACAGCTGAAAGTGGCCCTGCTTTGCGCATGCATGAGTTTTTGTACTGTTCAGCTGTTGATTGACTGACTGTTGTTTGGAGGATGGTGCCAACCGCCATGTTTGCCGTTACAGAATTCCCTGATAGATTTCTATTCATTGTTTTCATGCCATATCTATCGCTTATAACATTTCTGCTAGTATTGCACCAAGCCTCTCCTTTCAGCATTTGATAACAGGAGAAACAGCTGTTAAATCTGCTGAGATTTAGTTACTCTTAAAGTCATTACTGCAACGGTTACTGCAGTATTCTAAAAATGTAACAGATTAGGAACATTATAGCCTAAAATTCTAGAAGATCTATCCAAGGAACAAGACCTAGAAAGTCTTGTTGATTAATTTTGCTGACAAGCCAAGACAATTTTCTACCAGCCTCTGTGGACGTCTCATATAAATGTTGCTTGGCTTAAGTATTTGTTGATGAACTCCAAACTTTTAGTTCAAGACCTCCTTTGGGACAAACAAAAATGCTCATGCAAATAAATCAGCTACAACAAATGCTTTGATAAATGAATGTAAACAAATGCAAGTCAGATGTGGGGAAAGCATCACGGCGGTCCGCGGAGGGCCCAAACCTCATCACTGCAGTAAAAATCTGATGTCACGGAGCTGTTCTAAATGGACAGCGACTATAGAGTTGTCAGCATATACTCAAAGCGTGATTGAATCATCCCGCTTTGGGGCCGTAGCATCATATGGCACACATGTTGTACACTTAAAGAGGGCCTCACGCATCTATCAAATCTGAGATTACTGTGTGATTTTGCCTGCGAGTGTGTCTGTGTTTGTGTGTCAAGGTGTCTGTGTGTGTACCGAGGTCTGCAGCAAACATGTGCAAAACATACGCAACCATGTGAGGAAAAGGGAATAAACCCATCCCTCGGGCATTAGAGGAATGCAGATGGTGTATGGTGAGGAGGGAAGGGGGTGTGCGTATGTGTGTGGAGTATGTGCCCCTATTTACCCCCCTTGTGGTGTTTATAGATGAAGATAGCGGGAAAGGGCGGAGTCTCGGAGGCCTTATCAGAGGGCTCCATCTCTGGGGTTTTGCATTGCTTGGATCCTTTGGGACAATCTTACAACCTGGGAGAGGCCCGGGGACAAGGCCGAACCAATAAACCTTCGCTATCTATACATCCCTCATACTTCTGTCCCACCATCTCTTCATCTCCTCCATCACCCAGCCTCACACGCTCCTCATCCCCTGGCTCTCTAAATAAGGGCATGTTGAGTCTATCAGCACTCAGAGACATGGAGGGAACCCTCATCAGGAGGGGGCGAAGAAAGTTTTCTCTGCAATTGTGTTTTTCTTATCTGCTGAGATCGGCTCATTTTGGTTCCCTTGTTTCAGAGGGGAGGCATACACATGCATCTGTCGTACAGACGGATCAATTCAATTCTTTCAGTCTGCCAGTGTTTACGTGATCTCTCACATCTGCCCACCTACTCACATTTAATCTGCCAGAATGCTTTGCTTCTACTGCTTCTTTACTTGGCCAAACCCCCGAACTGTTTCCCACACAGATACTTCACTTGGGTGGGCTGCCAGGTGTAATTGTTCAGGCCACAAACTATCATGAAAATGGTAAAAAAAAAAAAACACCCATCATACGAAGCCAGCTCAAAAGCCTCACCTTCAACGGAAAGGCAAACAATTTTCTGTTAAATGTGTGTGTGATGGTTCTTCCTTTTATTTCTTACTGGCAAAAAAAATAAAAATGCCTAAAAGCTATATTTGTTTTGGGGAGCGTTACCAAAACCAAAAGAAGCCACAACTAAGTTTTCAAAACTTGCTGAACACAACAACTTAACCAAGGAGCAGACCAAATAGGGCAATAAATCCCCGCACACTTAAAGAAAGGTTTGCTCATTACAGATCGATTTGTGGACCACAGTTGGTTGCTGTGACCATTTCAGGCTCTGGTAGAGTGGATCATCTTCCATTTGGAATGCTAATGATTCAATCAGATATCCAGCATGTATGGCTACTATTTCTCTAGGTGAAACTACAGTAGCAGAAACCAATCTATGATTCTGAGATTCAACACGTGCAGGCCCGCACCTTCACCTTCCACCCATTCCACGATACACAACACCCCAATGCCTGTCTTCGTAGGTGGGGGGACCACAGGGCAGTAGATTCATGTAGATTCAGGCTGTGCCTGGCTGTGCTTCTGCAGCCCTGCGTGACTCCTGGCCTGGCCACCTGATGCTCACCTGCTCCAGGAGGGGGCCCAAGATCCCCACTTCCAGTGTTATCCGCATGGACAGGGACGTGCAAACACCCCCGCTGCGATGAGGTGGTAATTCATTGGATCGAAGAATACAGTTGAGGTGGTTTGGGCATCTAGTTGGGATGCCTCCTGGGCAACACCCTTTGAAGGTTTTCTGGGTATGGCCAACTGGGAGTAGGCCTGAAGTAGAACTCACTGGAGAGATTATATATCTTATATGGCCTGGGAACATCTGGGCATGCGCCAGGGGGAACTGGAAGGTTTTGCTGCAGAAAAGGATGTCTGGACTGCTTATGGTGCTGTGACCACTGACCACAACCCGACTTTGAATAAGCAGAAGAGGATGGATGGATGGATGGATGGATGGATGGATGGATGGATGGATGGATGGATATGCCAATGCTTTTGAACCCCTTCA
>JAVDPK010000327.1:841524-857984 GCA_034780415.1 Cichlasoma orientale | reverse complement strand
TGTGTGTGTGTGTGTGTGTGTGTGTGTGTGTGTGTGTGTGTGTGTGTGTGTGTGTGTGTGTGTGTGTGTGCGTGCAGCTCTTTTGCAGTTTGTGCTGCACACACACACCTCCACAAATAAGAAACTGCCAGTTGCTGACTGACAGTGTCTGGCTGGAATAGTTTGAGCTGCCCTGCTTCCTACCTCCCAGCATGTTTAAAAACCTTACACCTTGCAAGCCAACCTGCTATTCTTCACATCTTCATTCTGCTGTCACAGCCAGACCTCAGGAATTTAAATTACCTCGCAAAGCTCCTCACCTCGTCTCTCCTAGAGCCTTCTCACACCCTTCCCTCTCCTCTGTACCAGTCAGCCATTTATAAACACTCCTCCCGCTCGGCCGACGAATGCAGCTCGAGACAAATCGCTCCATATATAAACAGGAAAGTCAGTGAATAGGCCTGACCTCCCTCCGTTTTACATGCCTGCCACCATGCTGTCTGTCAATCAAGATATGCTGACCCATGAAGAGCCCTTCGCATGCATGTGATGTTTATAGCATTTCATTCCTGTGTTTGATCTTCACGTGTCCTGGATTTTTTTTTTTCCCTTCTGCATTTATGGAGTGAGGAGCGTGTGAGAATGACTGTGGGAGAGTGTAATAGTTCTCAACAGAGGAATATCTGTCACAGCTCTGTGGTCACATTCACAGTGAGAGGAAAGTGTGTTAGATGGAAGGATTTGCAAGGGAGTTTTTTTCCAGCGAAGATGCTGACTGTAAGGCTGCACATGCAAACACAGTTTGATCCATCCATTAATACGAGGCGTTATTTTTGCTGCCAAACAAAGATTCATAATTTTGATCAGGATTTCCATACTGCTGCCGAAGAGGACCGTCAGACTCTCACAGGGGAATGTGTGGCTGTCCTGATGTTCAGGGCAGATTCTGTGATCATATAAATCTGAGGTGATGTTCGCCACACAGGGTGTGTGCAGAAAAAAAATGTTTTACAGCTTGTTTGATTATTTTTTATTTCCATCTGATTAGTCATATTTCTATAGCGGCAAGGAAATGGATTATTATTATTCGGACCAAATATTTAATGTTCCCATTATTTAAGCGAGCACATAAACAAATGCGTCATCAGCAATTCATTGTACATACAATAACACAGAGGCTGTTTCCCACAGTGGGGCCGGGGCTGGCAGCGGGGCTCGCGTCTGCCTCGGAGCTGCTGGGACGGAGCCAGCTCGAGGCTCAGACCACCGCAGCACACACACACAAGCAGACCACCAATGCAGAGTCCGTACTGTATATGACAGTGCACGTGTGCATGCGCACAGCAGTACATCTGCGGTTACTGAAGACACATGGGTTCAGGGTGTTGATGCTAGGAGTGTTACATGTGATGTTACCACCTTTTCTGTTTTTCACATATTTCGTTATCTTGTTAAAGCTGCCTTTTGCAAAGGCACTGAATGAGCAAAATAATCAATGAATGGAGAGGTTCAGTGCTGGCAGTCAGGGAGGGTCTGTGGAAATTACAGGTTGTGAGTTTGGATGTCCTTCTTGAGGGTTTCTCAGGTGGAAGGCTGGAGTCAGAGAAAGGCTCGATAGAGGCATTGGAGAGCGGGGCAGGCAGATGAGTATCAGCCAAGAGGGATTTACCGGAGAGTAGCAGAAGGCCGTGGTTACGAAGGGCATCCAATCCGGCTGTGAGCTAAGAGTTCCACGAGGTGAGGAATGGGGCAGGTTGGCAGGTAAGTGAACTGAATCATTTAGCGGGGAACTGAGAAAAACGCGGGGGGCAGAAATCGAGAGTAATCAGACTAGGCGACACTTTTCCAGGGTTCTGTTTTTGGCGTGCCCATGTGATCTGTAGCTTCAGCTCGCTGTTCGTGGCTGACAGGAGTGTCACCCAGTTTGGTCTTCTGCTGGGACCCTGTTTGATGTTTTGTGCATTTAGGAAATGCTCTTCTGCATACCTTGGTTGTAACAAGTGTTTGAGGTACTGTTTCCTTCCTGTCGGCTCAAAGCAGCCAAGCAATTCTCATCAACAAAGCATCTTCGTCCAGAGAACTGTTGCTTACTGGATATTTCCTTTTTTTCAGGCCTTCCTCTGTAAAACGTAGAGATGGCTGAGTGGGAAAATCCCAGCAGATCAGCACTTTCTGAATTACTCAGACCAGCCAGTCTGGCACCAACAACCACGTCACATTCAAAGCCACTTACAGTAAATCACCTTTCTTCCCCATTCTGATGCTCAGTTTGAACTTCAGCAGATCTTCTTTACCATGTCTACATGTCTAAATGCACCGAGTTGCTGCCATATAATTAAGTATTTGTGTTTACAAGCAGTAGAACAACTGTTCAAATGACTTGACCGACGAGTGTATTCATCACAAAGAACTTGACCAGACATTGAGTGAAGTAATATTTAAGTCACTGGTATTACTCAGGAAACCACTGACTTTGTACTCTGTGTAAAATGTTCCCACTTTAGGATGTTGCCACCGTTTAAAAGTAATTGCATCATTCTGTTTCTGAGAGCAAAAAGGTCACGACCAGGCAGCTCGGTTTTGGTCAACATCACGGCTCCAGGGAGTCATACACAGCATGGTGATGTCACCGTTAAGGGCCTCATTCCTGGATAAGACAAAAAAAACAAAAAACAGCTGAAATAAAATGACATCAAACTGCACTCTCAATGCACGCAACTGTCACTGGCAACATTTACACACTCAGCATAAAGCTGACATGCTGCCCACAGGACTCGGAACACATCTTATTGTAACACACATCTGGTTTTAAGTAGTTTGTGGCACAGATGTGGACTCTTAATAACATCCCACAATAGGGGGAAAGAATCATGTTAATGTGGTTTCCTCGTTTATATTATCAGTAAGGAAAATCTCACACACAATCATTCGATATCTCAATCTAATAGTAATAATAAATCTTCCATGTGCGCATCTGACCTGAGTGTGTGTGTGTGTATGTATATAAAATATACATATATACATGCACGCATACTGAACTTGCCCTTTAGACAATCCCATTTGAAAAGTAAAAGCATATTTGAACCTGAGATTTCCACTTTGGTACTGCAAAGAGTTAAAAATCTAAAAGTTTGGACCTGTGTAAATAAACTCTAGTTAAGACAGCAAATAAAATATGTGATGTGTGTCACTGAAATGGAGGGTAAAAAAGAGATTTGAGTCAGCAGTGCAGCCACAGCGGAGCTATTGTATCCTGTATCATCAAGATTAACAGCTACTCTGCAGGCTGGATGTAGCCTCTGGGACTGGAAAGTGTGTTGTGAAGTTATCACAGTACTTCAGCTCCTTTCGTGGGAGCCTTTCCAGAGCGCAGAGAAAGGCTGCAGCGAGACCGACCGATCACTTCTTCATTTTTATGTTGTGACAATCGGTAATCTGAGCGAAACATATCGAGCGTGTGGGAATGCTGAGCGACTCTGCTGAGCTGGTCGTCTGGTTCAGCATCTAAATCAAAAGTTTGAATGGGAAACGTCAACAGAGACGAGTGCGATTCTTCTGCTGCTCGCAGTAAAACAGCGGGGAAACGATTTGATAAGATGTTCGTTTTTGTAAACATTGTCCTCGCAGCGGTGAAGTTGAGTCATCGCCATCTCAGAAACGCTTTAATCCTCAGAAGGCAAAGCAGAGTGCACCAAAATGTGAGTGTGCACGTCTGTATGTAGGCGGTTGCTTCTGTGTGTGTGTGTGTGTGTGCGCTATGTTTGGGGAAGCATTTAGGGAAAAATACTCATGTTCCGATTTGATCTAAGATATTTCCTTTTCGTTGGGTTGCTATTTACAGAACTACTGTAATGACTCACAGCGCAAACTGCAGCAAGCATGCCGATACCCATCACCAGGGCCTGGCACACAGCCAAGTCTGAGCTTTAGACTGGGTGCACAGACATGTTGTGTGACCTATAAATAACAGTATTATTGTCTGGATTACTAGGCAGAACAGAGGGGGTGCAATACAATAACAGTTTAGCATTTCTTGAGGTATTGTTGAAGGTAAGAGGCCTTTATTTAAAGCAGACGTTTAGTAGTGGCAGACTCTTATTTCCAACTTCCTCTGTTTGGTCAATTTAAGTTCAAGGCCTCTTTCCGGTCTACCTTCCATTTACCCTCTTAAAGTCAGAGCATAACACTACCATTACTGAGGTAAGTAAGACTGATCGCTGCCTAGCTTTAGTTTCTCTGGGCAAATCTTCACTGTGAACATACTGCTGTGCGCTAGCATGGGGATGGATTCAGCTCAGCGACCCGCCGCACTCATCGAGCCACAACAAAACCAGTTGATGGTTATGATTTTCAAAGCTGCAAGATGTTTAACGTTTTTCATTTTGTTGTTACAAGTGGATAGAAAAATGTTGCTTCCAAGTACAAAGTTGCCAGTGATTTTCAAAAAACGATCACTGGCCTAGCTTGAGTACCTCTGTGCACCTCATTAACAATGAAAGGAGCACCGCTCTGAGCGCATGTCTGTACTCATCCACCCAAACGCTTTAATTAGGTTTTATAGGTGCATAGATGCTGAAAATGGGCTGTTTAGCTCTTTGCTAGGCAGTTACTCGGCAAAGTACTGTGCAAAAGTCTTGAGTCACTCTTCATTTCTTTATATTTTGCTTCCAAGTAGCTAGACTGGCTTTTTCATTTTTTAAGGTGGTCTGGAGCCATAGTTCTCCGGGCTTTCTGAAGTTTGTACCTGATCATTTTTAGAGAATATTTTGTTGCTCATTAAGACAATTAACTTTGACTTACAGTATAAATCATTTAAGCCCCAAAAAAAGACATCTAACTGAAGGAGCTAACCAATGTTGTGTCTGCACATAACACACAACTGAGCAAAGGATCAATTTTAAATTGTATTTTTGCACACTTTGTTACTAGCAGCCTGCCACAAAACAAAAATAACAAAAACATATTTTTTTCCTGTTTCTTTAGTTGAACCTGTGAAAATGCCAAAGATAACACTGATTGCATCTGGCCCTTCAGCTGATCCATCGTTCGTTGAAGTCTCATCAGAAATGGTCTCAGTGGAAGGGTGGCTGTCAGGAAGCCATTCTTAAGGAAGAGAAACAGGGAGGAAAGGTTGACGTATGCCAAATTACACAAGACCTGGACTGAAAATCAGCTCTGACGGAGTGATGAAATTTTCAAATCATAGTCGATAATTTCAGAAGAGGTCGGGTGGGAGGTACAACAGTGAGTGTTTACAGCCGTCTGTGAAACACAGTGGAGGCTCTGTCACGGTTTTGGCTACATTTCAGCCTATAGTGTTTGGGATCTGATCACGACTGATGGGAAAAGTACCTTCAGTGCACCGCGATATCATGATTGGCAACCGCTTCATTTCTCAGCTTGACTGTGATCCAAATGCAGTAAATGGTAGATAGACTAGTTCTTATATAGCGCTTTTCTACTCGAGCAGACCACTCAAAGCACTTTCTCTCTAACATTCACACTCTGACAGTTGCAGACTGGAGCAGCCAGGAATCGAACCACCAACCTTCCGATTAGTAGAGGACGTGCTCTACCTCCTGAGCCACAGCCACCAGTAAAAGCATGCCTGGATAGTCATGGATCGGTCTCCCCAGAGCCTGGACCTCAACATTACTGAAACAGCATAGGATCATTTTTTCAGAGAACGAGACAAAAGGCAGCCAACATCCAAAGAAGAGCTCTGAATACCTGAGAGTTCAGGCTGTGATCCTACCAAATATCCACTTTCAAGCTTAGTAGAACTGTAAAAACTCGGTTCTTGCTTCATAAACTGTATTTCCATATGTGTCTGTACATGTTTCCATTCATTGCTGCAACAAATTTGCATTTTCCTTTCATGGTGTCACAGCTTAAGCTAGCGCGAGGACTAATACAACATGAGGAAAGAGAACTGTAATCAGTTGTAGCCAGTATCTCCTCCCATAGACTTCAGATCAGGATATAAAAGTGTCTTTTTAACATTTTGGCTAAGATCCATAAGCTCTACAATACATGCTCAACACTTGTATAACTAATTAATAGAACCAATTAAAAGCCTTAGTGTTTCACTTCAGTTTCTTCACAGGGCTTGAAACAAAGTGAAACAACAATAGGTTGCTCTGCAAGGATTTATTTAAAGGAATAGCTTTTTAAAAAATTAATTAAATTAAATTAAAATAAAATATAATGAAATATAATAAAATATAAAAATAAATAACATTTAAATGAAATGAAATGAAATAAAACAAATAAATAAATTAAATAAATATATAAAATAAAATCAACTTTCTGAGCTTATTTGCTCTTTTTCTGAAAACAGTAAAAATACACTCATCAGCCACTTCATTGGTGACTTTTCCTATTCATCTTCTTGTTAATATCTAATCAGCCAATCAAATGGGAGCAGCTCAATACATGCATGTAGATGTGGTCAGGACGATCTGCTGATGAGCATCAGAATTGTGAAGAAAGGTGATTTAAGTCACTTTGAATGCAGCACAGTTGTTGGTGTCAGACAGGCTGGTCTGAGTATTTCAGAAACTGTTGATCGGGGATTTTCCCACACAATCATCTCCAGGGTTTACAGAGAATGGTCCAAAAAAGAAAATATCCAGTGAGCAGCAGTTCCCTGGGCAAAAATGCCTTTTTGATGCCAGAGGTCAAAGGAGAATGACTGTTTGTAGCTGATAGGAAGGCAGCAGTGACTTAAATAACCACTAGTTACAACCACAGTATCCAGAAGAGCATCTTTGAATGCAAAACATGTCAAACCTGGAAGCAGATGGGCTCCAGCAGCAGCAGCCATACAAGACGATACTCTTTTCAGCTGAGAACAGGAAACTGAGGCTACAATTCACACGGGCTCACCAAAACTACACAACGGGAGATCAACAGGAGACTGGATACCTGACATAAACAACGTGAAAGGATGGATCCGTTCTGTCTTATTAACAGTCCAAGCTTGTGGTGGTGTAATGGTGTGGGGATATTTTCTTAGTACACTTTGGGTTCCTTAGAACCACGACCTATCTGAGTGCTGTTGCTGACCATGTCCATCTCTTTATGATCACAGTGTGCCCATCTTCTGATGGCTGCTTCCAGCAGATTATGTCCCATGTCACAAAGCTCAAATCATCTCAAACTGATTTTTTGAACATGATGATGAGTTCACTGTACTCAGATGGCCTCCACATGGTACCACATATAAATCCAGTAGAGCACCTTTGGGATGTGATGGAACGGGAGACTCACATCATAGACGATAAATCTGAAGCAACTGTGTGATGCTGTTATGTCAACATGTACAAAGATCTCAGAGTCATGTTTTCAGCACTTCAATGAATCTATAACACAAAGCATTAAGGCAGTTCTGAAGGCAAAAGGGGTCCAACTCGGTACTAGCAGGATGTAACTAATGAAGTTGTTGGTGAGTGAATTTTCCAGTAAGATTAAAAAGAATGGGACTGCTCTCATAGCTGTAGTATTAATACTATTAACCAGTTGGGTTTGCAAACAACAAGAAAAAAAAAGAGGAATTTGTGGCAAAGAGAGCCTAGCTCCTTTCAAACTGCAAAACAATACATGCTCAACGATTTCTTAACTGTGAGCACTGACATTTCTGGGGGCCTGTCACTCTGGGGTCCTAAAAGGTGCAGGTATGCAGATCTGAATGGACAGAACTATACTAGCTGTTTCCTCCTGTTTCCAGTCTTTATGTTAAGCTAAGCTAACTGGCCACTGGCTGCAGCTTAATATTTAACAGACATGAAAGTGACGTCTGTTGTCATAATAAGAAAGCACATTTCCTAAAGCGCTCAACTGCTTTATTGCTCATTTAACTTACAAATGTGTTGTGTCACAGGTACCAGCACTGCAGTCCACAGAGGGGGTTTCATGCTCCTTGAAACGGACTGCGCGCAGCGCGCGCACACAGCGACACACGCATACACCTTACATTACCCTCATCGATCATGCTTTTTCTACACGAGCGTCCTCCAGGATTGAGACTTAATGTCGGTTATGAAATCTGGACCATGTGTTGTAAACCAATATTAGTTTACAGTCCCTGGGACTTTCATACTAGTTTGGTCCTGTGCCTAAGTACTCCTCAAAATCAAATCCATTTATAACGCAGTGGTGCGTGAACATTTGCTTTCCCTTAAAGGCCAGAGCTGGAATTGACACTGCATCATTAAAATCAGGCCCGCCGGCTTTGTGTTAAAGCTGCGACTGACCCACAGTTTTTTCAAGCTATTTACAAGCTCAGAAAATAAATTGACTGTGGTCATGCTGTAAGCACTTTAGACCGACTCCAATCCATAGAAATATAGATATTATTTTGCAAGTCAAAGCTGGTCACACTGCAATGGCGCTGGGTGGATATACTTTAACATCATTTCCTTGTACAATGAGGTCCATACAAGGCAAGAAATACATGTGTGTGTTGTGTTCACAACTATTTAGTAACCAAAGCAGATCAAATGTATTAAAAACAAAACAAAGCATACAGCCACACAGTCCACAGAGCAACATCAGCTTTTTTAAGTATAAATACAAGCTTGTGATTTTGTGCATATCTATATGTAAATGTGTGATATCACCATTATGACCTCATTGTGTGGCTCACTGAGATGAGAAGCAGGTGGCATTCATGCTGAAGGCCACTGCAGAGGTCTGTGTTTCTGCCTCAGGCTGTTTTCATGCGTCATTTCCTGTTTTCCTGTGAACTCCATATATCCTCTATAATAAAGGCTAAAAAAAATATCTATTTTCATATGTTTCTTATTCTTACAAGCAAGAAATGTTTATATAATTAAAAGGATAATAATACTATCCTTGCTAAATAGTCCAATAAGGACGTCTGAGTTAGCCTCAAGGAGGACGTCCAGCAGGCTCCCAAGAGCCTGAGGTATCTTATTGGTCCTAAATACTTACCAAGCATGTCACCTGGAGTTTTTATAATGCAGGAGTATTTTCTCCACTTACCTCGATCACCTTACACTTGTACACAATCCAACAAACACTGCTTTAAACGAGGTTTTTTCAGAGGGAATGCTTCATCTCCAGGCTCCTCTTTAATTTGTGGCACCATTTTAGCAAAAGCCAACCTCCACGGACAGATTATGCACTCAGGCTAAGGACTATTGATATTCCCAGTCCAGCAGAGGCAAAAAAGACAGATGGCTTCTGCGATATTTTTTCCTCTATTCTTTCGGTCGATTAGCTGTTAGGCAGGGCCTTCGGTGTGTCACGCGACATTAATGCTGAACGATACAGGTTTTGGAACACTCAGTCATTGAATGCATCCTAATTTTGCGGCCCATATTTTTTCCGCAGCCCTCTGAATCTTTATTTTCAGTTATGACTGGAGCCTGGAAGTAGCAGAGAGCAGATTTCCCACCATAACCCCTGCTTACAAGTTCCAAACTGAAAACTATCATTAATGTGGCTTCAATGCAAGAAATGTGTCCAGCAATGTGACCACCACAGTGTGACGCTGATGAGATGGAAGGTTTGGAAGGCGTGGTTTTCTGCAGGGTGTGAAGCTGTGGCTTGACAAATTAGCATTATTTAGTTGGATGACTGCACGATTAACACACGCCTGTAGCAGCTGTAACTTTTTTACTGATTTACTTTTCAAGTGAGTTAGAGAGCAAAGGTCCTCTTTCAGGGGTTTCTTTATAACACACATGAATGTACAGTCACTGTAATATGTAGAACAATAACATGCTTTTGCATTAAGCTTTGCATGTGCACGTGCATGCACTTCTTTTTGTTTCTACCCTACTTTGAGGCCGTGTTCATATCCACCCTGTGGGGTTTCCCAGGACAGGCCTCTCCCTGACACCACACCCAGGCGAGAAGACAGGGGAGCAAAGGAGGGTCCCTGCCTGACAGCACCGGGTAATGACTCCCTCCAAATGCTATGCAGGGTGACATCTGCAAACCATAACAGCTCCTTAACCCCCCCCCCCCCCCGAAAATGCGATACAAAAAACAGGGCCGTGGCCTTTTGTGTTCACATAATGACGCCAAAGGATCTTCACAGAGAGGACACAGAAAGAAGAGGAGAAGAAAAGGAATGAATTTATAAGATGTCACATTTTTGCTAAACATTTATATTACACCTCGCAGCTGTAATTATATGCATGACGTACACCAGAAGCATCATCGTTTTTGAGCGATTCAGTATGCCGGTGCTGAATTTTTTCCTAATGTCACCTTTGCCCAAGATGCTATTTATCAAAATGATTTTAAACTGCTGCTCCTGCGCTCTCCTGCACAGGTCCAATCAGCTTTGACAAATACAGACTATTATTACACTCGCTCTTTGATACCATCCGAGTGCGTTTGAAGGAAATTCACTCTGCTACACGATGGCATGGCCTCTCAAATTCCACTGCTCATTCCCTCCCCCTGTAATTGTTCCAATTGTGTGGGTGCGCCGAGTCATGGCAGATTTGGAGCTTGGACGGTCCTTAGACAGAGGCTGGCTCCTTCAAGGATCAACTCCATCAGACGCCAAAGCAGCCTGAGGACTTAATGGTTCACAGCCACAGCATTTGGACATGGAGACCAGTTCTACCCAGTTGTGTTTGCTGAAAACAGCTGATAAAATCCTGAGGATGTGGTTTTGTCTGACTTAAATAGTTACAGTATCTAAATTCCTGAAAATCTGGAATTATTTCTATTGAGAAGTTTTTTTTTAGATGTGCAACTATTATGCAAACATGCTGGGACACTTTTATTAACTTGCTCAGTGTATTTGATAGAAAGATCATAAAAGCTCTGGAATATCTCTGCAAACTAAACGTGCACAGCTTACAAAAGCATACAGGAAGTCAAAGACAAGGTGACAAGCTGCATCAGACTGAACCTGGATAAAGCTTGATGTGTGACCCACAGAGGGAGTGGACCAGATGCCTGATCTCCGTTAACTCAGTTGAGGATCAGTGTCAGAAATGCCAGCACGCTTCACCAAAGGCCCCCCGGCTGTTCCCAGTGCAGCTCTACCTCAGCGGTCGACTTACAGACCGCTGAGAAGAAGCTCCAATGCTAAGACTTCACCTTGATTTCCGATCTCATTTCCTCCTCTGTTGCTATTTCGATGAACACATGTAATTGCAGTGTACTTTCCCCCCTTCCCACATGAACAGGGAAAGCCCTGTGGATTCATAGGCATTGAACTCTAACTGGGCTAATGGTGGTGGTGTACCTAAATTACCTCCCTCCATCCAAGAGGGCTGCTGTGTTTATGTCTACTGCCTTGGGTAAACTCCCCCGTCCTGTCATTTATCGGGGTGCATGTTTGCTGTACTGTGCGGCTCAACAGCAGATCGTTATCAACATGACCAACTGACCTGTCTAGCCCACGCAGACACTAATACGAAGTACTGTTTTTTTAGCCTGAATTTTGTAACCACTGTTTAGCTTGGAAAGACTTTTCCTGCTGCACGTTAACAAGTTAGAAATAGCCGACAAAAGAAAACCAAAACATTGTTGTGCAGTGCGGGGCGGTGGACTCCAAAATGCAGATTTAAGACCGAGTTAACGAACAAAAGACAAACTTTTGCACTGTGGAGTTTAATTTGGCGCATTTTCACTCCCCAGAAGCTCAAAGTCGCTCAGCGTTTATCTCGACTTGACTAAAAGAGCCTTTGGTCACCAGAATCACCATAAAAGGTTCTGATAGCTGAACCTGTGAGGAGACAATCAGCTGATGCAGCTGCCTTTGATCCAGTCCACTTTTAGCAGAAGTGTCCATTGCTCTGTGTGTGGCTGTTGTGCAGGTCGTGCACTGTTTGGGCCACTGTAGGCACCCCGCTCAAAGCTGCAGGCTGCCATGTGATATAGACTTACAGTAAATACTGTTGTTAGTCAGGGCCTAATTTCCTACCACACAACCCCGTGTCCCATCATCCCCAAGTTTTTTCCTCAATTATTTTTTAAGTTGAATGAAGTCATCTTTTACTCTGTTAATGATTAACAGTGTTAGATAATTGAGATTACAATAACTGACCAAAGAAATTGTGATTATAATGTGAACTGTACCATGTAATGTTCATCAAATGACACCAGTAATAAGTGTGTTTAAATATGACACCAAGCGTTTTTGCACACGCATTTTGTGAATTGTGAGACACCTTATGCATTTTTCTGTGATGCCAGCAACCTCTGATAAAATAGCTGCAGCTGACGCCCAAGAAATGAGAGTGGGCTGTGTGGACGCTGCACGCCAACAAAAAGTTGTGACTCTGTGTGCAGTGTAAATAAAAACAGAAGCAATTATTTGCAGATCTCAGAAACTCGTGTTTTATTCACAATAGGACAAAAAAAACATCGGCTCGCTTGATGGTAGGAACGTGTTTGTGACTGTGCGGCGTCCCCTCTTCTTTTAACAGCAGTTTATGAGCAGGTACAGAGAGAGAAAGAGCGGGAAACCATGCTGCAAAAGGTCCATCAAAACAGGGAGAGTCAGTTATTCACACGTTATCTGGTATGTCCAGTGCATGCACAGACAAATATCTAAAACCAACAAGATGATTATGTGCTTTCATGTGGTTATGAAGCCCTTCATTTGTCATGAGTTGTCACTGTTACACTTCATTTATGAATGGCTAAAACAAACATCGTCCGGCGTGCTAAATAATGAGCTTTAGAGGTGCTGGCAGGAATATTTTAATCGCCAAGTCGTTCCCTCATTCATTCATTTTTATGCAAAGCTAAGCTCAGCACCTTGCACCTCTCGCTCTGTAACCGCACTTCCTAAAACCAACATGAACACACACACACACAGACACACACAAATCTGTGCAGCAGGTAGTTAAACAGGATAGGACAGGTATGGTCTATAATAAGCCTCTGGAGTAAATTTCTTTGCAATGATGTTGTAGCTCGTAGACCACGCTTTTACAAAACGGCTGCCAAAACTGTTAAAATATGACCCAGTTCCTAATAAACTGGAATTTTCCCCTAAAAGTAACTCATATGATTCTGTGTCCTGAGGCGAATTGATTAAAATCAAATTTTTAACACCTGGCAAAATTGACTGCAGTTTATGTGATGTATTATTTCTTTTATGCAGAGCTGCTTTTCCCAAGCGCGATTAGGTCATCTTTGTTGAAGCGAAGGCCAAATGACAAAAACCAAACCGAGTGCCAAGATGGTTTTGAAAAACAGGCAACACAGGCAGTCGTGGTGTAGTCATCTGCGTCAAGCAGTGACTTTACATTTGATGACATGTTATTGTTCTCCTTCAAGGCGAATTAAGCTGAAGCAGTAGAGAAAGTTCAAAAATGTGTCCGCCAGACTCCCAGTTCCCATCGTACAGGAGTCATGCTTATAAACCACCACTCTGGATACTAACCCAAATAACACTTCCGACCCCAGCGAGAATGAAAACAAAAGTAGGAGAAGGAACCACAGCTCAGTTCCTTGTTGGCCTTCACACCGGGCTCTTCCTCAGGAAACCGTTTCTCCCTCATGGCTTCAATGTTGCATGTAGTTTGCTGCTGCCAGTGAGGAGGAGGAATAGTTACATTGACAGATGGGATGTGAAGGCCCGCATCAGCAAAGCCTTGTTAGGCTGCAGAGTCACATCCTCCTGCGGTGCCTGCCACTGACCTGAGGCGACCCCTGGCCGCCCCTCCTCTCCACAGGATCCATGTGAACACACTTTGCCTCCATGAATCCTGCTGTTGACACCAAGAGTGGTGTTGAGGGAAATCCTTTGGAATAGAGCTCGTTCTAGCACACTGAGAAGAGAAAGGAAGGCCCTTTGTTTAATTTTGTCTCAGTTGCACACACTTCTTTTCTCACCAGCACAGGCCTGTTTCCTCTTTTGCTTCTACTTTTGGAAGACAAAGAATGCATAAAAAGACTGGCGTCCCTTTTCCTGCTCGTGTACTGTCTATCTTGTGAGTTTGAGACTGCCTGGCCTCAGCAATGAATGAAACAATAAACACCGCTTGGAGAATTCATCAGATTTTACTCCGCGGTCCGCTACAACAATGAGAGAGTGACAGCTACAGATAATTTAGCGTGTCATCGTAACCTAATAAAGAGAAGCGAAGACAAGAAGATGAGGGGAGATGTGAGCAGACAAGATGAGACAGAAAAACTTGAAAAGCTGAGATGAGAGGAAACCAGATGAGGAGATGAGAGGAGAAGACAGGATGGGAGAGGAGATGAGGTATGAGCAGAGGAGAGGAGTTGAGACGAAAGGAGACAAGAGGACAGGAGTGGATATGATAAGGTCAGGGGTGTTCCCAGGATTTTTTAAAAACAGGGTAGGACAGAGGGACCTACGGGAAATCCGGTGTAGAAAATATTCAGCGCAGTTTTCAGACTCATGCGCAGTTCTGTGGCTTCATATAGATGGCGATATTTGGAAAGTGGTGCTGCACATCATTTTGCATTGAATAAATTAGTTTGCAAAGTGGCAAAAGAAGTATTTAGACCTTTTATTGAAGAAAAAGTCATAATCCCAGCTAAGTAATGCAACAGTTTGAGAATCAAAATATACTTAAATTACCTAAAGTAAATGTACTCATGACCCTTTCAAAATCATACGCGTGATATTCTTGTATCATGATTCTTCATGAATATCTCCTTGAAGGGCTGAGGAGGAAGAGCAAGATGTCCGCTAATCAAAAGATCGGTTGTTCGAACCCTGCCTCCTCCAGTCAAGGTGTCCCTGGATAAGACGCTGGAGCAGCCGCTGCTGCAGTTTAGAGGGTGAACAAATCAAAGCAGGCCGAGCTTTTGTTGCACAAATAAAACCCAGCTGCAAATGCACTGCAGTCCCATTTGTCTAACATGCTTCACGGGTCTGCATTGCTCTGCAATTACACTTCCAAAACCTAGTTGGTGTCACTTTGTCGAGTATCTCAGATGATACCAGCTGAGCTGACCCGATCCTGTCAGAGTGGAAACGACTCCTTTCATTTACCTTTACTGATTACTGCAATGCAACAAGCAGAGAAATCTTTGGAACCCACTGTTTCAATGTTACAGTTTTATAGCTACCAGGTCTGAAATATGACTCAAACCTGTATTCTTTTTTTAATGGCCAGCGAGGAACGACTCCTCTAGTTACAGAAGCCTTTGAGATGATGCCATTCTTCTCCATTGAGCTTTGACCTCGGTAAACACTTTCCTGATGAGTTTTTGCAGCACAGCGTGATACATTATGCAGGGCTGTTATGGTACCCATCAGTGTCAAAAAAGGAGGATAAAGCAGGGCGTGACCCACATTTTGAGTGACAGGGTGTTAACATGTGACTGTGCAGCGTCGCTTGATTCCACAGTTAGACTCACGCCTTGCTCCTTCCATCCAGACTCAAAACACCAAAATGATCAACAGCAAAATTACTCATCTTCACAACAGGACTTCACTAAACGCCTGGGGTCATGCTGGCTGTGTTGATCTTTTAAACACAGTCTATGAGTGCATATCAGGCTGTAGCACAGGTTCATTTGACCTTCACGAATGGTGGTGGTGGTGGTGGTGGTGGGGTGGGGGGTGTACAGGAGATGAGAGGACAAAATAGACAAAAAAGTGGAAATAAGAGGAGGAGAAACAACAGTCACATCACAGGAGATGTGACAAAAGGAGACAAGGCTGGACAAGCTGAGAGGAGGGAACATCGGAGAACAGGAAAGGATTAGAGATGCGACGAGCAAATACAAGTGGAGACAATGGGAGACTATAAATAGTATAAAAGAGGACAAGAGGAGTTAGATAAGACCAACAGGAGTGTGCAAAAGCTGGTTCTCGTGCACCGTCTTGCCTCGTTTTCTTCACTCCAACTAATTTCTTTCCTCCCTAGTGGCTGGCCTGATCCTGGTTGAGGAGTTAAGGTCTGTCTCAGAACCTGCAAGGTCTGCAGGAAAAGGTGATTGAAAACATGTGAGATGAAGCAAACCCTGGAATAAGATTTTCTTATGACCTAACCCCAGAAACCTTAGCTGACAAAAAATCTGGAGAGGATGAAGAGGTCCCAGTACCCTGCCGGAGCGTAAGTAGGCGCAAAGAAAGACAAAAAAAAAAAGACACACACACACACACACACACACATGGCTGGAATAAATATACTAAATGCAGGTCCCAGGGCACACACTTTCTACACATATAGTTATGGGGAGTTGAGTTACTGAGAAATTTGATCAAAGTGACATTATTAGCAGGCTCTGGTGTCAATTATATGCTCACGACAACACACGTCTCCCCTGGTGACTTTACCTTGGTTTCCATAATATGACACACACGTCAGCTGCTATATTTGCATGGCAGCCGGTGGAATCAGTGACATGTGATGTGGACCGCGAGGAATCTGATGAACGGGTTTCCAGGAGATTCACAATGAACCGGAAAACCGCAAGATTTCTCTAAGCACTGTGTCATTGTTACCTCAGGAGGGAAATCCATCCCGGAGAAGTGTGTGTGTGTGTGTGTGTGT
>JAVDPK010000327.1:787490-807151 GCA_034780415.1 Cichlasoma orientale | reverse complement strand
GCCTGTTAATGATCATATCATATGCACATCTGTTAAATACAGAAAATGCCGACTAGAGAAATAATTTTCCCGCATCGTTTTGGCGCCCCCCTTGTGCGGCGCCCCTATGCATTGCATATACTGCATACCCACTTTTTGCGCCACTGCCCAAGGATTACCCTGTTTCCGTGTTCTCTTAGTATCATTTTGGAATTGCCAGCTCATTCTCCCTCCCTGTGGAACACACAGTAATCTTTCCTTTCCTCTCTCTAGCGAGAAGCACCCACTTCCCTGGAGTTTGTTCCCCAAGCCCGCTGCTAGTGAACTCATCATTCAAAAATGTTCTTCAAGGCCCCACTCCTAGCTTCCACTTTAAACTACCCCGTGTTGTCAATAAACTGTTTGAGAATCATTCTAGCCTCCGTGTCCATTTCTGCACTTGGGTTTATTTTGTAGCTTCGGCAGCTGGTCGTGACACTGAGGCTAGAAAAACACTTTTTGCTTTTATCCCAGTGCAGGATCACGGTGATGTTATTAATATGCAATTTACAATACTTGAAAATGCCAGATAATGTTAATAAGGGAGCACTGAGATTTATCACAAACCTTAAAGCTTTTATCCACCAATGTGTGCTGTATGCTTGGGATGGATGGACTGACTCAGCCACTTTTGTTCATAACGCTGTTCTTGCCTTGCTCCCGTCTTACTGACCTACATTCATCAGAAAAGTGTGGGAAGTTATTATCTACGATCCCAAGACTCGGTCCTTCTGTCTGTCCCAAAGGTCCGCACTGAATTTGGAAAAAACATTGCAACCCCCTCCACCTGCACTCAGCTGCAAAATCAACTAAAACTATTTTTTTTTAAATGACCTTCAGGCCTGAATATTACTACCCCTGTTTATCGACCTGAGACAATGACTTTTACTCGTGTTTTAGGCTTTATTGGCATTGAAGTTCATAAATTTAGGTTGTTATTAGATTATCATTATCACTTTGGTATACTTATTTCTGCAGTGTATATTTCTGTGTGTGTGTGTTATCAGTCTATGCAGCTACTGTTGTTTGAACTGCTGTCTGTCCTGGCCGGAACACTGTTGCAAAAGAGATTTTGAATCTCAAGAGTCAGATTATCCTGATTAAAAGGAACAAAATCTTATGTTGAAGTCCTTTTTTGTTGTTGTTGTTCTGTGTGTGTGTGTGTGTGTGGGGGGGGGGGTGTTCAGCTGCTGAGGTCAAGCAAAAGACTGCCAATGTGGCAAGAGTTCTCAAATCAAACTCTCAAACTAACTGCTGGATTTGATTGTTTGTCGTTGGGATCATTTATTAGTGTCTGTCTCTGCATCGCCAGTATTTAAGCTCCCGTCTGTGCTCTGATTATCAGGTGCGTTCTGCTTGAGTTTGGTTTCGTCAGTTTCCTGTGCTACTTCTGTTTGTTAATTCAGATCAAGCTGGAGTTTAGGGCCATTTAGATGACCTCTTTTATGAGCCCAGAAGTTATTATCTGACTCTCAGCAAAATTATTTTCATAATCTTTCTGGATAAGAAAGGAGGAGGATAAGAAAAATGTTCAGTCTATTTGTCACCAAGAATAATCAGTGTCAGTGAAATTAATTTCACTTCAAGCTGGCAGCAAACTAAGCTGACCTGCACGTCTCCTTCATTAGGCCGAGTTAGACCTGAATGGACCGAGTATCCTGTAATGTTTAAATATACTTATTTCAGAGTTCAGCAGCTCTAATATGCAGCTGTCACTGAGTGATATATCAAATATTTGAACTAAGGAAATCACAAGATTAACAATTTTCTGCCAGCATTGCTCTCTTTGATTTATTTGCAGCAACCTGTGTTACTTTTTGCCATTATATTTCCTGATATCCCTCAGCCCCAACTGGTTGTGGCATATGGCTGCCCCTCCCTGATCCTGGATCTGCTGGAGGCTTCTTCCTGTTAAAAAGGAGTTTTTCCTTCCCACTGTTACCAACAAGACATATATCACCTTGTTTGTTGGCTCCTATCTGTATCTCAGCTGCACTGATGATATCTCCATGTCATGGTTTTATAATCATGAGGTGAATTAAATAGACAGTCAAAGAAACCCAGAGAGATTTCAGTGACTTTTTAAAACATTTTTTTTAACAATATATTTATTCTGTGGTTTGTTCTTCAATCCTTCTCCCATTTTCAATCCACTTTTCCTGGATTTTACTCAAAATCCCTCCTACTTTATTCATCCCAGGCTCGTCTTTCAGGACAGTAGCAGAGAAAGGGCTCCCACAGTCCAGTCAGACCCAGGTGAACGTGGGGTCACGGGAGGTCATGCTGTCAGACTCAAGAGACTGATGGAGGGCTTTAATCCTGCCAGTGTCATGAAGATGGATCAGATGAAAACACACACACACACTCACACACACATACACAAACATTCAAACCCAATTTTATATGGAAGATTGCATCTATAGAGACATGGCAGCAAAGCAGCATTTTACTAATTCTGCATGTGTGCATACTTGAACTCTCTCTCTCGGTCTTATTCTCTTTCTTCTCTCGCTTCCTCTTAGTTTTGCACAAACGCACACTCTCGTATGCACACACAGAGCTAGACTGACAGAAACAGGTTGTCAGCAGGGTGAGGGGTGATGTGACTCATGTCAAGCTCATTTATCTGCAATCTGTGGTGTCTATGACTTCAGCTGGAGTCCACCAACTCCTGAGCTCTTCAAAAACTCACCCTTTCAGTTAAATAAACACTGTTAGCAGAAATGCTCACATGCACGCATTACTACCTCCAATGTGTAAAACATGTTGGCAACATGCAGGAAAACGTCAGCTTCTTAAAGGTTTCAAAGTTGGACACAAATACTTTCAGCTCCATTCTGCCTAAAGGCCTTTACAGAACGGACACGTGAAAACACGACATGAAATTCTATTCGAACTTGTTGCGTAACCTTTATACACACCAAACGCGTTGTGTTTTTGTGAATAATTCATCTTCATAAAATGCACTGTGAAAGAAATCATCAAGCGATGATGTGATGAGGTCCTGATGTTTCTAAACAAGAGACGAAAGCAACTGAGATTCTGGGTTGATCCAACTGAGAGAACAGCAGCAGGGAGGGTTTCATGGTTGATCCATGAGTTGAAGCTGCATCGCGGCCGCTTTCATACATAGTTCGGGATGTCAGGGGGGCAGTATTAGCTCTTATTGGCAGAGTTGGGACCCGTGGAAGCTTGTTTCTGCCACAGAACAAAAAAAAATGCCATCCATAGCTCAAAATTTTGAGTTAATGATTTGAAATTTTGATTCATTAACTCAAAATTTTGAGTTAGTTCTGCCAATCAGGAAGCTTCATGAAGGTACCTTTTTGCCCGGTATCAGGAGGCTGAAGGCATCAGCTGTCCAACAGTTCAACATGAAACACTGTTTCCTTTTATGCAGCTCTCAGAAGGCATTCACATGTCAAAAACCTGACAACAGTTTGTTCTCACACTGCTAGCTAACTGATACTGTTGCTACTTGATATTGAATGCACATGCGTTGGGGTCATCTGCTTCCGGGTAACAAGGAAATGACCTTTTTCACGGAGCTTCGTGATTCGCAGAGCTAACTAGAAATTTTGACTTCATTTCTCTAAAGTTGGAGTTATTAATATCAAAAAATGTTTTTTTCAGCAGGACCACATCTGAGGAGTCAGGGAAATCATTTCAGTGGCTCGACTGACACGGAGCAGCATCTCGCTGTGTGTCTGAGGACAAACAGGATTATTTTACTGTTCCCATATCACTGCATATTCTGTATATTGGTGTGTGTTTTGAACTTTGAGCTCACATGTTGCCAGATGCAGCGAGCTGAATGGTCAGATCTGTGTATTGGCTTGCAAAAATCTGACTTTACCTAGGCCTTAACCCCCTAAAATTTCTGGACATCCAGTTCAGCTGTGCTGCTCACTGCTGTGATGGTAAAGAGTGTATTGATTTACAGTGTGAAAAAAAAATAGAACATCACTTGCTCAGCTCTTAAAATGGCAAAATTGAATGGTAAAATCAATTTATTATAATAAAATCATGATGATCAGTTGACTCACTTGCAGGTGAAAAGTAATCAGTAACAGCAGCATTGTCACCTCACGGTTTTAGGAAGTACGCTGGCTCTCAGGTTCCATCTTGCACGCTCACGTGGCAAAGAGAAACCTTAGAAATGAGGGAAAGCCTCAGAGCTTCTACAGGAAATAATACTGGCCTATAGGTTAACTTGGTTTTCTCTGCACACAAAACAAAGTACAACAAAAATAATTCTTTTTTTTTTCCCCATTTCAGCACCACGTTTGGTCCAGAAACACTGCTGAGGGCACAGAACAAAGTTTCCTGTGTTCTTTAAAGGCTGCAGTTGTGCACACATACAGACTGTAAACGTAGAACATTTTGCAAACCAGGAGTCAACAGCAAAGCTGCCAGAGGTGTTTTCACTACTGGAAATACTCAGTTTGGTTTACATGAGGGATGCTGTCTGGGTTGAGTAAGCGAGCAGTAAATTCTCCGGATGATTACCTGCTCTATTAACACGGGGGCTCAATGCGACATTAGAGCGATGTTGCACTGGGGAGAATCTATTTGAGAAGATATCCTCGGAGTAATGTCTAAGAGGTGGGGCTGCAGTGTGTGTGTGATGGCATGGCACTTCCATCAGGTCCTTTGGTAGTTGTGCTCTGGGCTTCATCACAGCTGCTGGAAAAAAAGAGTTTTTATAAACTCTTTTTTTCAATGTCCTAGCAAGTCTATGTTTAGGGTGAGTTTTCTCTTTTCCTTCGTGTGTCTGATATACCGACACAAAGAGGGCGGGACCTCTAACTACTAAAGTCAGTGATAAAATATGACAGACTGGATGCAGAAAACCCCTGAAAAGAAATACAGTCTATGATAACTTGTTGTACAAACCTGTTACACATGTGCAAGAGTGTCTGAAGTGTTTAGAAAATCCTGCAATAATTTTCTGGATGTTCTGCAGTGATTGCTTTTTATCCATCCAGGAATTTTGGGGGTTTTGCTCAGCTTTAGGAAAATGCAAGTAACGAGGTAATCCAGTGAATTAACTACAGGTTTGCTAACCTTGCTGAAGCTTACAAGCTGGCTAGTCTGCAGACTTTGGCTCTGGGAGAAATGAAACTGGTGGTTGGGGTGAGGTTTTACTCATACAGATAAATTCTAAATCTCTTTGGTTCTCCACACAGAAAGTTTTCCTGCATTGAACCAAAGCCTGCTCAAATATGATTGGTCAAAACACCAAAACTACAACACTGGTGCCAGAAATCTTGCCTAGAGATTCTGCATATTCATAGGCAGATATATCTGCTAATGAAGATTGCTTACTAACTGACAGCCCAATAGGGACCGAGGGTCAGAGAGCGTAGCGTGTCGGCGGTAGTCATGTCAGTACTCTTGTGACTCTTGTGCAGGCAGGTTGTTTCATTCTGACCATTCCTATATCCTTTAATGTCAAACACTCGGCTCCTCAGATTCACTAAAACACATAGAAACACCCTCCATGTCTTCTTGAAACACATGCACATGTGCGCTCTCTTAATGACGTAAATTTTCACATTGCACACACACACACACACACACACACTCACAGACACACTCTAATTTATACTGACACACAGATGGCCCCTGCTTTGACCACAAATGTAGAGTAACTCCTGCTCCCTGCGGTGTGGCCAAGGCTCAGACTGCCAGTAAAAGCGAGGGATGCTTCATGGCTCAACAATTTGCTGGCTAAATGGAAAGGGGTTTGGTGTGTGACCTCAAACACTCTCCTTTCTTCCTCTCCTTCTCTGTCTCACTTGCTCTTTTTCTTCTCTTTTATCCACTCGTGATTCTGTTGCCAGTTTCCTAATCTGATTTGGGGGCGTTCCAGTCTTTATTTGCTGCTGTGCTTGTTTATTATTTTTATTTTGTGGCAGCTGAATGAAATGTTTACGAATGCAGGTCAAATTATATTCTTGTATTCAGAGAATGAAAGAGGCCATTTCAAGTCTTTTTTTCCCCCCTTCATGGCTGCAAAACAGTTTTCCTTTATTGTACTTTATTAACATGTTGATTTCCTTTCCGCTCTCAGTTTAATTCTCAAGGTGTGATACACCTCCTCTCCTGTCTGAGAGGTCGGGAGCAGAGCGAGGACACATAAGGAAGGCAAACAGCTCAGCTCGCAAATATGAAGAAAAACTGCATTTCTGTAAAGTGTGGTTCAGCGGGTTTATTGGGTAACAGATATGCTGAAATTGAATCCAAAATTCGGTTTAGCCAAAAAGGTTTCAATGGTATTAGAGACATTACTTCATGGGGAAGTGGCTTCTATCATGAGTAGTGTGCAGAGATTAGAAATCAGCAATCAGAAAATTGAATAATTGCGTCCTTGCTTCATCCGAATGTGGTTAATCTACATGTGATTGGTGTCGCGCACAATTGCTGCTGCTGCTGCTCGACGTCTCTGACAGATTTAGTGAGAGATGTGCCAAGCAGAAACACAACATGGTGCAGGCAAAATAAAAACCCACTAAAAAAGGACCCCCCCCCCCCCCATCCCATTCTTTGCTTAGGGGAAATATTAGATTGTATGTGTAAAATATGACTGTGAAATTTCATACTGTGTTTCGCTAAAGTGAGAAACCCTCAGGAGGTGTGAGCGCTTGCATAGTCAATATCAAATCCAGTTGTCCTTTCACCTTCAAGTTAGAGAAAGTCCAGCCAGGTGGATTTAGGTGTGTAGCAGTAATGTGCGCACACACTTGCACAGCCATAAAAACAGCAAGAGAAAAAAGGAAAGGCTTTTCAGATTGGAGGGGACAGGCGAGGATCAGGGGCGCAGAGGGAAAGGGTTAGGGTTAACTTTCCTCTAAAGGGTGTCAAAAAAGGAACTAAATTGGGTGTCAGAAAACACTAAGGAGTTGAAATAAGTCAGGGTCCCCGGCTCCCATGTGGGTGGGTGCTTGCTTTATACTTTTCAGACAATGTCCCTTTAAAAGCCCCATGTCTGGAAAGCCCATTAGATGTGCATATAAAATTTCCCCTGTGATTAATAGTTTGATGAGGCAGGGTTGGTTGGAGGGTACTACCAACATGTGGCCGGCAGGGCTCCTCCTCTGCAGTCTCACGTTACACTCCATAAACTTGCCACTCTTTCCCACCTATATGTTTAAAAAGGAGGAGGGCTCACTTGTCAAGAATGCCTTAGAAGAGTTGTGAAAACAGCCAGCCCTAAGAACGGGAGTCATAGAGCTGTGGATGCAGCCTTCCCGCCGAGCAGCAAGTCACTCAGATCTGTGAAGCAGAGAGGGTGTGTGAGAGCAACGCAGAAGGGAAAGTGTGTGAGAGTGTGTCAGGACCAGAGGCTCCAAAGGACGTCACGCACGCTCCCAAAGAGACGGGGAAACGTGCTGTCACAGGAAGGTGTCTGTCCTCACGTGCTCTGGGCTGTGGAAGAGTCAACAGCCTCTGACAGAAGTGAGTAGATGCAGTGAAGGCGATGGTGTGCATTTAGTCAGCTGCAGTGGATATTCCTCAAAAGTGAAAAAGATACAGATTTCAGGTCCTAACTTACTTTCCGAGAGGGGTTTAAATTCCTCGACGAGGAAAAGACTTGTAATAAGATTGTACTCGAGGTTGTGTGAAGTGTTTTGTATCACCATGGATCAGCCGGCCAGCAGCTGCATGCGGAGCGCCCATCCCAGCAGCCCCATCTGGGGCTGCATGAGGAACCCTCACTCCGGGGTCCCAGGAGCCAATCTGCAGTCGCCCTACCAGCAGGCCCCTTTCTCCCTCCACCAGAAGCCCGAGTTCCTGGCCTACACAGACTTCTCCAGCTCCTGCCTGGTGCCAAGCACGCCGCACGCAGCCTACCCCCGCGATGACAGACTGTACCAAGAAAGCCAAGGGGGTTACCAAAGAGCTGACTGGCAGTTCAACCAGTGTGAGACCCGCGTGAGAGCGCCTGAGGCCTGCCCGCCCGTTGCCCCTGCAGTAATAGGTGGTGGCGGCAGTGGGGCTGGAGGGCCTGAGCTGGACAATGTAGGGGGGGACAGGCTTCCAGGCACCGTGCCCGGATGTATGGACGGAGAATACTCACCCCAGAGCGTGGCGTCGGCCGACTCGGACAAGAAGAGCTCCAACAAGAGGAAGAGAGATGTCACAGGTGAGTCAGTGAGCTGGGATAGAGGGCTGCCACCTGGTGTGTGCTGTTTTAAAAGTACAGCTCTAGAGGCATTTGAAAGGAAAAATGTAGCAAAATTTGGGCATGTTAACAAAATTATAGTGAACATGTTCTTTTTGTGCCGGATTCAGGTGTTTATGGATGGACGGAAATGTTCTGGTGAAGCAGCTCCTGATCTGGCAAACTTTAGAAATAAAATATTCCATTTTTTTTTTCCTTTTATGCCAAAATACTGCACAGGTCTAAAAATAGATAAATTTAAAAAAGCACTTACGTCATTGTCGTTCCACTGAAAATGAAGAAAATGAGTATCAAGGTCAAGAATTTCTTCGGCGCCCTGTCTCACAGCTGGCAGTGACACCGATTCTCTGTATTTCCTCAGCAAATCAGTCTTAAGGTGGCACCCTCACCAGATTGCTATGCAAAAGGTGAGTAGGTGACGAGACTTTTGTGTTCAAGACACGCTTTAAGTAGCAGTTGCATCCTCTTATTGTTCCAGCGCTTTCAAAAGGATGATTCATGAGGCATTTGAACTTTTCATTTTGCTTCTGTATCCGCTGGAAAAAGACCTTTGAGTTATTGCAGCAGGGCCACATCGAAAATCATAATAAAAAAAATGGAGTTGGGTGTGAAGAGGAAAGCGTTTAAAGGCCTCACGCGTGTGTTTACGCTGTATTTATGTCGTCAACACAGTCCTGCTGCATACTGATTGTTACTATTAATTTTATAAGAGGAAAATGGAGCGAAAATAAATTTATTTAGCGATTATTTCAACTGATCGAGAGGAGTAAATTAATATTATTTTACAGGAAATCTTGGCAGAAAAAAGGACTTCATGTATTCTCGTTCTCAAATATCGTAAGAAGTGTTTAACCTTCAAATGAGCAGCACTGCATGCCCTTAGATTATAGTGCAATTTATTTCCCCTATCATATTTCATGCTTGCTAATAGGAAGCTAAAGTAACAGATAGCCATACCAGACTAATTCCTGAAGGTTTTGGGCGTAACGTTAGCAGTAAAACCAACAGGCCAAAGGAAACATTTATTTTTGAACTGGATCTAAACGTGTGAAGGTTTTATTATGGGGAATGTCACCCTAGCAAAATAAAAACACATATGGAGCGTTCATATTTCATTTGTAGAAGTTTCTGGTAAATTTAGCCTGTAATAAACACAATGATTTATGCTGTGAGCTTGGCCTGAGCCCCTATACGCCTGATATGCAGCCGAACTTTGTAAAAAAAAAATTACACGTTTTAATATATATTTTTAAATAATATTTTGTTGTAGCGATCAAGCAAGTGTGGCGTAATTGTTATTCATACGGCCAGCGCACCACTGGCAACACAAACTTCAAAGAAGGGCCTTAAAATTAAAGTTCAAAAAGGAAACCCAGCACAGAATTAAAAGATCAAGAAAGAGACAGAAATAACAGATAAGTGCTCAGAAATGTTCATATTTAATCCAAACACATAGGAGACCGCATGAGTGCAGTTTGCTAAGTCATGAAACTGAAGATGGTGTCAACTAAAGGGTCCAGTATTTAACCCCGACCTGTCCAAAGGGAACAGGCCACGTCTGATTGTAAAGCGTGCAAATCTGGGAATACTACATGACCAATGCATGCAACAGACATGAGTCTAATTGAAAAAGAGGAGGTGGGGGGGGGCACCCCGCGCACCGCTCCACCCACCTTCCTTTTCTTACCTTATTGTAACCTCCACTCACTATACTGAAAACATGCCAGACCACGTCTGGTAAAATCACTTTCCTGTGAGCCCACTTCTTACATTCTTATCCATTGACATTTTCCTGTCGTTAAGCCGTAACATAATCTCCCACTGAGTGCATGCAACATGTCTGACCACTACATCAGTTCTGGGTTTCAGAAAAGAACCATTTAGTTTTTCGAATTGACTAGCTGGTAGGAGAGCATATATTAGGAAAATGTCCTGAAGGCATTCACATTACAGGCGCAGCTGCTATACAGTCTGCTTCTGTGTATTTGTTCTGATATGGAAATTTGGTGCACGCGGAGTAATGTTTCCAAATGTTTAAAACCAGAATGATATGATCTGACATTGACTGTAATCCAGAGTTTGACCATCATAATACGGTGTGATATTTAACAGGGATGCTGGTATAAACATCTGACTCCTGCTGGCCCTGATATCAATATTGTTTTGATATAAAATTTTAAGGTCTGACATGCATGAAAAGGAGTTCTGCACCATTATAAAACAAGCATGTTAACACTTAACACCATGACTGTCGGCAAACTACGTGCATTTAGATTTTTTAACAATTTTAATACTTCTGTGAATCATCCATATACAAACATAAAAGTACCGTAAAAGGAAAATGTTTGCAGGCAGGTGTAAAAGTATCGTGAAGACTTTTTCAAGCTGCAGTTGTTGACACTTAGAATGCTCCGCTATCTGCACACAACTGCATTACAATCACGTTACTGAACCGAGGGTTCCCCCAGACAAATTCTACAGAAAATTCTGCTTCCATAAAATCTTTGGCTTAACAGAAAGATATAATTTTAGTTACATTTTAGAGTGCAGATCGTTCCAGTGGCGACTGAATGGCAGTAACTACATGCTTAATCTGTATTAGGATTATGAAGAGGTTCTCCCATAATGAGTCCCAAGCACTGAAGCTAGTGAACCCGTCATAAAGTGTTATAGTACGATATTAAACATTTATTAACTGATAACTGCTTAAAGATGCCATCTAAAAGGGTTAAAATGAACTGCAGCTAATAAACCGCCTTAATTCATTGTGAAATTCAGCCTTTAACTTTGATACGCACATTTTTGCGATCAGTAGTTTGCGCCTGGGGTTTTCTGCTTTAATTTACAACAACTTTAATTCAGTCCCGATGAAGACAAACTCCTTTCGCACCATCCGCCCACAAAGGCACCAAATGCTGTTTGCCTCTGGGAGACCCCGCTGAGTGCAGAAGCCCCCTCTCTGCTAGTTTACGGCCTCTGGCTGTGCAGGATATTTATTGGGGGCCTGTTTAGTGAGAGCCAGTATGTGCCCTGCCAGGTGTTCCGTCCAACTAAACCTGCCTTGGGAAATTTCAAAAGTCGGCACACTCAGGGATGACTGTCATTATTGACCCTTTTTTTTCAGCATAACGTGGCATATGAGGCATTTGTACACAAAAACTACAAGTGTGCACAAACACTGCATGTCCTGGTCTGCCCACTCACATCTGGCCCAGGTGCTGCAGTGCCTTTCACATTCTGGCACACTGCTCTGGCAAGCGCAGAGCAAAACTTCTCACTTTGACAAATTAGAACCATTTTCTGGTGATTACATCAGCTGCTGGTGTCTCTACCGCTGCACAATTATTACCGAAACTCATTCCCTTCAATACACAGGAGAGGTTTTACCTAACGCTAAATCACCCAGCTTTCATGCATGTTTATCCTGGTAAATGAGCTTTAAAATTTTACCATTTTTCTGAGCAATGTGAGAAATGCAGAGAAATGTGTGCAGCGACTCTGATGTTCGGTTGCGGTTTTACTGACTGCCACATTCACAGAGATATCTCAAGGCTTCGTTTCTGATGCTTGCTGTCATGTAAAGATGAGTTAATGTGAATCTGCCCCGAGTGCTCCTGTGGGGAATCTCCTGACACACACACACACACACACCCACACCGACGTAGCACTCCGACCTGGACACATCCGCACCTTTGTTCTTTTGTTAGAGGCTTTAACGATGTTCCGCCGCATTCCTGCACTAACTCAGGCCCTCTGTGGCTGGTTTGGTGGCCCCTGCCCTGTGCCGATACGCTCTCACATACACAAATCACGAAGGAATGTTTAAAGGAAGAAATTTGCACTTGCAGCATGTGCTCCTGAGCAGACAAATAAGGGGAAATATTGGGCAAAAAAATATAACCATGGCACGTACACGTTGCAGGTGTATGGGGCTCGTGAGACGAGGTCATGGTGGTCCCTTTTTAAAGCGCTGGTTTTAGTGTTTACTATATGAGGGGCCTCCCTTTAAAGAGCCTTTGGAGTTATGGTTTGTTGGTTGGAAAGGGTCTAAAGGTCAGTTTAATGGTGAACTAGAGGCCGGTCAAAAAAATGAGTGGAGAGCTAATTTAAATCAGATTAGCTGTGAATGAGAAGGGAAAAGTTCACATTCAGATCATTTTTATTCTGGTTTAAGCCAGAATGATGGGATAGTATTTATTCCCTGTAAATGACGTCAGATGGGTGTGACGTTCCCTCAAAGTCGTGCTAAATAAATCCGAGGAACCCATCAACAGAACCTCAAAATGTTCAGATGGACCGTCTTTACTCATAGACAAACACAGAGTACCTGTCACCAGTTACGAGCAGCTCCTCGCTTCCTATTTCTTCCAGCTTTCTGCTACTTTTTTACTGCTATTGTTTTTGTCATTGAGCACTAATTTTATTCCCAATCTTTAGCTGTTTATATGTTTCACTAACAGTTTAATTTTTTTGGGCTTATTTTAGCTAACATTTATCTGTCAGCCATACTAATTAATCTAAAAATGTTATCAATGATTTTAAACTGTTTATTCACTGTTTTGTTGCTTTAAAATGTTCACCTGTGGTTTAGCTAAAACTGTTAGCTAAAAATGTTTGAGTTATTTATTTTAGCCTGCCATATAAACTATTGATTCTCAATGTTTAGCCCCAAACACAGAAATTATTCATAATGAACTTATTTAAATATGTTTAGCTAAAAATTAATTTGTTTATCCACATTTTAGCTAACAACATCAACTGCTAACCATATTAATAGCTACAACTTTCAGATTTTTTAATGATAATTTTCTCTCTTAAAATTGTTACACTTTTTTCTACCCTTTATTTTATTGATTTATGAAGTTATGTTGGCCGTCTTGTGGCTCCCTAGTGCAGAGGCTAACACATTTGCATAAACTAATACATGAAAGGTCCCCAGCTCGAGACCGGGAAGAGAGACAAATCCCTGGGAGGGTGGCGTCAGGAAGGGCATCTGGTGTAAGAATCTGTGCCAAATCAAATATGTGGATCCATCCACTGTGGCAGCCCCTTGGGAGCAGCTGAAAGAAGCTATGCCTTTAATTTGGCTGTCTGCTTCTTCTTACCCATTACTTTTGATTAACAATTTTAATTTCTTCTGCTCAAACCTCAATTCATAAATAATTTTTTTTCAGTCTACTTGACCTCATCTGTCCACATACCCCTTGGGATACTTTCACACCCGATTAGGAATCACTGATTTAAACCGGCAAATGGCTCACGCTGTATGAAATGCATTTTCTCTCTCCAGATAGCCAGGACTCCAGTTTTAAGGTGGACTCCAGCTGCAAGGCGAGGAAAGAGCGTACAGCGTTCACCAAGGAGCAGCTGAGAGAACTTGAGGCAGAGTTCACCCACCATAACTACCTGACCAGGCTGCGTCGCTACGAGATCGCGGTAAACCTGGACCTCACAGAGAGACAGGTACTGCATTTCCTCCTCGTATACGATTTCCAGCAGGGCAGGATAAAGCATAATGTTATCATTCCACATTAACTGCACATCTGGTTGTATTGGAAAGCCTAAACGTCTGTCCTTCCCCTCTACTAAATACCAATGCATAAACATAGTTGCATTTGAATTACAATGAACATGTTTTTTCCACAGTAGTTTTCATTCTGTGGTTCTAGCAGAATGACATGCAGCTTTAATGAGTGGGCGGCAGCTCCAGACTCGATGAAATCGGGCGAACATGTGTCGATGCTGCTGGATAAAACCCCAGTCTGCTTGTCAAGCCCGCTGTCCCTCTCAGCTCCTCCTAATGAGGCCGTGGTGCCACAGTGACCACACATACTGCCGTCTGCTCCTAAATCTATTTCCCAGATCCCTGAAGCACACACACACATGCATACATGGACAGAAATGTTCACACACGGCCAGGTCCCATCTTCGCTCAGGGCTCCCACTGCAACCGGACAGCGCTTTCCAACTCATCCTACACACTTTGGCGGTTTGCCGTCCTTTCAATCAGTCCCGAGCAACGGATTCAATCTGAGATTTATCTGAATCCCCGAATTTTAGGGGAGCACACTTCTGGTGGGATGTGCAGAGGTTACTTCAGGCTTCCTTTAACTGTGCGCACACAGGTTGGAGTTCATTTTAATCAGTCTGAGACCGTTTAGTTTGGAATTTTAAGGGAGCACCATGAAAGAAACCAGACCTTTTGTCTGCGTTTTGGTATAATCCAAAAAATTAGGATATTCTTCGTTGCTATAGAGCAAGCCCAAGTAAAGACATGCTGCACACCATCATTCTGTTGTAAATATCCACAATCACACTAAATGTGCAGCTAAATATGATCCCAAAAATCTATTATTTCCTCCCGTCTGAGTAACGTTTACTAAAAGGTACAGGGCCCAGCTGTGTAAGGACCACCTGATAAAAACTCATTTTTTAAAGCTTTACGTAAACTTTGTTGGTCACAGACTTAACAAATGCTCACTCTTCATTTTTTTTTTTCCCGCCAGGTTTTCTCAGTAATCTTCCCGGGTCTCGGGAAGTGTGTGTTTTTGCAGCTATTTTAGTCTGGATAGTTAAAATATGAGCTCATGCTCATTTCAGAACAGTGCAAAGATACAGATGAGCACCATTCATGTGAGTACAGTAAACTCACATCCTGTGTAGGCTGACTTCCTGACAGTTGACTTTTTTGACCTGCTGTCTATATGATACTCTCTGCCTCCATTTGGAGTGATTTTGCAGCCAGAGCTGAGAGCTTTGGACCGACGAGCCATGCTCGCCGCAAGGCCAATGCAAACCAAGTGAATTTACAATCTATGCTAGGAGATTTGGAGGGGATTATTTTTCTATTTTTTTTTTGCTGACTATGTTGTAAATTTTGAAAAAAAAACCCCCCTGCAAAACAGAGCGTAAAACCACAGCGATCCTGTTACAAATTTAGATATGGTGAAAAAGTACAGTGAGAAGGGCATCCAGTTTACATTTGTATTGTGCTAAGACCACAAGCCTCTATTTGTGGCACTAAGTGTTTATACTAATAGAACTACTGTTATTTTTTTTCAGTGATCTATACAAATGTAAGAATTTTTTAATTCTTTAGCCGCTGAGCTAAAAAAATTCCATTCACAAAAGACAGCTGTGAAATATTTATATCTGAAAGGCTCGAACCTTTGATGTCTTGGCGTTTTCGCCTTTAATCCACAATTAACTAATCTTAAATTACAGCAAAGGAATAATCTGTGAATATTAGTTCAATGTTAGTACAAATAATGTATCCATGCTAATGTTTTTAACAGAGTTTAAGGATTTAAAGCAAACGTTTGCGCTGGCTTTATCAGGATTACACATCACTCTACATGATAATCTAACATTTCCTGTATTTTTCCAATACAGGTTAAAGTTTGGTTCCAGAACCGACGAATGAAGTGGAAGAGAGTGAAGGGAGGACAGTCGGCTTCGCCCAATGAGCTGGAAAATGATGACATAGACTCGGCTGCTTCGCCCAGCTCTGAGTGATATTAAAATAAAAAGAGGTCAACTGGACTCCGACGCAACCTTCGCTTTTGTGGAAAGTTTGTCTCCGGGAACCAAATAATTCCAGAGACTCTTTCATTCCCAAGAAGAAAACACTGAGCATCGTTCACTGTTTTCTGTTGTATATAGTTGATTTATGTCCATAATGAACTGCATTTTCATACACCTTTGATAAATACTCTGTTTAAGAGGCTCACTCTTAAAGATGATACCCCTGATCATTGTATAATAGTGACAAAGTGCATACAGCAGCTTTAAGGTTAGTGATGACATATCAGACTATGATGTGATTGTGTTTGAGGTCCTCCCCTTTGCTTCCAGTATTGTAATCATGGCCTTTGACGCTTGACTACAACCACCTGGGAAAACTCAGACTGCACAAGTGTTGCCAAGCCCTAAGTGCCTCCCAATCCGATTTTTTTTTTTTTTCGTTTTGACAGTTTCTTTTTCCTAGAATATAGTTGTTGTTTTTTTCAGTAAGGCATTTTTACTACATTTTTATACCATTTGAATGTTATTGATAAAACACAGATGTTGACTGTTCCTGCAAATAAAATAAATCATCTGTTGCAAAATGGGAAACATATTGGTAATTTCTTCCACCTGCAACAGTTATGACTGGACAGTAGGTACAGTAGATGTGTATTTTTGGCCGATGGTTTTATTATGTGTGACGACCATTTCTAAAAACAAAATAATTACTGATAGTTCAGCGTGCTTCCATTTGCTATTACTGTTGGCAGGTGAGAGCAGGAGTGTTAAATGGTTTGCATGTGTGTGCACTTTAAGGATGCAGAGAAATATTGTGGCTACATCAAACACTGCGGTGTGCTTATTGATGGCTATTTATCAGTTTTGTAGCCATGATTAAATATTATGATGTATTCTTTCTAAGGCCGGAGAAATGGAACCTAAAAAAATTTATTCTTAGCTCGATACAACAAACAAAACTGCACCAATCAATATTCTTAATGGGTGAGTAGATCAGAGTGTGTACACTGTAATGCAACCACATAGGGCTGAACCTTGCAATCAAAGAGCATTTTTAATGCAATTTAAAGGTTCTCCACATAACAGGAACCGCGGTTATTTATGACCCACCTGGCCATTCTGTGTCGAACACCCTGCATCTCCTCTTTGCATGCTGCATCCACGTGCAAGCCGTGTGATCACTGATTGAATATGCACAAGACTGTCTAATATATTGAGCTACTGCATGATTGCAACAGCTACCAAATAGAGCAAAGAATACCACTGATCACCTGGTAGTGAATAGGTCAGAAGGTTATAGAGGAAATCTGAACCCAGAATGTCCACAAGCAACAGGCTGTCAGCTGCAGTGCGATGTGTAAACTGCTTCCAGCGTGCTGCAGCTTACGGTTAGCCAACTAGTTGTAACTTTATTTATCATCCAGTTCAGCCACAGTTCATTTAAGTAATCATTGGCCAACATCAGCCAGAAGAAAGACAATTAAGGCTCAACCTTGATCATCAAATGCAAAGACAGGTCACTCAATCAGTCAAATACCCTGCTGACGCTGACCCTAGTTTTCCCGCCACCAGATGAAACTGGATCTTGTCTTGCTAATATTACCGTATCTGAAAAAAATTGCCAGCTACCTGATGTAGCAGCTAGCTTGTTAATCATATTTGATCATTGCATTTGAGGAAGGAAGTCAGAAATTCCGACGTATCCTTAAGTTGGAGTCCCAACACGGAAAGTCGGAGCAGCCCTACCGCCCCCGCCTTTCAACCCCGGAATTCAAGATGGCGGCAGCAGGCGTAAACAGTAGTAAAACTGTGAAACTTGTAATCAGTGCAGCCCCTGTTGTGTGTTTGTGACTGGCTTATTTAGCTGCTCACAAATACACAAATAAATGGGCTGAAAATAAAAATTGTGTTGTATTGCTAGCGATGCATGAATGTCTCTACAAAACAAAAAAAAGCAAAACAAATCCTGTTATTGCTCACTTTTCTGACTTTGCTACTTGAATGTTCTCAGCTTAGGAGTGACCTCTTTGCTTACTCACTAACATTGTTACTGAGAAATGCCGTTTTTGTTCGGGGAATTTGTGTTGAAGCTTTGTTGCACTTGGAGCCCGTCATTTGTTGATATTAGCGATTATTCCATTTAAAAGATAATTTTGGCTAATGTTGCTAATGAGTGTTGACGCTGGAAGCGGAAGAGGGGCCCTGACTCAAGGTGATTAACAGCAAGCATAAACACCACATCCTTTGGATTTTCATGGCAATTCACTTTGAAATACACAGAGAAATAAGTCGGGCTGTTAGCGGTCACTGATAGTTAGAGTTTTTTTTTTTTGTTTAAATCCCTTCACATTGCCAATAAAAGTGTTTAATCCACAAAAATGCTGCTAACACGACCCTAATTTTGCTTTTGATCTTAGTATTTTGGTACATTCTCACTGTTGTCATACCTCATTTTCAGCAGCAGGCAATCTCCTTCACACAAAACTCACTTTGTATCAACACGACGTCAGCCTGAATGATGAATTCATTCATTTTGATAATGAGGCTAAAAGCATTCAGGAAAATGTGCAGATTTGTGTGCATTCAGCTCATGGGCGTTGGTTACATGTTCCCAGGTGCAGTGAAACGGTTACAATATAAGAGGGTCGCTCCAAAGTGCTCCTGCAACCTACAATAACCCACCTGACGATGGCATAATTATCTTCATTAATATCTCAAATGCAGGTCGGATATCCCTCAGGTCAGATTGGAATCAGCTCTCATCAACGCCCACACAGATCCTGTCTGTATAGCACCGTAATCCTTAAGAATGTTTTCATAGTGGCGAGTGGTCTCCTGTAGACCCAACACAGATCACGGTGATTGGTCTGCAGTGACCTGAAAAGCACTGGCAGAGCTATAAGTAGACGTGAATGTGTTTGAGAGTCTGAATAGGAACATTCATTTTTGCACACCATCACTGTCATTCCAGTGAGCTCACAAAGGGTCATTAACCTGACAAGGTGGAGTCGGGCTCCACAAGCTAAAATATTTGGCCCCTGCACACTATTTTCAACGGAAGCATCTGGATGGGGCCAATTTGATCTCAACCTGAGTGGAACCTAGGCAAACCCACGCACGGGGCCCCGAGGACCAGTGGAAAAAAAGAAGGAGAAGAAAAAAAAAAAACTTGCTGGCTGACCACTTGTGTATGATGGAAAAGGGAAATAATAGGTGGGTATGGGTGAAAAGACGCCTTCTCAAGTACAGGATGTTGTTGTAGCAGGTAGCCAGTCATCCAATTTCCTGCTTCCCAAAGAAAACAAGAGCTCAAGCATAGGAGTCCCTAGACTTACAATGGTGGGCCTATGCTCAGACTCCGGCCAACCAAACAAAGCCTTCAGAGGTTACTGCCCTTTCTGCTGCTCTGCAGGGACGGGAGTTAGAGGGAGGGTGAGATGCTTGTTCCACACATACACAGAGTTGGGGTCAAGTGTTACTGTACATCTGACCCCTCTGGGCCCCCCGCTGCAGCTGCTGGGGGCAGAATAACTCCAAGTCGACCCCCCCACCCCCACCCCCCTGCTTAGCCTCTATTAGGGTCTATTATTGTATTAGTGGTAATAGCAGTCAAAATAAACCATGTCCAATTGTAATGATAGTATTAATATCAGCAGTGTAAACTAATGAAGCTGGAATGTTGTTTTTTGACCATGGTGGTTCCTTTTAAAGACACCGGGGTGGCCAAATTTATGGATTAGATTTAATTTGGTGGTGTTGTGATTGTGGGATTTCAGCCTTGGCAAAACACCCAAGAAGTCAGAAAAAAGTAGGTTTCCTTTCCCCTTCGATCTGCAGGAGAACAGTTCATCTATACCTTAACACACACACACACACACACACACACACACACACACACACACACACACACACACACACACACACACACACA
>JAVDPK010000327.1:773684-784879 GCA_034780415.1 Cichlasoma orientale | reverse complement strand
GGATCTGTCCGTGAATGTGCTGCTTGCAGTATTTTCCAGCACAGAAAAACAGGCACCGAGCTGAACTCCAGGTATCGCTGGTGATGGATGGACTGCTCTAGCTCGCTAGGGAGCAAGAGATAGCCTGTGTTTCATTGCTTTTCTGACTACTACTACTACTACTACTACTACTACTAACAGGTTAAAGGAACACAGCAATAAAATACAAAGAACTGCTTTTTTGTGAAGTTAAACTGAGCACTGTCGGTGCGTCTTTGAATGTATTTTTTGTTTACTTGTGTAGCCTAATGTGTAATGTCAAAATGAGGCAAAGTTGATCATTGTGGCGAGTAATCGCACTGCTGTCTGTGAGCTGGTAACAGAAAGCTCAGGTGTGAGGCATCAGCCACTGAAGCAACACATGCATGCGTAAGCCTTTAGTACGCTGGCTCCATAGCAGCTGCACATGGACTAATGTAAATGACCTTAAAATGATAGATTTTCATTCTTTTTTTGTTGGTTTATTTGTTTGTTTGTTTTTTAAATTTGAAGACCTGAGCAAATATTAGACTCTTAGCTCCACTTGATTCTTCAGGGAGCTGTGCACCCTCATCTGTGCTGCACAGAAAAATGTTATTTTTAAAAACCCAGGGCTCCGATACGCCTCCGGCGACTCTTGGAGGGGAAACTCTTGATGATGGATCGCCGGAGGTGTGAAGGTCAGCTCTACGAGAGGTGACCGTAGAAATTAAAGCATGTCCTTCTCCTACTGGGTCCTGTGATGTGGTCCATGAGCTCCATCTGCGCATTGTTATTGTATCCAGGCGGCATGTTGCAGGTCACATCAAAGAGTCTTTTGTCTATTTTTGATCGGCTGATAAGGAAGGATGCTGCTGTGAGAACATGAGGCAGTGAAGATAATATCATAATGGAATAATACTGAAGTGGTTCATCAGAGTGTCCATGTGCATATATTTGATTTAAAAAATTTAATTTTCTTGTAATTGTCTTTGACAGACTTATCCAACATGACCTTGGGAATGCTCAGCAGAAAGTCTTTTTAAATCTGACTGAAAGGCTCTGTCCCAGACATGTCCGTCTCTGTTCTTGGATCAGGCTGCAGAAGATGACAGTACCCTGGGCTTTGTCAAAAGAAATACACCCATGAGAAACTCGATGTAACAAGGCTGTTCTCCTTACTTCCTGGATGTCTACTCTGCCCTCCTCTCTCTGATCCTGCATCCAGTTACTTTTGAAGCAGCTGGGACCAGTGGATATCCTCTCTTTCTTTTCATCCTTATTGTTAATCTATTTCTCCGTTTCAGCCCCTCTGTTGTGCGTGTCTGTTTTCAGCTTCTCACACATGCACAGCAGAAACCACCAAACAGCAAGAAAGGGAGGCGGAAATAAGCACGTCTTCCTCACATCCTCCCAAGACAGTTGTTGTGTTGAAGGAGGTGCACAAGCAGCGCGTGTTTGCTTGTCAGTCTGTGTACCTGAGGGTATGTGAGCAAGCCCTGTGTGTGGACCCATGTGTACTCAGTTGGACGAAATCAGCAGTGGACACTGATTCAGCTCGCCTCCGCTCATCCTTCTCCCCCAAGCCCCTTGTCTCCGGTGATTAGCGACTCCTACAGGAGCTATAAATCTCAGATTTCCATTTCACAATCAGTCAAGACTGGCCAAAGCTGAGGAGCTGCACAATGTTAAATTATCTGAGACTTCCTGCAAAGGCTCCTTTTGGATGTTGCATCTTAAGCAAAGTGGATACCAGAGCCTCAGGCTGCGGGGTTCTTGTCTATGGCTCCCCCTGCTTGGTACTTTTGACCTGCCTGGTTTGGAACCAGGAAATCCAGAAGCAGTTCAGCTCTGAAAATCATCACACAGAGGAACACTCAATCACAGTGTTTGCAAAGCAAAGTGAACATAGAAGGCCTTGTTCACCTGAAACCACACAGTGAGAAAACCTGGAGAACGAGCTTTCGCTCGAGGACATCTGCAAAACTAGTAAAAAGCAAATTCCAGTTTCAGATCTGGCACTGCAGGACATCTTTGATCTTTTTTAACCGTATCAGAACAAAAAGGTTCAGTTATGATAGGCAGCGCTCGCATGTCGTAAGACCAACCCCAGCACGTGTTGGTGTCGCCTGTCCTGTGTTCTGATGCCTTTAGGTTTAACTAATAGTGAAGCTTAGATTAGGATCTCCTTCATTACACATTTAGTGCTACAGTTGTTCTGTATAAATGGGTTCAAACTGAAAGCAAAAAAATAAATTAAAAGATAAGCGGAAGTGGATGGATGGATGGAAGCAGCTTAATCCTGACTTTGAATCATTTGAGTGTAAAAAGGTGCCTAACTGAGGGGCTGGGTGCTTGAGGGTAACTCAAGAACCAATTTTAAATGTTATGTTTTGTTACTAGCAGGCTTAAAAAACATCTACATCACACGGAGAGTATATGAAAGTCCTGTCCTTAAGAAATATGAAAAAATATCCAGCAAAGACGTGACACAGGAACCTGAGAGAGTTTTCTATCTGACTCCTCAGTTCATCCAGCTACTGTTCATTGAAGCCTCATCAGAAATGGTCTCAGTGGAGGGGTGGCTGTCAAGAAGCCATTCTTAAGGAAGAGAGCCAGGGGGAAAAGGCTGAGGTATCCTCAATTACACAAGAACTGGACTCAGAATCAGTGGCAACAGATCTTATGAAGTGATGAATCCAGAATCAAATCATCGTCAGTATGAACAGGAGAGGAGAGACGTCCAACAGTGAGCGTCTGCAGCCATCTGTAAAATACAGGGGCTCTGTCATGGTTTGGAGCTGCATTTCAGCCAGCAGCGTTGGGGACCTTGTCAAAATAGATGGAATTATGAACACAGAAAAATACAAAAAAGACACACAAAAAGATTTTAAGATTTTGATCCACCATTTGGAAAGCGCCTGACTGGCAACAGTTCATTATTCAGCATGGCGGTGATCCCAAACACAGTGCCAATGCAGTAGAAGCATACCTGGATAGAAAAGCGCCATCAGTCATGGACTGGCCTCCCCAGAGCCCAGAGCTCGACATCACTGAAGCAGTCTGGGATCATCTTGGCGGAAAATGGAACAAAAGACAGCCAGCGTCCAAAGAAGAGCTCTGAATGTCCTTCCAGAAGCCTGGAGAACTATTCTTGAAGACTATGTAAAGACACTGATAGGAAGCCTGCTTAAGAGAGTTCAGGCTGTGTTGAATATAATATACTACATTTCACTGCATTTGTGTCAGTAAATCTCTGCCCCTTTCCCATTTTCCAAAATATAAAGAATTGAGGTTTGGTTCAAGACTTTTGCACAGTTTTGTAAATGAGTCCAGGGAGAAAGGGGATCTCAGATCGTAGACATCGTAGCTTTTTGCATCAAAGCGACACAAAAACATCAGGAACCTCATTTCAAACTAAATCCTACTTATGCCACAACATTGCAGCGAAGTTCTTACCTGTCATCACAACGCACTTGTTAACAGTTCAACCTTATAAAATGCAAACCAGCCCTTAAAGGATAGAGGTCCATAGAAAAACATATCAATCCAATACATCAGCTCGCCCTCCAGAACAGTTCCGTTTGTCTTCACAGTAAGCCAATCCCACACCTAGAACCCCTAACCCTCTGGTGCAGTCAGCAAGCCTCTCCATCATACACAGAAGCTCATTCAGCCATTGTGACCAGGTCTCCATTCATCTGCCTACCTCGCAAGTCACCTGTCCAAACAGCCCAGGTCTGAGGAGTTTTGGGGAAATGGTCCTGGAGGCAGTGGCATCGGGCAGCAACGGAATCATCCATCAACAGCAGGGCTCCCAGAGTGCACTGGGATCAGACTGCCGTCATAAAGGTGACATGGCTGCCAGACAGTCAAACGCGGGACAACAAAAACACCCATGTCTCTCGACTATAAAGATCCAGTGTTAGCGGGGTCTCCGGGCTCAAGTCTCAGAAACTTTCAAAGATTAAAACCAAAAGAAAATTGAGGTGCAAGACCCAGGGAAGACTTTTAAATCAGCTTGCCATAGATCATACAAAAACATAAAAAAAATGTAACCACCTGTACTGATAAGAATGCAGCCATGTAGCACTAACCCGGGCTAAAAGCTGATTATAATCTATCCAGTCCCGGACCGCTGCCACAAATATAAATATTCAGGTTAGGCGAGGTCCCTCTCACCTCACTCCTCTCAGCCTGTTTCTCATGTTGCTGCTAATGAACAGGAACCTCAAATAATTCGATCCTTTTCTTAAAATCCTAAAGTCAGTAGGTCATGTAGGTCATATTAATATATATATCAATAGCATTGCTAAACAGCTTCCACTAGAATATCAGTCAGTATGGCCTGTGAGCTCTACTTCAGCTAGTTTCACATTAGCAGAACTCACATTGAGAAAAATAAAAATAAATGTTGTTTATGTCTTTAAAAATCTTAAATTTGATTTTCAAAGTTTGCAGCACTCATGGGTTACTATATGCACAAACCATTAGTTAACACATTTATCAAAGCTTTCTATGATTGTGTTTCCAGATTGTTTCCAGTGCCTCCGAGAAACAGAAACAAACTAACCAGTGATAGTAATGCAGTTTCAATGTCAAGATATCTAAACCATGCCATGTGCTGAAATGATGGGTTGCAGGGAGGGTTGCTGCTTCAGCCTCTGGGGACAACAGCCAACTTCTTTGGAGCCTTTGGCTATCCCAAAGATTGTTTGGGACAGCCGAAGGCTCCAAAGAAATGGCTGCTTGTCCGTGTGCAACCAAAGACTTCTTTAACATGACTGGTCAATAAAACTCAGACTACAACTGGGCTACAAACAGAAATCTTCTCCCTTGCCGACAGATTTGTAAAGGGGAGGTTTAAAAAAGTCTTAACTGTCATGAATGGTGAGATAAACTGAAGTCTGAGCTTGTTTCAGGTCAGTTCACTCAAATTTGATTTATATAGCATCGATTTGCCCCATGGTGCTTTATATTGTAGGGTACAGATCCTACAATATTAGAAAGAAGCCCCAACAATGAGATGACCCTCTATCAGCAAGCACTTGGCGACAGTGGGAAGTTGAAGGCTCTGCCTCCCGTTCTATTTTTAGCCAGCCTACAAGTAATAAATACATAATCTTTTTTTTCTTGCTGCTTTTTCAGACAAAGTCAAAGAAATGTATCTGTAATATGAAAGCATTTGACTCTTATTTTACATTGTATACTGAACATGTGCATGCATGCAGATATTTAATAAAAGGCTATAGGGATTTTATACTATTGTAATGTTTCATATTGTTTACATAGTGTGTGAGAAAAGGGCTGGTTTTCAAAGAGCCCTTTGTGCCAGCATGAAAATGGCATTTAAAGACTCGCAGCCTGATCAATACATCGCACGGTTGTGGAGGATCAGCTGCACATTTACCACCCCTTGTAAATTCCAGGGATTTGGGTTTTAGAACCAAGATGACAGAGGTTTTCAGATGTTGCTGTAAAAGAGATGACTTTATCCAAAAATGGAGAGCCTGTGTGAGGTAATACTATTCACAGGAGCAAGGTAGCAGCAACAGGTCACAGCTTATGTTTGGACCAGGTGGCTTTTAGAAATGCTTGAGGCGGAGCCTGTTTTTTGGTATATGTCAGTAGTGTGAAATTGTAGAAAAACCTTCGCATGGTCTGGAGTCGCAGAAAATACCTGTAAGCACCGCTGACCACATACTTATGGCAAATTAACTTTCAGACAAAGTTTCCCAAACGTCTGTTCCTCAGCAGTTTTTCTCACAGCTCTGCAGATGATTTCAGTAAACGTAAATGAAGCCACATAATGAGCCCTCTTGAAGATATACATATTCCCCACTTCTGTCTTCTCTGCATTTTAATGACCTCTGGAGGTGCTGTGAGCCAAGAGTGTGAATGTTCACCTGTGCCAGCACACTCGGCCTGGACTGAGTCCAAACTAGCTTTGAGCAGAACCAGAAATCAGCTCAGCCGTTGTGAACCAGGATTTGGAAGTCCTTCTCATCCATCCAATCCACCAGCACCCATCCATCTCTCCCATTACCCATCTCTCCACCAACCCCCACACTCCAAATCCCATTGGCCCTCAAGTCTGGGCTGTATGAGCCTGTAGCGTGACAAAGTGTGTACGCATTGCATGGATATCTGTGTGTGGGTGTGTGTGGCTGGTCTGCATCTCTGCAGGTACGTGTGTGTGCAAAATGTGCAGTGTGTAGGAGCCTGGCGTTTGTTATTCTCTCCACAGCCACACTGTCTTTCATCAGGGCCCTGTCCTGCAGCCCACAGACTCTCAGTATACAGTTTCACAGTCTTGGGCCCCTGTCTGCTGTAGCACGTGGGTGGATGATTTCTAACACATGGGAACCTTGGGAGCCCATGCAAAGCTGGAACAATAGAGGACCTGTCAGTATGAGGGCAGTGGAAGGGGACGAGACGGGAGGCGGTGATGATGTCAGAATCATTCACACCCTCCCACACTTCATCTGCCAGTCTTGGCTCTCAGTCAGAGGGTTGGATGCACGCATACAGAAGCATCCACAAGTGCAAAAAAATTAATAATAATAATGCTTAGTCCATGATGAAAGTACATGCCATTCCCAATAGTACCCTCTCTGCATTGTACTGCATGTTTGCATGAGTGTACCACTCAAAGTTATTGTTCTGTATATCTCATTAGTGCTTAAATCTCCATTCAAATCAATTTACTTTCAGTTAGTTTTCAGAATAAGTTTGATTTATTTTTCTGTTTTTTTTAAAGGTCTGTTTTGTTTTGTTTTAGTTTCATTGTAAATTATATATTTACTTTATTGTAATGGGGGTTGGTGAGTCTTTATGAGTGGGAGGAACTGGTGTTGCAAATTACACTTGACTCCTGTACATTTTTATTTTGCTTTATTTAGATTTGTAAGCACATAATTTTGTTTCAGCTAGCTTTACTTTTGTGGTTCTCGCATGTATGGTTTCCAGAAAATATATCCTACTGGCTTTGGTGGTGATTTAAATTTTCTGTGAGTTCCATATGTGGTTTTAAGCAAACCTGAACGGGGGGTCTTTGGGCCCTCTGGTGTCTGGCACTGAAACTTTGTCAGCGAATCTTTTCAGTGGGGCCACTTCAGTTTAGCTTGATCAGACTGGGATCTGAGGTGTTTGGAGGCTGGGTCCACATCTTTTAGTGTGTCTCATGCTGTTCCTGACACTTTTTGTAGCGTGGTGTGAGTCCTGCTGGCAGAGGCCACTGCTGATGGGGAGCGCCAAAGTCTCCAAGAATGCTTAGGTCAGTGGTACATGTCAGTAGCAAATAACATCCACATAACCATCAGGACCCAACGTTTCAAAGTATTACATCATAATAAAATAGTGTTATTCAATTCACCTGTCAGTGGTTAAAAGCCTACAGCTGGTTTGATACATTGATGATATTTTCTTGCGATTACCAGTAACTTGAAAAAGCTGTAAGGATTCAAAATTGTAATATTTTGCAAAGAACTCTCATTCAGCTCTCGATACATTCACGTTTTTAGATGTTAAGTTAATCCAGTGTCTCACTGCAGAAGCAGGACAAAGTTCATGCCTCATAATTCAATCGTTGAGATTAAACAAATTATCAAAGTGAACCAAAGGTTGACATGATTGCATCAGCAAACTCCTGCTTGTTTATTTTTGCTGTCAAAATCCGATTCGTTTCCCACCTGCAGTGGTTATAAGCCCGACTGAGAACCACCGCTTTAATGTGAGATCTACTCCAACATCACAAAGAAAGGAAATGGACACACCTGCAACAAGAAAGAAAGTGCCCATCTTTTCAATCAGTTCCATAAATTTCACAGATCCGATCCTAAAGATAAATTATACTAATCGGTGTAAGGATTGTGCTAACAATATCCTAGAGAAAGATCTTGAAAGAACTCAGCTAGGAAGCCAAACAGAAGTCTCTTCTAGGCAAAGTTTAAGTTCCAAAAAGATGGAAATTTGTTTAGACACCTGTATCGCTTTTTTTTTTTTTTTTTTCTGCAGGAGGCAGAAATCTTTAAGTTTGTGCTACAGTGAGAGAAGTCACGTAGCAATGCAGGTGGCACAGATTATGGCTTAATTACTCTTATGATTAACCCATCAGGTGCCTTGCATGATGCCTGAGAATGGTTGTTCCCATTATTCCTGTTTGGTCCCTGGTGAATGCAGAAGCTGAAACTGTGGGATTTACCTTAACATAACACTGGCCAAAATAAATAAGTTTATGATTAAGTCTATTATACTGTCACTTTATTTGAAGGAAAAGCTGAAAATGAGCCCCTTAAAATCCTGTTCCCAGGGTCTAAAGATTCTGTATGTATGTCTGTGTAGAGGCCAAAGAGTATGCCCCCCATATGTTTGGGGGTATGTGTGTTCACTCTGTATGTACAAAATCCTACTTAAACTAGGATTAGGGCTCTCAGACCAGCCACTCTCCAGCTGCAGACCTCTTGCACGCCCAGTGGATAGCAATCTGACTTCCCGTGTTCTGAAAGAGAGACCCAACACCTCATCCCCATGTGTGCAGTGGATAGTCTGCATGTTAGCAAGTTGGCAGAATGAGCAACAATAGGGTGGCAATTGTCCATGGGATTATGTTGGTCCGGTCTGGACTGGTGGTGTGCAGCCCGGGTAATAGCTAGTTACTGTGCACCTCTCTTGTTACATCTTCCTGCTTCTTCCTTCACCTCTTGAACTGCAGAGAAAAGAAAAATACTTTGGCTCCACTTCTCTGTATTGTCTGGAAGTACATTCAGACCCAACAGCAGAATCCATCCACTGATCTGCCAACTGAACAAAACACAATGTGGTAAAAAATGGAAGAACGTAGGTGGATAGCATGGATAATGAGTGGAGTTGCTGACTGTTTGGAGGTTTAGAGTCACAGAGAGGGGAAAATAGGACAGTTTCCAATGGTCTGCTGGAGTCCAGTGAGGCCACAGCACACGCCAAACACCAAGAGTGAGGAAAGCAATCCATCACTGGACAGGAGGAGCAGAAGGGGAGGGTGGAATGAATGTTGGGCCAAACCATAACAATATGTGTGTGCGGCCATTGTTAGCTGGCCAGCGTCATTGTGTGTTGCTGGTAGCCCCACACCCTGTGATTCCAGTGGGAGTCGATAACTTCAGACAATCCCAAGAGGGGGGCAGAGAGGGTATCTGTGGGAATGTACAGCAGGGAAGCCTTTCCATTCATGCACAAATATGCCCGGCACTGGGAATGCCCTATTTAAAGCATTAACTTTTGGGAACACCTCTGAATGTTGTTTACTAACAGTTACAGCCGTGAATAACGAGCTCAGCACGAAGAACTGCATTCTTTCAAAAGCAAACGCTGCCTCCCAAAGTGGCAATAAAACTTTTATCTGTCATCAGACAAAAGTTAAAATTTTAGGTTTTAATGTCTTCAGAAAAATCTTTCCTTTGATCAAAAGGGAGTTTTTCCTTCCCACTGTCGCCAAGTGCTTGTTCACAGGGTGTTGTGTGAGTGTTGGGTTTTCTCTGTAATCATTGTTACAATATAAAGTGCCTCGAGGCGACTGTTTGCTGTGATTTGGTGCTACACAAGTAAAATTGAATTGAATTGAATAAGTGCACAAAACTGAGTATCATGTCTTTGTAAATCAAACTGAAACAAGATTTATAATAATAATAATTTTTAGAATTGGATCAGTGAAGTAAAGCTACAGAGGGCACAAGTAAAGGTACACACGTCACGTGATCCTCGTCTTTGTAAACTGACAGGTTGTTTTGCCGATCAGCAGGCTGTCTGGGCCTAACCTAAACAACCCTGGGGTTACCTCTGTGTTTGTTTGACTGTTTGCTCTGGGCCAGGTTAGCGCCCTCCCCTCTGAAAGCAACACAAGCCGTTACTGCAGGCCATCTGTGGACACGGGTCAGTGTTGACTTACGGCTCTCTAAACACCACGCAGCTTCACCCAGAGGGAATCAGTCGGCCCAGCAGCAACACAAGTGTGGTCAGTAACGGCGCACGGTGGCTGTCCTTACCTTCCAGTACCTTCTAGTCTTTTGAAAAATGATTATTGGGTGGAATTTTTCAGTTTTAAACAATGTTTTAGATGGTATAAAAATGCTTTGCCACTTGTTAGTGTATGCACACGTACTGATGAGATGATGAAATATGACCCACAAACTTTAAGGAACAGAACTCCAGATTCAAGCACTGCCAACAGATCATAGCAGAAATAGTTCCTTGTCTGGCACGATGACAGCGGGCTAAACAGAAAGGTGCCATGCAAGTCATACAGTAAATACAGGCTTCTGCACGTATTTGAGACTGTGCAGCATTTTACTGATGACATTACAGTGTGGCAAAGGTTTTGGAAGCTTTTAGCCAGATAGCCCTGCATGTTTTCAGCAGATCCCTCTGCATCTGTGCCCAAAGTGCTTCAGCGCAGCGGTCCCACACACAGTGCATTGTTTGTCTCACTGCAGCTCAGATCCACAGAGATCCAGGTCCGGAAGACCAAGAACACGCCTACACTTGAGCTTGTGAATCCTGATTGGGTTTTTTTTTTTTTTAAACAGGCAATCGCTACTAAAAACATTTGCACTGTAAAATGAGAAATGCACACCAGGAAGTTTTCAGGAAAGTATTTTAATTTTTGTAGTTACAGCTTGGAAGTAATCTCTTTAGGTCTCAACACTTCCTACTGTCAGATTGCTCGATTGTTACGGCCATTTAACACCACATCAAAAACAGCAGTGCATAAACCAAATGCATGCCAGAAAGTTGGGCACCAGCTGGTGTGAAACCAGCGATCTGGATCCTATTTCTTAATCCCATCCCGCAGACGACAGGAACTCTCACAGAGACTGCTGAACACCCTCGCCTTTCTGCAAAACACCTGGTGAAGCCAGTGGCCAAAAGTGCCACCTCCATACTGTACATCATCATCACCAGCTTCCAAAGGCCCCATAGTCAGTCTTCATCACTCTGTCCTCTTCCATCATCTAGTTTCCATTGCCTGACTCGCCGCAGGTCTGTACACACAAACGTTCACAGACAGGAAAGCTACTCTTACACGGATTACATTTAAGTTTGCCTCTGTCTGAAGGGGAAGTCTGAGCATCCACAAATATCGACTGCCTTGGCTGTAAACCAATTCCTGCCAGGCTATCACCTTTCAGGGGGGGGGGGGGGGGGGGGGCGGGGGGGGGGGG
>JAVDPK010000327.1:760320-773674 GCA_034780415.1 Cichlasoma orientale | reverse complement strand
CCCCCCACCCCCCCCCCCCCCCCCCGGCCCCTGAGTTATTACAGTGCGGCTGTTCACAGCAGCTCCAGCCCAGCGTGGTCTGATGTGGTCCGGTCCAGCTCTGAGCTCTGCAGACAGTCACCTCACCCCTCAGTTTCACAACACGTCTCCAACCAAACAGTGAGCTGAGGGCTTCCGCCACAGGTGTCTGAGGCTTTCTTCTCCTCCTCCTGTCAATCCTTCTCTTCCTTGACGAGCTCTTTAATTCCCTGTCCTCTCCCTGCTTCGCTCCCTCCCACGCTCTTTTTCTCACTTTCTCTTTCTTTCTTTCTTTCTGGGTTAGTCACAAGCAGTCCAGATTGTTCTCATTTAGTCTGGCGAGTTCAGGGCTCCTATCTCACTGCAGGCCTCAGAGCTTGCCTGCTGTCCATCTCTCTGTCACACCAGTGCACGCGCGCACACACACACACACACACACACACACACACACGCACACACACACACACACACACACACGTTCTTTTCCTCATCAATCCTTCTGTTGGTTTTACAAGTCTGAGCAGCTGGTTTGACCACTAAATCTTTGGGGATTTGGGATAGTTATAAAGATAAAGCTTTAGGAAAGTGATAGAGGGAAAGTTAAAGGTACATTACAAAGGGAGTGCATATATATGAGTTGTTGGATAACGGTTTATATGGACGTGAGACCTTTTCCCACCTTCTCAGCACTCACTGACCTGCTCCTCATTAACACTGTTTGTGTCCCAAAAAACTGTGGGAATCCAACTAATGCAGAGACTACAGACACATACTTGTCAGCAGCCTAGCAACGTGTTGAGTAATGGGAAAGATGCTCAACACACTGCACAGGTCAAATGCTGAGTGGATGAAAAGTTGTCTTGAACTGGAAACGGTAGAGGGGAAAAGTGCAGGAAAAAGAGACACAATCAGCGGCTGCAGCCGAGTTTTAATTGGTTTTAACGCTCGAGTTTGACACGACTGCTGTGGCAGGGAAGGCAGAGAGGACCTCAATGCAGGACTCAGAGGCAAGAGTTAAACTTGTGCATCACTTTATTAATCACAACCCAGGCTGGACGGGAGCCAGCTGCACACAAACTAGAGAGTTAGAGGAACTCGAAAAACGAAAGCACACAGCAGGAAGATCAACATAGACGCCGACACTGACGAGGACCCGACAACGACAAAAGCAGACAATAAATACACCGGGAGTAACGAGGAGGCAACAGGTGAGGGGCACAGCTGAACATAATTACACAGACGAGGGGAAGCAAAACTAAACACAAAGCACAAGGAACACGAGACTGTCAAAATAAAACAGGACGCACACGCAGACTTAACACACGGAAACACAAGCCCCTGAACACAGACCATGGAAACAACATGAAGGGAAACAGGAACTCAAGAACACAAGGCGCACTGGACCAGCGGCCCAGCATCGTGACAGATTGGCAGCAGGGGGTAAGCTGAACATCACAAAATCAACACGAGTAGCCCACATTACAGGGTCCACATATTATACAATGACCCAGGCACTCAGCTACAACATGTACAATGTTTTAATGCAAAGACTCCCTCAGAGTCCGATGCATTAAAGTTGAGTTTGGGCAGATCACAGCACAGTGGGCAAAAACAGCAACAAACCTTCATTTCCTCGAGGTTAAAGCATCGGCGCAGAGATCCGTCATAAAACCACCACTTCTGCCAAAATGCACAGCAACATTATCTTGCGTGACATTTGCAGCCTATACGTGCATGTTTTTCCTATTACAGTAACCTCAGTGATTTTATTCTATGTCCAACCTTGAAATTACCACTACAGAGGAGCCTGTCTCAGAGTGTTATTCACCACAGTGCCATCCAATAAACATTCAGTTTCATGGAGCTGTGCCTTCAACCGGCCTTCCTCATTAAAATGATTCCTTGAAGAAACATTATGCCAAAACTGCAGGATGCTGTTTTTGTTTGTTTGTTTGTTTTTGTTTGTTTGTTTGTTTGTTTGTTTGTTTGTTTGTTTGTTTTTAATGCTGTGTCTGGTAAACCGCCTTCCTGTTCAGTTGTACTCTGTAAGTGCAAAACTGCTTGGTCGCCTCAGCACTTTAAACTGCAACTTTACAAACCAATGGGTGACATTAAGGTGGCTGTGGCCATCTTTTATATACAGGGTATGGCTTTACAGTATGCCATGAAGTTCATGTGTTACTAAAAATAAATAAAAAAGTAGAGGAGACCATTTTCTTCTTAAATTTGCTTCTGGCAGTAGTTTTATATTGATTTGCTCTGCAGACTTAAAATCATGCAGGAAAACTTCGAGTTTATTTTGATCAGAGAGCCAAAATCGGGAGGAAAACGATGAGTTTTCAAATTCAGCTGCCTTAGCGTGGACATACCAGCCTGGTATCCTGGGAATTACACAGATATTTGCTGATTTCACGGCACACAATTCACTTGCAGCAACAACCTTCGGTCCAGTTACGGAGAGTAGTGTGTCCTGGTGTTGAACAAGCATTTTAGTTTCCTGATCTAAACTTTAAAGGAGTGTTATTAAGTATGGGACATCTTAGATGTCCAACAACAACCTTCTCTCCAGTGATTGAGGTTGACACTAAAAGTCTTTACCTTTTCGCAGCTGTGCAACTTGCAGGGCGTGACGTGCAAAATAAAGACTTGTAGGCGAGTCAATAAAATGCCTAAAACTGTCTGACTATTTTTTATGTGCGTGTAGTATTTATGCCGGTTTCTTTTATTTCCTAAACACCAGCCGTGGCACTGCAAACGGCCACAGAGTCACCTAAGCTCTGTGTAATTTCCCTCCGACACCATCGACAGAAAGTGAGAAAGTGAGAAGCGGTCCAACACGGTAGCACCACCTCTCCCTCAGCTGCCCCACTGACTGGGAGGCCATGTTGTTTGTGTTGTGTAACTACCACTGGTGAACCAAAGCACCAGCGGTAATAAAGCCCAAAGATCACAGCCTTGAGTTGAATATTTACCTTAGACTAATCTGACCATGGTTTATATCATGGGAGCTCCGTGAGGGGATGGAAACAGACATGTCTGAGGAAGAGGAGGAGGGGGCCTGCAGTGCCCCGGCACCTCGTCGTGACCCTTTGTAAAAACCAGTAGACACTTTGAGGAAACCTGATCAGCAAGGAAAACAAGTATGAAGTCAGATCTTTATTTAAGGTAGTCAGCAGGAGCACAGATCATTGATATCCAGAGGAGAGGAGAAAAGGGGTGGGGGGAGAAGGAGGTGTGGGATGGTGGAGTGCACTCCCCCCTCCTCCCTCCCTCCCACCCACTCCTCCATCTTTCTCTCTTCTGAGTTGTTTTCTGAATTCCTGCCAGGAAAGTTTAATGGCTGTGGAATTTGGACAGGAAAAAAGCGGCGCTGGAAGTTTCAGAGGAAGTGGGGATTTGTGCTTCACGAAGGCAGCACCTCTGTTTGTGTTCCCCCGGCCTGAGAGAGCAACAGACAGAGGGAACGAAAGACAGAGGAAGCACGTCAGAGAGCTTTTCCAATGAGCGGCAGCGGCCTCTTGGGAAGGCAGACCTCAGACAGACAGGCCGTGATCATTTAACCTCTCATATACATGACCACACGTAGAACAATACACAGACGCGCTGCCAGACACACAACCCGAGACGCTAAATGCATGCACATGCACGTACATGATGCGCAGGCCTTTAACCGTAAGCATACGCAAAACCACACACATGCAGATTACGCACGGTCATATACGCTTATCACACACCGTTTACATCTCGTCTTGAACTGAAACGTGATCTTCAGTGCTGCACTCGTACATCCAGCCTCAGTGCAGCTGTTTCTTACTGCCAGCTCACACAGCAGCAGGCAGATCATTCATTTATAGAAGATTCCACTTTCAACATATATATGCACAACAGGAAGAGTGAAGTTATATTAGAAAAACGTGTTTCCCTGTTTATTTTGCGCAGTTAGATGTAAATAGGCGACATTTACAGTTGTGGTCAGACTGTTACTCACCATGGGCATGAATGTCAGGGTAATTTGGGGCTTTTGATGAGTTCTTTGAACTGCTCCTTTTCCCAGGCTGGAGTGATTGTACAGCATGCATCGTTAATGACTTCAAAAAAAGAAGGTTTGGGTGCGTGAGTTTGAATTTATTTTGGATTTTCTCTGATCCACACACACTCAAATATATACATACACCCTCACTAATATTTGGTTAAATGTCCCTTAGCGAGTTGCACCGTGACCAGATGCTTTTGGTAGCCATCAAAAAGCTTCTGTCTGGAATTTGGACCTTTGACCTTTTCTTTCGGACCTTTGACCATTCTTCTTGGCACAATTGGTGCAGTTCATTTAAACTGGACGGTTTTCTGGCACAGATCTGGCTTCTTTTATTTATTCAACAGGAACAACATGTTAATGAACATCAACTTTATGTGATGTGACTTGTTATTACGTTTTAGGGCTTTTTGAATAATGATTATATTGAATTAAGTGTTGTTTCGCCTGTTAATGACGGGCAGTAAAACAATACTCAACTTGTGAAAAAAAAATAGTGTAGAAACATCTTAGCTGCACTGACCGTCAGGAATGATTTAATTTGCGTGAAATCCTGTAGATTAAAATTTACAGTGCTGGACAAATTTAAAGTTTAAATGTTAGGGTGAGCCCAAGATATTTATGCGCATTTACAACCTCGAGCTCCTACCCTTATAGAAACACATTTGATTATGTCACCTCCATTAGTCACTTTGTGAACATCATACACACCGTTTCAACTGTGCAGGAATGCACCACAATTAACATTTACCTGTTTACACACATTCGTCGGGCATGTTGTATTTGATTCCGTGGATCCACAATGTGCTGCACAAAGCATGAGCTACACTTTCACAGAGAGTGCAGCCACAAGACGATTATACAGATATTTGAAAACTGAATCAATGTAAGACGAGTGAAGTGTGAAAACAAGAAAGGATAACAATCACCAATAAAAACAAACAAAAGGAAATAATGGCATCATGAAAAACAATATGAGCCAGAAGCCGGGTCCAAAGACATGCATGTTAGCCTAACTGGTGATTATAAATTGTAGCTGTGTGAGTGTGTCGCTGTCCCGCGATGGACCGCCCAGGGTGCACCCTGCCATTGGTCCACAGTCGGTCAGGCTTCAGCCCCCTGCAAAGCTGAACTGGAGCAGCAGTTCAGAAGAAGCTGGACGGATAGTTTGAGATTTCTTCAGCCGTCGACAGCAAAATGTGAAACATTCACGAAAATGTAATCTCTCTGTTACATAAATTGTCCATTTCTCTCATCCCAATCAGCAGGATTTGAAACTAACATATTTCAAAATGTATTTTTTAAGGATGTTTCGTGCCTGCATTATGCATATTTTCTAAGGGTCCTCTGAGGAGATGCATCACTCAAGGCAAACAAGACACTGGAGCTATGAAAAATGCTGCAAGCTCTGTATTTTAACCCAAGCTGTGAACTTTTCCCAACCCTCTGTAGGTTGGTTTAGGTTTGGAAAATAAAACAACAAATGAAGTCACACAGCTCACGTTTTAAAAGTAATACCAATGAGTGTAAAATGATCGGTTCCATGTGGGGCTTGAAATGTTACTTACTTACACTTTTATCACCTCTCACCCTCTGAACTTTTTCACCTTTTAAAACTGGAAACATTTTCCTTTGTGCACAAACCCGCGAGATCAAGATGATAAAAAAAACTGTTCATGTAAACAGAACAAAAAATGGGGAAAGTATTTCACAAACTGCTGTGAGAGTGTGCCGATCCACCCCAACAGAATGGAGACAAATGATATGTCACTCATGCTGCCTACGGCATTTTCTCACTCACCTCTTTTGGTTTTATGCAACATGTTTTTGAACAATCAGCCTCTGGGAATTGTCTCCAACCCAACACAATGAAGATTAATGGAATTTACTTTTAGTGGTTAACAACAATGAAAATTCAACACCAACAACTCTTTCCAAAAACAATGTCCTGGCTGCTCTGGAAAATCCACCATCTTTGCTGGAGAAAGCCTCGCGGACACAGCGAGCTTTTTCTGATTTTGGCTGCTTTTGAGGTAGTCTTGTTTTTGATTTTCATAAAAAATAAATACATTATTATATATCTGTTTTAAATTATCAATAGAAAGTCATGTTTATCTATAGAGACCACCAACAAACTAAGTACTGTGCAACAATTATAAAAATAAATGGTTGAAACAGGAAATTAGACTAAAACACACAATAAAACAGACACAGACACATCTCAGACAGTAAGAGCATAAAATAAACAAGTCACTGCTGCCCTTAAAAACCTGGATTTAATCACCACCAGGAGGATCTGTGCTGACGATCCAGCCTCTTCTCATCTCCAGGGAATCGAGTGCACGACTTTGTCGAGGACGCCGATGTTGCTAATTTACCCACAAAGTGTCATTTAGCACGTGTGCTGTGATGACCTGGGTTATGGCAAAAGTCAACAAGCAGGATTACTGATGGGAAGGGGTGTGTTTTCACCGTGTTCCGTCCCTAAACTTCATCGAGTAGTTTTTGTACTTTGTGCTAACCAGTGAGTGGACGTGAAAGTGAAAGGTGAAGGGGGAAAAGAAACTGCAAAGGTCCCAAAAAGGATGCAAACCAGGGTTTCTTGGCTATTAACCCTGGAAGGTGTCCCAGATCTATCCCTTCAACCTCATAAAGACTTTTCACATCTCTTAAATGTTGCTGTTACTGTGGTAGCAAATGTCAACGAAGCCAATGAATGTCAGAGTACCAACGCTAAGAGATGCTGTTTCACCTAAAGGCAGATTTGTGTTTGTATCCACGTCCTTACAAACAGCTTTGCTTTGCGTCATCCACATTGAGCTACTTGTTTTTTGGAGGATTGCTTGCAGGCAGGTAAGTTGCATGCCCCTCTGTGTAGGCAAATCCTAACACAAATGCAGTAGCAGACACAGGAGGCACCTGACAAAGAGAATGTGATCTGTCTGAAACAGAGAAATGCAGGAGGTTTGCAACAATATGAAGGAGCCTTCGCGGGATTTTCAAACTAACAATAAACCCTTAAAATGAATCATAAAACCAATAGGTAACCAGTGGGGAGTGGCTAAAAGGGGAGTTATTTAATCTTTACTGCTTTCAGCTAAAAGCTCAAAAACTGCTCCAGTGTGGACCAGTTGAAATCGTGCAGTGAAGACGTATTAAGATCAGCGTAGGGAGACTTGCATCATTAAATAAAAGCATGCATGGCTGCAGGTCTTCAAAGACATATTTTATCTCTTTCTACGTTGGTGTCCACCAGTTTTACTAACTCTATGGTTCCACCTTCCCACAGGCTCTCAGAACCACGGCTCTCACCCACGTCACCACTTAATGACTGTACATCTGCCTGGCTCCCCATCCTTCACCTCACACTTCTGCACAGAGACAGATGGGTAGACATGGGGACAGACAGGCCAGGCGCCCCCAGCCAGCCAGCCAGTCATTCAGTCCTGGAAAGAAGGCCTTGATGATGGAGACCAATGTATCCATTACACACACACACACACACATCGCCTTGATCCCTTACTATGGCACCAGCTACCAGGGGATTCCTTAGCACTCACGTGGATGCACAGTTACACACACAAACACATACTTACACATGTGCATCCAGAGCCCTCACATCCTCCAAACACTCAAAGAACTGATGGGGATACATCCACCTATCATCAGCCTGAGTCTTTCCAAAGGCACTCAGCTGTGCATACAGAGGCCTCTTATCAGTGGATAAACTGAAGCACATGTCAGTCAGAAAGGTTTTTAACAATGACGAGCCATATGCGTTTCTTTTGTTTGTAAATCATAATTCTGGATGTCTTTTGTAGTTCTGTGAGACCTGTGTGAATGTGATTCAATATATTATGATTTCCATAAATGATTTCAATTCTATTCTATTCAGTTTTATTTATAGAGCACCAAATCACAGCAAACAGTCGCCTCGCGGTGCTTTATATTGTAAGGTAAAGACCCTACAATAATACAGGGAAAATTTGTACTCGGGAACCAAGCGGCATCTTCCAGGGCTGAGAAACATGCGGTTCCCAGAGCGGCCGCTTGAGGCTGGCTCCAAAAGCAAGTCGACCCCTATACACTGGAACGTTAAAAGCTCATTTACAGTCTGTTTTGGGGCTCTATTAGTAGTTTTCTCCCCTCATAAAAACTGTAAGAGGGGGATATTTTTTTTTCCCATAACTCAGATCCCTGGTATGAAACTGGAAGAAGACACAAATCCATGACAGGGTTGTGTCAGGAAGGGCATCTGGTGTATAACTCTGCCAAATCACAGTGGATCCAGCCACTGTGGCGACACCTTGTGAATGAGGGAGCGGTTGGAAGAAGCTGCTTCTTCTTAAAAGCTCCAACACTGCAGCGGACTTCAGAAGTCGTGGCTACGTGTATCTTTTATATGCAGTCTATGACATACAAAGTATAAAGATAGATGGAACTTCCAGGTCTAAACACTGAAGTCATCGTGGAAGAGCCTTAAACGTGGGGGTGATACAGTGGTTGCAGAAAGACTTCCTGTCCTATGGAAGTCTATGGGAAAGCTGCTTTCTGACTTGGGCGCAGTCACTTTGGGTGATATCGAACAAAACATTAAGTCCGTTTTGTAAAATTTGTCAGTCACAGGTTGTTTACAATTGAGGACATTCTGGATATCAGAAGCTTAGAATGACCCAATGTGCCGTTTCACTATCAAAGCCAGTCCTCAGTGACCGTCTTTCATTCCGTCTACGGGTAAAGGTTTTGATCCTGATCCAACTTGTCAGACATTTGCGTTCTCACATGCACTTCCATCGGTCACCTCGTGAAGCCTAGAAGGCTTTGGGGCTGCTGTGCATGTGTGAAACCAGCTTAAGAAACAAAGTACGGAGTCGTGCAAATGACACAATAAAGTGCAGTCAAAAGGTGCGATAAATAATAAAGTTGGTCGTTGTGTTGCTATAATGGTCCAGGGTGTTACGTTCAACACTTCCAAATGCAAACACATCCAATAGAAGACATGCCTGCCAACAAATGGGCCCAAAAGTGAAGCGACCACTATATAGCGTGCGTTAGATAATGGCTGGCGTTAGAGTTGTAAAGTCCACTTCAGGACTGTTAGAGGAGAAAGCTCTCCTGCTGGGTCTGCAACATAACATTTGACACCCCAGCCCGAGACGGGAAACAAACATTTGGCACCGAGCTCCGGCCCGACCAGCTCTTCAGGACACAAGTGGAGGCTAATCTTGATAAGTAATAGAAACAGTACACACGTCAGGAGAGATTTGTCATGAGCGCAGATTATATTTGACACGTGGTATCCCTCGACTCGGAAAGTATTTTGTGTTCTTGTCTTCTGGTGGTTCTGGGAGCAGCTCCTGCTGAATAAAGCTGTTTTAAATTCCATATTCTGCTGGCAATTATGTTGTTTTCTACCCGCAAGTAATGCCTTTGTCGTCTAGGTATCTGTTTTGATTAGCCATCCTGTCAGAGCGCGGGGATCAAAAGATCAATCTTCAAACCTGCTGCCAAAAGAAAATCTTAGTGAGAATCTGGCATTACTCATGGTGGATATATCTGCAAATAAGCAGACAGCATTCATCCCCAAAAAATTCATATGGTTTATATAAACCTCCACAAGAATTTTATAGGATTTATAGAATATTTTTCAGAAAAGGTATTGGCTATCAAAGCGTAGCGCTCGTTATTTGTAATTACAAAATCCTTTTGTCTGAATGAGACATTTAAGATTGCACTAAAATTGAAATAAAGCACGTTCATGTGACTGATTACTTTTGATTTGTCATAGATTTGTCATCTTTACATGGCGCTGCACAAATTCATCTTGTGCTATGCATTCAGTCACTTCACATTACTGTCATCAGGCAGCATTCCTCTAGCTTTCATGATGTAACATGCTCCCAGCAGGTCTCAGAAACCACAAACTTAGTCACTGCATTCATTTCAAAGAATGATTCAGAAGGTAATAAATCCGCGGCCACAGCGTGGGCTTTTTCCAGAGAAAACGGAGTCTCTCAGCAACTGCTTGACCATAAGGAGCCAACATGTATGAGTGTGTGCCACACATGTTCAGGGAGAAGGAGTTTAAAAGATAGCACAGCGCAGTTTTGGCAGATCTCGTGAGTCGCTACCTGTTTTGGCGGGTTCCCTGTCTGCCCACCTCAGAACAGGGGTTGAGGCCGAATGGTGGAACAGCGGCTGGGCCTGTTTACTCAGCTGTGGGGGCTCCCCAGGTCCAGGGGAAAGAGAGGATGTGTTCAGGGTCTCATTAATCATGGCCACTTCGGAAGAGATAAACAGGCAAGGCCCAGCAGGGATGCTGCAGCTCCTGCCGCTGGTGCGGGGTGGGGGGGTGCGGGGTGGAGGAGACGTGAACAGCATGGAAGGAAAGGAGGAGGTGTGGTGGGGTAGGTGGAAGGCCAGAAGGCGTGTGGATGGGCAGGGGGGGAGAGGAGACAGTGGACTCGCACACTAGGGGATACACAATAACACTTGCGTTTTGGTTCCACATCTGCAGAGCTGCACAGGCTTGTAAATCTTCATTCCTCATCTGGCTGCACATGCAGCACCCGATGAAATGGCAGACAGAGTTTCTGCCTTTGAACAAAATTACTTGGATTCTGAAACTGTTTTCATGGGTGGGATGTGTGCGTTTAGAGATGCAACGCGCTTCACAGAAAACCAACAATATTAAGTTATAGAAAAACCTAAACTATCCATGCCTGCAAAATACAGTTTAGTCTCGGAGCATCCGTGTGACTGTCTGTAGAATACATGCAAAAATGTCCAAAAAAGAATTTTATTTTTAGCACAAAAAGCAACGGCAATCAAATGCATAGAAGAAATCTGATTTTTCCAGTCTGCTTTCATTGTGTACCAGCAGACGGCAGCGTAAAAACCATAATCCTCTTTGACAACATTTTATTGGCTGCCTGGAACAGCCAGAAGGCCTGAGTCAGCTCATATTTGATAGAGATGCAATGGAGCAAGGCCATGCATGCAAGTTTAAGGTTCTTAAAATAACCAGAAGCCAGTGCAGAGACTTGAAGATAAACTCTTATGATAAAATATGTGCATTTTGTGATTTTTTTTTTTTTTTAGAAAGACCACACTCAGAAGATAAATCCACAAAAAGCTGCAACAACACCCAGTGAAGAGTTTCTCTTATGAAACTTTGAGTTCTTGTAATTTGGCCGTCATCATGTGGGCTGTCTGGGTGCAGAAGTGGACGTATTATGGTGTAAAGCTTGTTGCATCAATAGACTATTAGTGTATTTATATTTGTTGGTAAGTAACTGCTACTTTCTCCTGCTCTCTTATTTCCCATGGGGGGGTGGAGCCGATGCCCTTGCTGATGCAACCCCCCCATTTATGAGCATTTGGGATTGGGACCAGGAGTACACTAGCTTGTGACCCAATCTCCACAGGGAGGTCTCTACCTCAATTTTAATCCAGTGATCTCATGCTAGGTGAACACCATGAAGTAACATGTTAATAAAGTACTAGTATTTCCATATTACTTGTCAGATAAATGCACTAAAACACTTAAAACAGGTACCAGATCCACACTGGTCAAGCAGGTCAAATTAGCTTAGATGAATCTGCTTACGCTCCCAAAGCAAAAACAGTCGCACGCTCTGATATTTCTTTGACGACCGCACACATTTTCACGGCATCTTTTCTCTAAGCTTAAACAATGTTACAACATTTAGAGTTGCATCCATTTTTTTTTTACCAAGATCTGTATCGCTGATGGGAGAGTTCAGACCACTGCGTGAGATCTTCTCCAGCACATCTTAAAGATGTGGTGGCCAAACCTCAAACTGAGCCCAGTGAATAAAAACCCCGGTCATTCAGTATATTCAGGTAGCCAGCTGACCTCATAATTTGAGCACATGATGCTGCTGAACCAATCCCAGTGGACAGCTCTTACCTTTTTGCTGAGTTAAATCCAGGTGATGACTCTTTTGTTTTGTTCTTGTTTTTTTTGGCTGGACACTGTAATATGGACTGTTTCTGTATTTACACTGCCCAAAAAATATATAAATAAATAAATGCCAAATAGACCTAAGTCAATTTTAAGACATTAACTTGAAATGTTGCCTTCAAATATTAACTTCAAATAGTCTAAGAAATCCATCCATCATATTAAATATGGTCAATGTTTCAAATCATATCAGCTCGAGCTTTTTTAACTCTTTACGGTGTCAAAGAGAGAAGATCATACGCTCATCTCAAGGGTATAACCCATGCCCCATCTACCTGCTGTTCAAACCTTCTGTTTGCAAGGGACAGCCAATCAGAAGAAAGCTGTCTTAAAGAAAGCGCAGGTAAAACGGCTTCTTTCAGGTGCAGGAGGGCTCAGTATAAGACAGCAAACTGTGAAGTGTATATTTTAAAGTTTGCACCGAACTCGGTGATCATTTGGGTCCAAATTCCCAGTGCTGAAAAAACACTGGACGTTAAATAAAAAAGTTAAGTAAAAAAAGCACGAGAATAGTGTAAAGTTCTTACACTTTGAGATTATAAATGAACTCTTTTAATGATTTCACTTGACTCTTTCCAGACTGACAGAATAAAAATCCACTCTGATAGGGTGTCTAATCTATACGATATGGAGTACAAAGCACCAAGGAAAAGAGTCTCTTCATCACCTAAACAGAGTGAATTCTAGCTTTATAGAGTTGATCTTTGACACCTGTATCATTGCGTACTGTAGCTTTAAAATTCAACAACTCCCTCTTTATCATTTATACACTCTTACAAAGATACAATATTAATTAGAAACATTAACTCTCAATTTAAAGATAAATTTACACATAAACGAGCAACCAACAACAGAAAGTCCAAGTAGACTTTATTTTAAAACAGGTAACTCAAAGTGTTAAAAGAGCATTATGTCAAAGAGTTCCGAGTATACAGCAACCTGAGGAAACAAACTGCAGCTGGTCAGCCCTCAGCAGAGAAGCGTCAAACTCATTTCGCTTTGCCACAGTGTAGGTCGAGACTGGATTTCAGCTTTAATTGCACATTTATAAGAAGTGTTATTTTAATGTATTTCATTGAGTGTTGTAACCGTGGCGCGTGGAACCTGAAATGGTACCAAACGTGTGCGTGAGTGTTAAGATTCTCTCTTTGCCAAACTCCTGCTTCATCCTAGAATATTACCAATTTTGAAAACAAATTATTTACTTTTTATTACCCGCTATGTGTAACAGTACTTTTCGGCTGAGATCACAGCCAAATATAAGGGGTTGATTTAAATGGCTTTCAGTGGTTCATGAACTCAGGGATTCAGTACAT
>JAVDPK010000327.1:736840-752202 GCA_034780415.1 Cichlasoma orientale | reverse complement strand
CTTGCTCAATGCAATGACTGCTGCTGCCCAAGATATAGATGCAGAGGCATGTCAAGGATGGATCAGGCATGCTAGACAATTTTTCCCTCGGTGCATCGCACGAGAGAATATCGAATGCGATGTGGATGAGGCCATGAGGCCCATTCTTCAAGAAAGAAGAGACTAGAAGAGACAGACGTGTATCACTTGTGGCTCTTATACTCTTATAGTACAGGCCTAATATAGATTTTTATTCTTTACTGTAAAAGACTGTTTTTTTTTTATTTTCCTAATTTCTCACACAGTAATGGATTTTATTTTTATTTCCATGTATTCTCTGTTGGAATATTTCATTTGTCAGCCACAGTGTGAATAAAATTTGCATCAAAGCATTTCTAATTCTGGATGCATTTTTTGCAAGAGGGCAAATTTGACTACAAACAGCACTGGCATGTAAGCTAGGTACAGTCATAGGCTACAATGACAAGCAATGGTGCACCAATTAACACACGAGTGCTGTATTTTGTATTTTGTTGCCCATTGTGTAATGATTGACTGGAGGTGCTCATACACTTGTGTCATAGTTGAGTTGTTTGAAGGCAAAATTTGCTTTTGTTGCATATTTTAAATGTTTTGGCGCAGTTAGAGCCTTTTGCAAACAAAATGTATCATTTTGACCACAGTGGCACTGTTTAGGCCTCTGCGTTAACTGTTTTGAAAATGTGGATTTTGAGTTGACGGCTGCATCAAAACAATCAATAAAAACTGTAACAGCGTCCCTGGATAGAAAAACATTTGTAGATTGGCCTCCCAGAGCCCGGACCTCAACATTACAGAAGCAGCGTGGTAACATCCTGACAAAGGATGAAACAAAAGCTGCCAACATCCACAGAAGAACCCTGAATGTCCCTTAAGAAGCTGAGAGAACTTTTCCTGAAGATGACTTAAAGAAATTAGGAGAAAGTTGCCTCAGAGCGATCAGGCTGTGCTGAAGAATAAAGGCAGTCATACCAAAAGAGAAAAAAAAGTGTATTTTTAACTGCAATAAAAGTTTAGTTTTTTGGCACTTGGAACAATGGAAATATTTCTGTAGCAACTCTGTCACATTTTAGGCTGAAAGCAGCAACATCACCATTTATCTGGAGCCGCGTGTCTCTCCACAGGCTCATAAGAGTCTCTTCTCTTGTTGGTCTCCGTTAACTCTTGAAGCAAATGTCAGGCTTGTGTGCCTTATTACATGATCCAAGAATCTTCCAGCCACTGATTCGGATTCTGCGCTGTTCTGAAGTGGCCGGGTTTCTTTTAGCATCATCTCCCGACATGTGACACACGGAGAGCTGTTGGCGTCCCCGGTCCAGCTGAAGACATCACACAGGTCTCAACTGTTTTCACGCACAGCTTCTTCTTCGTTTTTATTCTTGGTTGTGTTTCAGTTCACACTTTTCCAAAGCGCAGTGTTATGCTAGGGTGTTAAGGTAGGGTTATGGTTGGGATTACCATCAGTATTTGCCTCTGTACTGGTAAACGAGTGACTATAAGGTACTGATACAGTACCAACTGAGCCACAGCCACCCCAATAATATCTCAGGCTGTTAATGTCTCAGGAAAATGTGAGGTATTTCTTTGGATAAAGCTCATAGATTTTAAATGTCCTGAACAGCTTAAATTCATGAGTAAAAAGACATTAAAAACAATTTCAGTTATCTTTAAAATGACTCTAGGCTATAACTTGTAGTTAAACGTGTAGTATTGAATATAATGTTCACTGAGTCACATCAATCAGTCTTTCTATCTTTATCACACAATCAATTCCCATGTGAAACTGGACTCCAAAGCCAGATCAAAACAGGTCCTCCAAAGATCTTAAATAACAAGTGCCTGAATGACCCATTTACAATGACTTGTGATTATGCAACAGTACGTGTAACCGAATAGCACAGGGAAAATTTTTTCACTGAACCGGAGCCTCCCGTATCAAATGCACTATGTGTCATAACACAGCATTATTGGTTTCAGGGATGTATCAAGTTTTTCTTTTTTATCACAGGCTGTACAAACACAAAGGTCACTTAACAGCTTTAAGACACAGTGTGAGGCACAATCCCCAACTCACAGTAGCACAGTAAGACAGCGGGATTCATCCCACGGGGGCTGGGAATACCTAGGATTGACTGTCGTGGCAATTCAGTCTGGATCAAAGCAGTGATTGGCAGCAGCATCCGTGGAGTCGGCCCATCAATCCAAAGATTTAAAATATAGCTCCACTTCCCGATCAGACACCAGTAAACGTATGGGCTGGAAATGATGGCTCGTCTGTTCTTTATCTCTCTCATCACCCATGCGAAACCAAAGTGAAGGACACATAATACACCTGCACTTGTGTTATACATACATGACAGGAATGTGTGGGAAAGGCTGTGAACAATACAAACAACTGCCAAGAAGGAAATATGACTTTAGGTGCTGTTACAGGCATTTTCGGTGGAGAAGAGCCTTCTGCATGTCCTGCTTATAGTGGCACAATAAGACATCACTTAAGATTAGGTTTCATCCTCTGGGGAGTGGGAATGTCTATAGCCTACAAACGTCATGACAGTTAACTTTATACATGAGTTATTTGGCGGTGGAGCGGGTAAAAAGTTCCTGCTCAAAAACTAAAAATCATAATCTTTACATATCGCCTGCATCTCCCATGAGAAACTCACACAAAGGACACATGAGACACCTGCACTTGTGTTCTGTGTGTACGACAGGAATGTGTGGGAAGCAGCGAAGGCGAACAAGACAACAAGTAAATGTGTGGATTAGGAAATAAACTGGTTTGAAAATTTAATCTGTAATTTCTGACTTGTAGGATTATCAGACAAAACATCTCCTGCAGTATGCTCGAGATAAAGATTCGGTTTGCGAATGAATTCCGTTTTATTCTTTTCTGTAACTACGTGTGAGATCCCAGTGCATTCCCTCCCCAGTGTTGCCAGTAAGGTGATTACGGAGTATCATTTCCTCTAGCTGTGGAAACCCATTTTCTGGGTCAGTGGACCCCACCAAAGGACTGATTGAGTCTTAATAGGAGCTCCGTCAAGCATACATTTGCTCTCCTTGTATTTGAGACAATGGACCCAACGCACCAGTTGAGCAACAACACCCTTACCGAGAAATGCTGGGACATCAGAAGAATAGAGCGCCTGAGTCAATAACGCAGCGATCTCATACAGCATCTGCTGGGTGTAATCGTCTGAACGTTGACGTGAATTACTGGAAAATCTTCAACAAAAAAATACCCGAATAAACAAATAATATATTAGTTCAGGCGTTTTGCTGAGCGAGCTTCTGCTGGTAGTCAGTGTGATATTACCGCGTTGATGCTGCTCTTGCAACAAAATAACCAAAGTTGCTCCACGACCATCACAGCTTCTGCACAGCCACTTAAACCCGCCTAATCATTCCATTTGAAAGTAAAGACATTCTCAGGGTTACATTTAGATTTAGAGTTTAGGATAAGCTGAAGGCGAGTGTGAGACTGAGTTTAGGTTAAGACAGTGTACAAAGATTGGTTGTACAAAACCAAACAGTTATACTGACTTGTTATTTTTATACTCTTTTGACTTATTATTTACATTTATTTGTATTATTTGTAGTAATAATACTGTAGAGTTTGGTTAGGTTTCGGCCTCAGTCACTGTGAAACTGACTGCTAAAGCCCCAGACACACAGGCCTAGAGACCAGCCAGCAATCCTCGGGTAACAACTAGTTTCCAGGGGAAAATGTTTGCTGCCAGTGGGTGAAATTAGTCAAAAAGTGCTGCACTAAAAACATCCTTGCAATTTGCCATGCAGTAGCAGTCAGCCATAGTTTGCATGGAAGACACCACCTTATCTGCAAACATTTACCAACTGCTGGCCAAGCAGTAGTGAAACTGTGACGAGTGCAATGCAAACAGGGAAAGGAGAAACCATTAGCCTTCAAACTAAAAGTTTAACCTTTTATAAACGTGTTGGTGTCAGCAGTGAGACACCTTTTTCTTTGAAGGAGAATATTTTCCATTTCACATCGCACCTTTTCAAGTTTCACTTGGAGGTTACTTAGCTAGTGCTTGCAGAGAACTCACCATCTTCCATACAAACTAGTGGCGACCGCAGCAATCTACTAGCACCCAAGGCCATCATAAGGAGGTTTTTGGTGCATTACCCTCTTTGCAATGAATTTTGCACAGCAATCATTCACCAGCTGGCCAAGGAATACACATTTTAACCTAGTGACCTGAAGTTGCCACGGGGTCACCAAACAGCCTCCGAGTCGACGTAACTGAGACCTTAGGCAGCGGGACTACTTGGTTGGGTTTGGAAAGTGATCATGAGTTGTTGTGGCTCCAGTGATGGAGCAGGTCATCAGCTGAGTGCAGGGTTGGCAGGTCAGTTCCCCCCCTTTACTCTGACACTAAACCCAGTGTTGCTCCTGATGGCAGACCAGTGCCACTGTGTGACTAGATGAGTCAGAAACACATGTAAAGTGCAGACCACTTAGAGTAATAGTTTGGACTGAAATAGACCCTTTCACAGCATTAATCATGTTTTAGAAAGTCTTTCAGAAGCCCCTGAAGGCAAACATCTCTCATGTGCCCCCCCCCCCTCCCCAAGTCACAAAGTTATGACATCAAGTGACCAGCATGGCTTTACAGACATCATCTTCATGTTGCAGCTATGTCCTGTCACCAGACATAGTGTCAAAAAAATGTGCTTCAACCGGTCAGTGGGTTACTCAAAGTAACAATACAGAAAGTTTGCAGTGTACTGTTCAAGCACCTTTTCAACGTCAGCATTATATCCTCCACTCTGCGTAGCCAAATACCAAAAAACAAACCACTCATGGTACCGTGAAGTTTGATTTGGACTAACATGACTGGTCATGATATTGTAGAAACAAAGATCCCCATCACGCTAATGCAAAGAATCCGGCAGAGGGCTGTGGAAAAGCATCCGCAAGCAATCTAGAGAAATTCATGATGGGTGGAAAATGCAAACAATCAACAGCACGCATGTCGTGGGCACCGAGTGACCTGATGGAGTGTGATGCATTCACAACACGTGCAGATCTCAGAAAATTCTGCGGCGAGGTGGCAGACGCATGCGTGCAGGTGGCAGACGCATGCGTGCAGATGGCGATCGTTTGCAGAGAGCTGATGTGCTGAACACGTGGGTTGTGGATGGCAGCCAGTCGCTGCATTGGTTGGATGTACTCATGTGGCAGAGTGAACACGGCATCGGCTGCTCGTCTTCACCAAAAATCATCGCGCATGGTTGCAGAAGTGCCGTAAAAAGGGCTGCACCCAAAGTATTTTCACCATTTTTCTGAAGCCTGTAGTATCCACCACCTTCAGGAAGTTCTTTTTAGAGTTCTTTATTTTCTTCTCTACATACTCATCATTTGGCCTCAGAATCACTCACACATGGCATCAGCAGTGGAGGAGGGAGAAAGAGGAGGAAGAAGGGAGGGATCCGTTGCTCCCTGTGTAACGAGATTCCCAGCTAATCAGTGACTTTCCTACCTTATCTTTGCTATCAGGACACTCGGGAGGCCAAGTAACCCAGGATGAGCTGATGTCATGCCGAGATGGGTAAAGAGGGGGAGGGAGGCGTGTGTGTGTGTGTGTTTGTGTGTGGGTACATTTGTGTGTGCCAAGGCCGTGTTCTCACAGACTTTGTGTCTGTGTGTGTGTTATAATGCACTCAGAGATCAGGAGACGTGGTTAAGTCATATGACTAACTGTGCCCATGGACCATATGATGTAACAAAGGCAGGCCTGGTGAAATGTGCTTGTCTGAGTGTGTGTGTGTGTGTGTGTGTGTGTGTGTGTGTGTGTGTGTGTGTGTGTGTGTGTGTGTGTGTGTGTGTGTGTGCGGACCACACTGTAAGGGTTTTGTTTCATTCTGCGTGCTGCAGTGTGCTCTCAGAGGTGTACTGTAAATGTACCAACAGACTGTGCCTATCAGAGTATGTCAGTAACTATGCGTGTCCTGCACATGTCCTCGGTTTACTTTCAAACTTTGTTACATCACTGCATTGTCACCTTTTTAAAAAATAACGGTTACATTGTAGTGTTACCTAAGTGGGGAAAGTAAAAGTAATTCGAGTATGTGTGCGTTTAGCTTTAAAAAGAATCAAAGAACTCTGAGACACTCTGCTTTACACAACACCCATTTTTGCCATATCGCTAGCTGACATGACCAGTAACTCACCCATTTTTTTCTTTTTTTGGCAAAACAAATGTAAACAAGGAAACGTGATGGCACTAAAATTCATACAGAGTCGTGTGTTGTTTAGCTAAAACAATGTCGGACTCTGTAGTTTTCAGACCTGTAGCGATGTGTTTAACTGCATGTTCTTCTTCAATTGGTGGCTGTCTGAGTGGAATCCAGAAAGCAACATGGGCTTCATAGATAATTGGGAAGCTTTCTGGGGAAAACCTTGTCTGATTAGGAGAGACGGCATCCATCAACCGGAGGCTTCTTCCTGTTAAAAGGAAGTTTTTCCTTCCCAATGTCACCAAGTGCTTGCTCATAGGGAGTTATGTGATCGCTGGAGCTTATTTCTGTTATTGTAGGGTCTATATGTTACAATATAAAGTGTCTTGAGGTGACTTTTGCTGTGAATTTGCGCCATATAAATAAAACTGAATTTAATTGAACTGAACTGATAACATATATAACACTGCTTATGAAAAAGTAATTAAATAACTGATTACTTGAACTCTAAACTAAAGTGTTACATTACTTGTTACAATGAAAAAATAGCAAAAGTATAAAGTATTCAGTGCATTTCTTTTAATGTGTGGTTAAGAAACAGAAGCAAATGAAAGACAAATGCTTGATGAGTGCAACAAGAGTTGGAAGCGTAAGCAGCCTCTGCAGCAGATGTCAGTGAAAATGCAGACAGCTGGAAGGGCCAAAACTGCAGTTCCACGAATCTCCACTTGACTGTTTCCAAAAGTCAGTCACATAGTTCAAATATGTTAAACTAGAATTAAATCCTGTTCATTCTGGCACAAAACACATTTTTCCCTCTATAGTAAACTTCCCCCATCCTGACAACTGTAAACTTTGAGTGAAGGTCAAAGCAGCTATGGGCACCAGCTATCACCTATATAATGCCTATAATATAGCTTGCTGTGCAGCTAACAGACCGCTCATCTTTTCATTTTCTTCAATTTCTATGTCACCATATGTTGTATAAATAATTAGCGTGTATCTGTGTCTGTGCGATGCATCCATACAGTTTACTAACCTATTGTCCAAAAAAAAAACAAAAAACAAATATGGCAGCATCCAAAATGGTGAACTTTAGGCTTCAAAATTATAGTTCACAATTCAGTGGTTTACATAAAGTCTACATTAGGACCATAAAATAAATCCTCAGGTTTTTGTTTTCAGTTTCTTTCACACTCGCAATTCACCTGATAAAATACTCTTGTTTTAAAGGCCAATTAAAAAGATCTATTTGGAGACAAATGCACATTTGCCTTCTTGCTAATGGTGAAATGAGAAGTGATTCACTTCCCTCAACATAAGTAAAGTTTTAGTACTTATGTTCCCAAATAGAAATGTTTTTTTAAAGGACTGTATTTTTACAGGTATGTACTGTTACCATTCTTTAGCCTGATTACACGCACCATCCCAAAAATGCCATTTTCTCATTTTCATAGAACCTACAAGGCATATACAGACTCAGCTGGTTCTGAAGTCTTCACTTTTTCCTGCACTTCAGTAAAAGCAGAATAGCTGTCGTTCAATATTTATTAGCTCCGAGTGTCGGCTCAGTTTCACTCGTGATGGCAGTGCAGACACACGAGCTGATTTAATGCAGCACAATATATCCAGCGTGATGTCGTCATGTTTACAATTTCAAGAGTGAGCTGATGAGTACAACTTCTAAAATATTCAGAAACTGTTTTTAGGTGAAACAATTTTTTTTAAAAAATGAATCTTGAAATCATATCCCTTATTTGTTTTTGTGGGTTTTTCTGCATCACATTTTTTCTGTATCCCTGTAGGTTCTCTTTGTTGGCTCAGACACAGAGCATGTGATACTGTATGTACTTTCATTTGCATTTAGTTACCTCAGGCATTAGGTATTTTAAGGTTCACAGTTTGGGTGATACGCCCATAAAGACCATTAAACAAAGAAAAAGAGAAACTGAAACCATCTCCTGCCTCAGATGTGTTCATCATGTCTTTGGAATGAAATGAAAAAGGAGCTACTTTCAGGCAGACAGGTAAGTATGAAAGCAGGTAGACAGGCAGGTCGATAGAGAGACAAACAGCCAGACGAGCAACATCTCCCTGATTGCCACGAGAGGTGTCCCTTACATTGCCCCACTCTGCAGTCAATGGAAAGATGATCTCACTCCTTCAAACACCGCTGACTTCATACCCTGATGTTAGACTGAGGAAGGGCTGACATCAGCGCAGCTTCACCTGAGCAGAACAAATAAATAATGACACGAGAAGGGAGTGGTCAGTTCAATACGGGCCGAGGTTTCCCAGCAGAGTAATGTTTTTGTTGTGTCCGGCTGCGTGGCGCTATACCCCGCAAACGTGGGGCCGAGGAAGAATAAAGGAAGAAATAAGGTGGCATGTTACAGGAAACTGCTCAAAACCTGTTTCACATTTTCTAACATGCAAAGTAAGCAAGTTTCCTAAATTTGTTACACGTTGGGCCTTTTTTTCAGCCTGCGTCGCTCATGTAAACAGAGTGAGTTAGGAATGCATCAAGAATGCAAAAAAAAAAAGGGTCCAGTGAGGCAAATGATGAGCGAGGCTGTAAAGAAGCCAACAGTTTAAATATAATAAACCACTTTATTTAGAGGTGGAGCTGAAAGTGAGTGGATCTGCAGTCACTGCGTAAGAAACTGTGTGTACTCAGCTAAGCTATCTTCAAACAAGAACTCTGAGCAATTCAGGTCGTTGCTGTCTGGTATTATAGTTCGAATTTATTCTTATTTATAGCTCTACTTTTCTGTTTTGAATTCAGTTAGTTTCCAGAAGATTTTTGCTTGTTTCCCTTCAGTTTTAAAATCTCAAACATACCCTCCAAATGCTGGTCGTGCTGATAAATGTAACCAAAATGACAAAGATTAAATCTAAAGACATTAACGCTGCTCCAAATCGGTTTGTGAACATGTGGCTTTGTCCTCTGGTTCGGTTTCTTTTCACTCCAAACCATCGAAATGCGTCTCTACAAACCGCGTGAGAGCAGTCCGCTCATTGGCCAGATGTGTCCGGGGTGGGAGCAACAAAAGTAAGTACAGGAAGAAGATTCTATGTTCTGGACTAGTGGATACAGTATACTGCAGTAAACTGCAGCATTTACTCCCAGTATTTGTATTTATCTGTACTCTGCATGTCTATGGTGCTCCCAGAATTGAAAGCAGGCTTGGCTACAGGAAGGCGTGAAACTTGTCGTGTGCGCCTGGTAGTCACATTCTCACCATAAACAAACTACTCTGCAGTTCATTTGGAAGCACAGAGTCCAGCTCCTCCTGGGGTTGTTTTGGTCTGCGCGGAGACCCCGAGCACCATCACAGAGTTCGAACGCTCTAAACAGCACAAGAGTTAAAATACCCTTAATTTATGAGAGCAGTAGCAGTTTCCTTTTTTCAAGCTTTTATTTTATTTTGGTTAACTAAAATAATCTAGTGGGTCTATAATGTAGGTTCATGCAAAATGTGTGCAGGTGTTGTCCCCGTTTGATGGGGCAGAACCTGAACAGCTGATGGCCTAAAATTGTACTTCAATCCAAACCATCTTATCTAATCCTAACGAAGCGCCAAACATCAGCTGAAAGTCAGGTGTGTGCCTTTAAAACGCTGCATCCTCCCCTCTTTTAAAGCGTAAACATTCCTAAATGTCACTGCAGACACACTCACAGATCATTTCAGAGAGGAGGAACAAACAACAGATAAAACCTGGAGGAGTTTTTAACTGACCAACAATTTTTCTATTTACTTTTGCTTTAGTTTCCAAACATCTTCAAATAATTATGTCATCATAATAATAATTATTATTACCAACCTGTCAATCAGGCTAATCTGTTGTCCTTGGATCTCAGCGGTCCACATGAGATCGCATGTTTCTATGTGCTGATAAATGGGAAGCCCTGATGAGAGCTGCACATGTAATGCGGGCACAATGTCACATGGAGCCATATTTTTGGAGAAACTGTTTATAAGTAGCACACTTATTTCTAGGGACAAACTGTTTTACTTCTCTTGGAATTTGTTGTATCAGGAAACCCAATAAGTAAACAGTATATGTTTATTGGTTACACTGGCTAAGCACATTCTCAGTATCAGGTCAAAGTCCCAAAGCCAGCATTAGCACAGCCCCTCCTATCAAGTCTCAGACAGCTCAAGGCTGTCCCAGTGTGAACCCAGCCAGCGTCATGAATAAGAAAGGTCTGCAAGTGTTCATCTGTACAAGGACCGATTGTGAAAAGGCACATCAGTTTAAGCTGTTTTGACACATGCACGGCAGCCCTAACTTTTCTATGCACGACCCCACTGACCTGCACGTGAGAACATAAATGCTCTAACACTGCAAAAGTGACACACACACACCATATCCTCACTGATCTGGGACAATCTTATCTTATATACAGTGCATGCTCCTCCATCCGTCATTCACATTCCTGCCCTGGTGATGGACCAGATGGCACAGGATGGCATGGGTGCCAGTTTGACATAGTCTGGTGGAGAACTTCAAAGACGGTGTGGAGTGCCAGCTATTTCATGCACGTGGAGCATTAGCCGCAAAAGGTCACCTTGTATGTTGTGATTTCCTGTGACAGTTGTTTGCAGGGTGTGTGTGAATGTGCATTTGAGGAGGGGCATCTGTTTAGTGATGATAGGGATGATTTGCTTTTTCGCTGTAGTTGCATCTTCCGTCTTTATAACTGTTTGATGTGCGATGACATTATTAGAGACATTATGAAAAGGTTGCAAATGAAGATTCCAGCTTTTTACAGGCAACCCTGCATCACTTCAGTTTGTGGGTCAGCCAGAGTCAAATATCTCATCTACTATTGGATAGATGAAAATTTACACAGACAGTCATGGCATCCAGATAATAAATCCCAGTGACCAAGCTGCATCTAGAAATCTTCAAACAGAAAGGATTTGGTTCATACGAACTGGGACAGTCAGCTCGGGAAGTTGCTGTTTCTCGAATGTAGCACGCAGGACACATGACACCCACTCCAGTTACCTGCGCTGTTCACATGAGCACAACTGGACTTCACACAAACTCTGCATTCAGCAGGTGGCTGGTTAAATATCCAGATATTTAGATATTTAACGCCCGATCCGGCTGCTTTGAATGTTGGCATACTTACATGCACGCCTGCTGGAAAATATCTAGAAGCTTCAGGGCTACAGTGCATGTGTGAACATCAGCTGTTGGGTGCATATGTGGACATTTATTGTTCCTATCCAGTGAATCCTAATGACATCAGTGATTACCTGATTTTTAACCTTAGCACATTTAGCACACTGGGGATCTCACAGTACCAGAAATCTAGTAGCTGATACCAGAATCAGTACAATAATATAATCCTTTATACCTAATCTGATAAGATTATTCCATATACTTCAAATCTTCTTCTCTTGGATGTTGCCACAGCAGATGACCTGCCTCCAGCTCACAACACAGCATAGTGTGTCACACAGCCCGCTGCATGTCCTCCTTTACTAGAGCCACAAATCCTCTCCGTGGTCTTCCTCTTTTCTTCCTGCCTGGCAGCTCCGTGTTAAGCATCCGTGTTTAGATATTAAAGCGTCATTTTGTTGACAGGACACAGGCTGACACGTTGAATGACGGTTGCTGAGAACTTCACTGACTTTACCACGAGGTGCATTACGCTGTTCCTGGCTCCTTGGCGCCAGCAAGTTACCCCAACTTTTCCTGGCTAATGCGACATATCATTGGGTTCTCAGAAATGTTGGCTGATTCTCAAAAGGCACCAGATAGAACCGGATGTAATGTAAGTATATAAGATGAGAGTTGGCACAGTCACTCGTGGTAACCCAATGACTCATAATGACATCGTTAATACTCTGATGTTTTATTTGGATCAAAGTATTTGAAGATCAAACATGAACGATGGCCCTGAACCTTCATCCATCCACAGTTGGTGAGCATCACAGCCTCACAGAGTTGGGACGGTGGGTTTAGGCTTTTTTGCTGTTGCTGTTGTCGTTATTTCTAAAAGAGAATAAATATTTTTGCAGACAACAAAGAATGTATGTATGTGTGTGTGAATGAGGGGCAGATATTATAAGTTTATACTTCTTTCTGCTCCTTTTCATTCATGATTTTTCTTTTGGTTGTTGTAAGAATTATTTACAAGTTGATTGAATGAAATAAAAATAAAAATGAAATGAAATGAAATGTAGAGTCAGATAGAAACTATATAGTTTTTCTACAACCCTCACATCCTATAAAATTAACCAGCACCCGCGGTGGGACATCTGCGGTCAAGCTGCGTTATCGGGTCTCCTAGTACCGGATAAACCCAAACTAAACACAACCGCCCACTTGTTCAGGCCTCCAAACGGGCTTGTGTGTTGTTTTGGTGGAAAGATCTGGAGGCATTGTTTACACCACAGAGTTAACAAGGATTGAGAGTCATTACAAGCAGGAATCCAAGAAAATTAGACAGGCCCCCCTTGTGAAAACAGTACAATACAGGATTGCAAAACCATGAAACCCCAGCAGAAAACGTGGAGCACAGCTCAGGAAAGCTAAAATAACTTGTTATTAATCTGTTTTTGTTCTTTGGTTCTCAATGCCAGGCATCACATAATAGACATCTTTATCATCAGTGTGCCAAACAGTCCTACCATCTACATGTCCTGCCTTTGATTTAACAGAGGAGGTTTTGATGAAGCGGAGGCCATGCCCTGAGGCCAGCCCCACTGGTTTTCCCCTTGTATGGATAGATAAACCAGCTGCAGCCCTATAAATGACATAACATGGGATTTTTTGTCCCCTGAAATTAGCATGGAAATGAAGTGGAAAATGGGATATAAATGGAAATGTGGGTGAAGAGGGGGCCGGTGGCAACAATAGAAGGGTTTACCCAAAACCAGCCCAATGCGAGCAGTGAGAGAGACGCAGAAAGAGACATAACAAGGCGCTTCTGTGTCTTCTCAAAGCCGTCCTGTTTTTAGAGCAAAACAATGTCTCCCACAACAGACTTTGGTCTCTATGATGCAGCTCTGGCTAGTAATAGAAGCCCAGTTTTATGGTGTCAGTATGTCAGCCATGAATAAATACACGTGAAGGTTCTTTAACAGTCCATAAATGATCGGATGCAACAGAAAGTGTTCCATGTTGTAAAATAAGTAAAAATATTTCCTTTTTTTAAAAAAAAAAGAATAATCAGTTGTGATATTCTATGTTGTTTTTGGCATGATATAAAAAATGCAGCCGGTGTCACCACGTACAAACGACATGCACAGCATCATCCATGCTGAGCAATGTGCAGTTGGGATATTGGAGGCCTGCAGGGGAGCATATTTTGCATATTTTTTGCAAAAAGTCATTTTAGATCATTTTAAAGGGTAAATTATTACCTGGCACACTGCAGTTGTTAGCACTGTCACCCCATAGCAAGAACGTCCTGGGTTCAAATCCAGTCTGGAGCCTTTGTGCGTGGAGTTTGCACGTTTTCCTCGAGTCTGCATGGGTTCTCTTTGGGTACTCCAGCTTCCTCGCACAGTCCAAAGACATGCATGGGGTTAGGTTGAGTGGCTGTAGGTGTGAGTGTGAGAGCGCATGGTTGTCTGTCTCTGTCCATAGAGCACCCTGCCACTTGCCCTGTGATAGCTGGGACAGACTCCTGCAAGCCTGAATCAGATAAATGGAAGAAGATGTATTCATATCTACACAAACTATAAAATAGAGGAAATCACATAATAAAGAAATCCAGGATAGATCACATCTATGATTTATTTTCTCCATTTCTAACCGTTAAAATGGGTATTTTCCAGTGTGTATGTGTGTGTCTGTGTGTGAGTGGGACTGTCTCTGTGGGGGAGACTTTAGAGTCAGCTTTGTATTTGTGTTCCTGGCAGCTCAGCTGGGTCAGTGCAGCTGCATGGCAGCCACTTACAGGGCCACCAGTCAAAAACACCCCTATAAATGCTATTGTGCTCACCTGATTGATCTTTCACAAGCTCAGGGCAGGCCAGACAGGCTGACTTTGGAGGGGAATGGCAGGGAATGGTCGGTGAACAAACAAGCGAGCCAGTGTCCGCAGCAGAGGAGGTTGGGCCGCAGGTGGCTAGGAGGCACGCTTGGGTTGGCGCACTAGCCTTCGTCAGATGCCAACAGTGACATTTCCTGACTATGGCTATACACAAGCAGGCATCCCAGCAACGGTGCACCGTCCTGGGGGGAATGAAGGAAAGGAGCTTGGGTGGATTTTACAGCACACATGGGCCAAGGAGGAGGGGGAGTGCACATACATGGCCGTATGCATTAAACATGAAACAGGCACTTCCTCATAAACACACAACCTCTTTTAACCTCTTTCTTTTCACAGACACACCTCCACTGAAGCTCATCTGCTGCAGCTGAGGCGAGTGAAGCCTGTCTTTGGTGCTGAATGCACATCACTGCCAGGAATTCCACAGGGTGGTGCACGGGTGGGAAATCACTTGGTATGTCTCTGTGGTCTAAAACCCGGCAGGCAGTGACAATCCTCTGCACGTTGCCAAAAGGAGTAAATCAAAATCCTGGAACCAGCTTCCAAGCTAAGAGCCAATCATGTCGACTGAAGTGAGTCACAAATCATCTTTCAGCTTTCTTGTACGTACAGGTTCAAATACAACACGATCACTGTTTAGTTTATCAAGGCACAGCAACATGATATAGAGTACTTAACGCCCTAAACAATAGGCTCTTTTCAGGAAGGTTGCAAGTTCAAATAATCCCACATGACCTTTGGAGGAAGTGTCCTGTAAAATCATGCAGCAAACATAGCTGGCTCTATTTTGTCTAGAGTTATTTTCAGGTATGTATTGTTTGCAAAGGAAATTGTCTCCTGGATGTAAATCGGGCACCTTCGGTTTTGCACAGGCAGGACACAAGGCAGCCCTGGGGGGGTCCAGATTTGGCAACATAGCATAGTAAGGATGTGAGATAGTTGGGAACTGAGGTGGAGTTGATATTATTTTTGGTCACCTTGGGGGGAAAAAATGGAAAAGGTGTTTTGCATGCCCCTGTAACCAGCAAGTTACAATGGCATGTGGCACACACACACACACACACACACACACACACACACACACACACACACACACACACACACACACACACACACA